>OY740792.1:6191097-6526097 GCA_963514005.1 Raja brachyura | reverse complement strand
GCCCATGGAGTGCAGCAGCAGCAGCAGCAGCACCTCGCCCGTGGCCCCGTCGGTCGGTCGGCAGCCCAGCCAGCTGTCCGACCTTCGGACCTTCGCTTACCACCGACACCACCACCACCCCTCCTTCTCACGGTCGATCATCGGTTCATGAGTTGGATGGGGCGCCGGACTTTGCGCGTAGCCCGGGCCAGAACTCCTCAGCTGGCCCGCCGGCTGGGCTTTGTGTGCAGTCCAGCACCCGGGCCCAACTCATCATTCACCCAGACATGGCCGAGTCGGTCAACGAATTGCCGTCGGGAATTTGTCCCGTATTTTGACCTTTTGTCCCTTATTTGGGAGTGGGAAAGTTGGCTTTGGCAAAGGTGAAGATATTAATGAAACAATTTCATACTCGACTCCTGACCACCACGACTTCTTGATACGATGTGCTCAGAAGACCATGTTTTGATCTCAAGCAATAAAGAACAAAACAACAGAAAGAGAATTGTCTTGAATTGCGTGGCTGAGGAACATTGGTATAGAGGAACAAGGAACTGCAGAGTAAGGGGTCGGCCATTTTGGACTGAGATCAGGACAAACCTTTTCACCCAGAGAGTTGTGAATCTGTGGAATTCTCTGCCACAGAAGGCAGTGGAGGCCAGTTCACTGGATGTTTTCAAGAGAGAGTTAGATTCAGCTCTTTGAGCTAACGGAATCAAGGGATAATGGGTAAAAGGCAGGAATGGGGTACTGATTTCGGATGATCAGCCATGATCATATTGAATGGCGTTGCTGGCTTGAAGGACCGAATGGCCTACTCCTGCACCTATTTTCTATTTTTCTATGCAGAAGAAAAAACTGGAGTAAGTCAGCGGGACAGGCAGCATCTTTGGAGAGAAGGAATATGCAACGTTTCGGGCCGAGACCCTTCTTCAGACTGAGGGTCAGGAGAAAGGAGAAGCGAGAGATTTAGACGGTGATATAGAGAGATATAGTGCAAAAAAAAGAAAGATATGCAAACAAGGAATGATGATCAAGGAAACAGGCCTTGTTAGCTGCGGGCGAGGTTCAGAGTGAGACAAAACACAAATTGGAGGAACAGCACCTCATATTTCGCCTGGGCAGCTTAAAGGCCTGTCCCACTTTCACGACCTAATTCACGACCTCTGCCGAGTTTGCCCTTGGCTCATACTCGCAGCATGGTCGCTACGAGGCTGTAGGAGGGTCGTAGGTAGGTCGTGATGCTGGTTGTAGATACTCGTGGCATCAAGTAGGTTGGGGCGTTTTTCCGGGTGGCAAGTGTGTTTCCTGGGACTGAGATTCAGAAGAAGGGGAGTCAAAGATTGAATTTAAAGCGAAGAGATGTGTTGTGGTATTAATAATGTGGAGAAGCAGTATTGAATACTGTTCTAAGCGGGGCGTGAGGGTAGAGAAGTATGCGTGCAGAGAATATGGCCAACGGCATATAGTCTGTCGCACGTGCTGAGGTACAGTGTAAAGATTTTGTTGCCTGTTAACCAGTCATCGGACTGACAATACATGATTACAATCGAGCCGTCCACAGTGTACAGATACATGATAAAGGGAATAATGTTTAGTGCAAGATGAGGCCAGTAAAGACTGAAGAAGGGACTCATCCCCAAACGCCACCCATTCCTTCTCTCCAGAGATGCTGCCTGTCCCGCTGAGTTACTCCAGCGTTTTGTGTCTACCCAGTCAAGTCCGATCAAAGATTGTCCAATGAGGTAGATGGTAGCTCAAGGTTGCTCTCTAGTTGTTGGTGGGATGGTTCAGTTGCCTGATAAAAGTATTTGAATGGAAACTGGCTGATTATGTGAGGATAGGGGGTTGTCACCTTGTCGTGGTGGAGAAGCTTGTGTGGACCTGAGATCCTGAGAGCAATGCCGTCTGGAGCTGTGCTCCTGGTAGGGCCACCCATGGCGGTAAGGTCGAGGGGGAGGAGGTCTCTGACAAAGAGCGATCCAACCAAGACCTCAACGGTGGAACAGGCGGAGGACGATGGCTGACCTTAGTGGAGCGTCACAACGGCTGGGAAGGCGGATGAAGGCTGCAGCAGGAAAGGGTCTCCGGTCATCTTTGACTCCATGTCACTGGATCCTGTTCGTGAGGGTGGCTGTCTGTGCACCAGTCTCCCCACGTTAAACGAAGTCACGCACAGGCGTCCCCCAACCCTGGAGACACCCATGGTCAGCCATGACCAAAGGGGGCGTAAGACTGGACGTGGTATAGATAGTTACCGCAAAAGGAGGCACATGGATTATAAACATTGCTAATCTTTAGAAGTTCTATGTTCGAAATAATGTAGATTGAAGTCACTTGCATTCTGCAAAGACAATTCAACGGCCAATTAATGTTTCAGATAATTATATCATAATCTAACTACAGAATTAATGGTGTTGAGTAATTACCAGCCCATTCTTGCAGAATACTAATTCTTTTGTTCCAAATACCTCGTTTCTTTTACATTTTCCGCCTAGTTGGTTGTACTCTTTGTTGGCCTTTCTTCAAATTAGTGTCCACATTTGGCAGGGATTTATGGGCTTTGTTGGTTAAGTAACAAATCACGTAAGGAGACACGGAATGCAGGAGTAACTCCGCGGGTCAGGCAGCATCTCTGGAGAAAATGGGTGGGTAATTTTTCCGGGTCGCGACCCTTCTTCAGACTGCTATCGCATAATTATACGAGTTTTGTGGGTTTTGTTTCAATAGCAACAAATCGCGTATTTAGGGGCGACACGGTGGCACAGCGGTAGAGCTGCTGCCTCACAGAGCCAGTGACCCAGGTTCGATCCCGACTCTGGATGCTGTCAATAGACAATAGACAATAGGTGCAGGAGGAGGCTATTCGGCCCTTCCAGCCAGCACCGACATTCAATGTGATCATGGCTGATCATCCCCCAATCAGCACCCCGTTCCTGCCTTCTCCCCCCATATCCCCTGACTCCGCTATCTTTAAGAGCTCTATCTAGCTCTCTCTTGAAAGTGTCCAGAGAACCGGCCTCCACCGCACTCACTGGCTCCGTGGCACAGTGGTTATATATAAGAGTCTGCACAGTTTGTACGTTCTCCCCCGTGACCTGCGTGGGTTCTCTCCGAGATCTTCGGTTTCCTCCCACACTCCAAAGACCTACAGGTTTGAAGACTAATTGGCTTGGTATAAGAGTAAATTTTCCCCAGTGCATGTAGGATAGTGTTAGTGTGCTGGGATCGCCGGTCGGCACGGACTGGGTGGGCCGAAGGGCCTGTTTCTGCACTGTATCTCTAAACTGAACTAAAGCGGCATCTCTAGAGAAAATGAAAAGGTAATGTTTCGTGTCGGGACCACTCCTCACTCCTCACTCGCCTGTGTCGACCTATTACTTGCCTCTCCCCTTGTCCAGCTTTCTCAGTTCCTTCCCCCCCACCCACTTAATCAGTCCGAAGAAGGGTCTCGACTCGAAACGTCACCTATCCATGTTCTCCAGAAATGCTGCCTGACCCGCTGAGTTACTCCAGCTCTTTGTGAGTCTGAAGAAGGGTCTCGACCCGAAACCTGACTTTTATCCACGTTCTCCAGAAATGCTGCCTGACCTGCTGAGTTACTCCAGCACTTTGTCCCTAGTTCAGTTTAGAGATTGAGATACAGGACTTTCGGCCCACTTAAGCCCCTGTCTCGCGATGCGAGTTTACCCAAGGGCTCCCCCGAGTTTTAAAAAAAAATCAAACTCGTGGTACCTCGACACGAGTATTTTTTTTAACTTGGAAATTTTTCACACTGTTGAAAAAACTTCACGGGTTTCCGTGTTTCCCGAGTACCTGCCGTTAGCGTTACGAGCCGCTACGAGACGTCCACGAGCTCCGACGTACCCGCTACGAACGTTCTACGTACTTGCCACGAGTTTGAACTCGGGAGAGCTCTTGGGTGAACTCGTATAGTGGGACAGGTCCTTAAGTCCTCGCCGACCAGCGGTCGACCCGTATACTAGCTCCAGCCTACACACTCGGAACAATTCACGGAAGCCAAATAATCGACAGACCTGCATGTCTTTGGAATGTGGGAGGAAACCGGAGCACCTGGAGAAAACCCACTTGGTCACAGGGAAAACGTCCAAACTCCGTATAGACAGTACCCGTGGTCAGGATCGAACCCTGGTCTCTGGTGCCGTGAGGCAGCAATTCGTGCCATTGTGCTGTCCTCTTATAATTCATTTTGATTTTCTACTGATTGGACAACACGCAACATGAAAGCTTTGCGCCGTGCCTCGGTACACGTGACAATAAACTAAACTGAACCAAACTAATGTTTTTCTAAACTAGCAATAAATTCCAAACACACATGGTATCCCACCTTCAAACTCCGCCATGTGTGTGGGGTGGATCAGCAGATAGAAACATAGAAACATAGAAATTAGGTGCAGGAGTAGGCCATTCGGCCCTTCGAGCCTGCACCGCTATTCAATATGATCATGGCTGATCATCCAACTCAGTACCTGCCTTCTCTCCATACCCTCTGATCCCCTTAGCCACAAGGGCCACATCTAACTCCCTCTTAAATATAGCCAATGAACTGGCCTCAACTACCCTCTGTGGCAGAGAGTTCCAGAGACCCACCACTCTCTGTGTGAAAAAAGTCCTTCTCATCTCGGTCCTAAAGGATTTCCCCCTTATCCTTAGGCTGTGACCCCTTGTCCTGGACCTCCCCAACATCGGGAACAATCTTCCTGCATCTAGCCTGTCCAACCCCTTAAGAATTTTGTACGTTTCTATAAGATTCCCTCTCAATCTCCAAAATTCTAGAGAGTATAAACCAAGTCTATCCAGTCTTTCTTCATAAGACAGTCCTGGCATCCCAGGAATCAGTCTGGTGAACCTTCTCTGCACTCCCTCTGTGGCAATAATGTCCTTCCTCAGATTTGGAGACCAGAACTGTACGCAATACTCCAGGTGTGGTCTCACCAAGACCCTATACAACTGAAGTAGAACCTCCCTGCTCCTATACTCAAATCCTTTTGCTATGAAAGCTAACATGCCATGCTGGTTTAAACTGTTGCATTCGCATACCTTCCATTCATTTCTCCTGTACATCTCCTTTCCCTCTTCCCTGACTCTCAGTCTGAAGAATGGTCTCAACCCTGAACCGTCACCTATTATTTTCTCCAGAGATGCTGCCCTGACTCGCCGGGAATTTTGTGGTCTTTTTTGTTAGTTGAGTGAGACAGTGCAGAAACAGGCCCTTCAGAACGCTAGTGACACATCCCCGCACATTAACACATTAGTCGGGACGATTTACCATCTATGCCAAGCCAACGAACCTACAAACTTGTATGTCTTTGGAATGTGGGAGGAAACCGAAGCACCTGGAGAAAACCCACTCGGTCCCGGAGAAAGCCCACTTGATCACAGGGGGGAATTCTGTACAGACAAGCACCCGTAGTCAGGGTCGAACCCGGGTCTCTGGCGCTGCAAGCGCTGTAAAGCAGCAACTCTACCGCTGCGCCACCGTGCCGCCCTATCTTCCGAAACTCTCCTGTCGATTTCAACAGAACTAAATTATGGAAGGCAACTTTAATACATTGATGCTGCTGCAAATAATTCATTGATAATGCGTCGGAAAGAACTGCAGATGCTGGTTTAAATCGAAGGTAGGCACAAAATGCTGGAGTAACTCAGCGGGACCTCTGGGGAGAACTGTCAGCATCTCTGGAGAGAAGGAATGGGTGACAACGAATGAATTTCTAACACTGTTTAAAAATTAAAGCCATGGTCCAGCGGGGAGAAATAGGAAACATACGAGATAACTGGGAAAGGCGGATTTGTGCCTGAAAAAAATTTGCGGCATGAAAAGTGGTTAAGTAATAGTCCAGGGAATATTCTCGCTACACCGCGCGCATCGAGAAGAGGCAGGGAAGTCAGAGCGGCGACACTTTCCAGTCTTTAAATATTTGAAGACAACTGACAAAGGAATCAGAAGGGAGATGAGACTAAATTGTCATACGCGGTGAGTTGTTAGTCTAGGAAGCTCTGCACGAATGCATGGCGGTGGGAGATTCAGCAGCAATCTTCGAAAAAGGGAATTAGATTTATGTCTCAATAAAAAAAAATAATAATGTTACGTGGAGCAAAATGGAAAATGGAAAATCTGATTCTTTTAATCCCCCCCGCTCCTCAATCACATGAGATGGGAATCACATTCAATAACGGTGGCGCAGCGGTAGAGTTGCTGCCTTGCAGCGCCGGAGACCCGGGTTCGATCCTGACTATGGGCGCTGTCTGTACGGAGTTTGCACGTTCTCCCCGTGACCTGATTGGGTTTTCTCCGGGGTATCCGGTTTCCTCCCACCCTCCAAAGACGTACAGGTTTGCCGGCTAATTGGCATGGGTAAAACTGTGAATTGTCCCCGTGCGTGTGGGGGATGGCGTTAGCGTGACGGGATCGCCGGTCGGCGCGGAGTGGGTGGGCTGAGGGGCCCTGTTTCCCCGTCGCTCAGCCTGTAGAAGGGTCGTGACCCGAAACGTCACCCATTCCTTCTCTCCAGAGATGCTGCCTGTCCCGTTGAGTTACTCCAACATTTTGTGTCTGTCTAAACTAAAAAGTAATTAGGACCATATATAACAGCAAAGGGTTAATCAAAATGATAATGTTTAAGGGTTGAGTTTAGTGTCCTTGCTCAAGGGAGTTGATAAATACAAAGTTGCCATTATGAAAAGTGCTCGGTAAAACCACTTCCTTTTTAATTTATAATATTTGATGGAACTGGACTGATCGTAGGTAACCGGTATATAAGAAGACCCCAAGCGTCACCTGTCCCGACCCGAAACGTCGCCCATTCCTTCTCTCCAGGGACGCTGCCTGTCCCGCTGAGGTACTCCAGCATTTTGTGTCTGTCTTCTATCCAAAGCTGGTCTAGTTACATATTTTTACCTTTGATGCTTACCAAGAAGCAGATGCACAAGAGACCTGTTAAAAAATAAAAAATGATATTTAATAAAAGTAACATTTTATGTTTAATGCACTGAAAAAAAAACACATAGACGCACTTGAAAGCAATTAGAAACTGACAAATAAATTATAATAAAACCTTTTTCGCTAACTTCCTCCCAGGAGCCAGTTCCTCCCAAAGCAGCCAACTGCAATTTTATTTTGCTCTCAAAATTCAATTTAATTTAGCCGAAGAGACTTAATTACAATGAGTCACTAGGGGTGCAGGTATATTGATTAGAAACGTAATGGATTTAGAAATATAAATACATTGGACCAAGTACGTGAATGCAAACAGGGTTTTGTCAAACTTTTCCACGGAACCCCAGTCAGAGTGAACCCACTACCGTGTTAGGAAGGAACTGCAGATGCTGGTTAAAACCGAAGATGGACACAAAAAGGCTCGGGTGACTCAGCGGGACAGGCAGCATCTCTGGTGACGTTTCGGGTCGAGACCCTTCTTCAGTCCGAAACGTACCCTATTCCTTTTCTCCAGAGATGCTGTCGGACCAGCTGAGCTTTTTGTGTCCCACAACCATGCTAGTGCAGTTTCGAGACGCAGTGTGGAAGCAGGCCCTTCGGCCCACCGAGCCCGTGCCCACCAGGGGTCACCCCAACACGCCAAGGACAATTTACGTTATGATACGATACGATAGAACCTTATTCTTCCCAGGAGAGAAATTGATCTGACAACAGTGACAATAGACAATAGACAATAGGTGCAGGAGTTGGCCATTCGGCCCTTCGAACCAGCACCGCCATTCAATGTGATCATGGCTGATCATCCCCAATCAGTACCCCGTTCCTGCCTTCTCCCCATATCCCCTGACTCCGCTATCTTTAAGAGCCCTATCTAGCTCTCTCTTGAAAGCACCCAGAGAACCGGCCTCCACCGCCCTCTGAGGCAGAGAATTCCACAGACTCACCACTCTCTGTGAGGAAAAGTGTTTCCTCGTCTCCGTTCTAAATGGCTTACCCCTTATTCTTAAACTGTGCACCCTGGTTCTGGACTCCCCCAACATCGAGAGCATGATAAAAACACAAATACAAGAAAGAATGAAATTAAAGCGAAGCCAATTAACCTGCAAACCTGAGATAGACACAAAAAGCTGGAATAACTCAGCGGATCAGACGGCATCTCTGGAGAAAAGGAATAGGTGATGTTTCAGACTGAAGAAGGGTCTCTACCCGAAACCCAAAGGTTTTACCCCAGCAACTTGTATCTATCTTTAATTCCTCTCTCCCTTAAAGCCCTGTCCCACGGTACGAGTTCATTCCAAGAGCTCTCCCGTGTTTGCCCTGATTCGAATTCGGAGAGTTACGGTAATGGCCGCTCGTCGGTACTCGGGGCTCTCGTGGACATTTTTCAACGTTGAAAAATCTTCACCACTCTTCCCGAGCTTACCTGCCGTTAGCGAGTCTTCCCGAGTACCTGCCGTTAGCATTACGAGCCGCTAAGAGATGTCCCCGAGCTCCGACGTACCCGCTACGTTCATTCTCCGCGCTTACCACGAGTTAGATTTTTTTTTAAACTCGGGAGAGCTCTGGAATGAACTAGCATCGTGGGACAGGGCCATTAGTCCTCATGGAAAGAGTCTTGGACATGAGCTGTTAACCGTTTCTCTTTCCGCAGATGCTGCCTGACCTGCTGAGCCTTACCAGCATTTTCTGTTTTTGTTTTAGATTTCCAGCATCTGCAGGTTTTTTTTTTTAAAGATCGACGTTTTAGTCCAGCCAGATCATTTGCTCTGGTCTGGACACAGCCCAGACCTTCACACAAACCAAGGAGAGTCTCGACCCAAAACATCACCCATTCCTTTTCCCCAGAGATGCTGCCTGACCCACTGAGTTACTCCAGCATTTTGTGTCTATCTCCCTTCCATTGGCTCCGTCTACACCTCACGCTGCCTCGGCAAGGCCACCGGCATGATCAAGGACGAGTCGCTCCTTGGCCACTCCCTCCTCTCCCCTCCCCTATCGGTATAGAAGTTTGAACACGCACACCTCCAGATTCAGGGACAGTTTTTTTCCCAGCTGTCAATAGGCAACTGAACCATCCTCCCAACAACTAGAGGGCAGTCCTGAGCAACTATCTGCCTCATTGGGGACCCTCGGACTATCTTTCTTCTTCTTTCCTGTGGCGTGCACAGCCTAAAGTTGGAGGACAACATGTTCTATTTGATCTTCCGTTTGTGCACGTCGAGTTGATTGCATTAGTCGAAGCAGGGCGGACCACGTGAAGGTTGCAATCTCCCACCCAGGTCTATCTTTGATCGGACTTTATCTTGCACTAAAAGTTTTTGCGCTGTACCTCTCGGTACTCGTGACGATAAACTAAAGAATAAACAGTGGGCAGACGAGGACAAACGGGCAAAATAGCTTTCACCTTTATGATAGCATTCTCCGCGATCATACATATCGTTGAAAGATGATTTTGTGCGTGATATCCAGCCAGCATCTTTGTCACAGACCATGAATAACAGGACACAAGGTAATAGCTTTTAATCTTTTAGATGGGTAGATTCAGTGACTGTCTTTGAAGATTGCAAAGTGAGCGAAAGCTGAGGGACTTAGATAAGACTGTCTGCGGTGTTATCCGCAAGTGGAGATCACATCATGGTACTGCTTAACATTGCCTATTTCACACGGATAATTAATGTTGAAAAACCTAAAAGGATTTTTTCTCTCCTTAAATTAATACTGGTTAAACGCGATATTGATATACGTATTGTGGCTGCTGGAACCTTTGACCGACAAATCTAATCTCAGAAATTTTGTTAAACATCTGCTATAATTGTAACGATTCTCCAATGCATATCTAATAAACTCGCTGCAAAATGAGGCGTATTAGCGATATAATAATGTGTTAATGGAAATGAAATAATGAAGTACTTCTAAATGGAGGAGCACAGGAGCAGATGTGAGGTGCATTTTGATCGGAGGTGGACGCGAAAGGCTGGAGTAACCCAGTGGGCCGGGCGGCATCTCAGGAGGGAAGGAATGGGTGGCGTTTCGGGTCGAGACCCTTCCCTCAGGCTGAGAGTCAAGGGGAGAGGGAAACTGCGCCTGTCCCACTTTCACGGCCTAATTCACGACCTTTTTTTGCTCGTGGACATTTCATGCTAGAAAAAAACGCCCCGACCTACTTGATGCCACGAGTACCTACGACCGCAATCACGGCCTGCAACGACCTACCTACGACCTCCTACGACCTCGCTGCGAGTATGAGTCAAGGGCAAACTTGTTAGAGGTCGTGAATTTGGTCGTGAAAGTGGGACAGGCCCTTAAAACGACTGATCAAAGATTAAGGCAATGTAGAATGGTTCATTGTTGTCCCTTCTTCTTGCAAATGAAACATAAACCAAAGGAATAGTTAGACCTCAGGCCGGGCGTTGAGCAGCCAGGTTGTTGTCTCTGTTGGCGTCAATGTCTGCCAGGCCCTGACTGAGCTCCATTTGGTGGGTGGTAGAGCGGGCACCCAGAGATGACATGGTTGGCTGTCTGTTGTTCACAGGCTGGGCTCTGGCGGAGGGAGGGAGCCCCCATCTCCACACGCTGGCCTTGAAACTCCCAACTCCAGTACCAAGTCTGTTGAGCTTCACCCATGCTCCTCTGGGGAGGCCAGACCCTGGACAGCTTTCATCTGCTGAGGGGAAGGTGACAACGAGGCGTACAAACAGTAAACTTAATCTAGAGGACAATGAAACTAGTCGGAGAACTAGGGTAGGGGAGGGACGGAGAGAGTGGGAAAGCAAGGGTTACTTGAAGTTAGAGAAGTCAATATTCATACCGCTGGGTTGTAAGCTGCCCAAGCAAAATATGAGATGCTTAGATTAGTTTAGTTTGGAGATACAGCTCGGAAACAGCCTCTTCGGCCCACCGGGTCCGCACCGACCAGCGATCCCCGCACATTAAAAGCCCTGCCCCACTGTACGAGTTCATTCAAGAGCTCTCCCCAGTTTGCCCTGATTCGAACTCGGAGATTTACGGTAATGGCCGCTCGTAGGTACTCGGGGCTCTCGTGGACATTTTTCAACCGGTTGAAAAATCTTCACGAGCCTTCCCGAGCTTACCGCGTTTCCCGAGTACCTGCCGTTAGCATTACGAGCCGCTAAGAGACGTCCCCGAGCTCCGACGTAATTCTACGTGTTTACCACGAGTTTGATTTTGTTTTATATAACTCGCGTGAGCTATTGAATGAACTCGTACAGTGGGACAGGGCTTCAACACTGTCCTACATGCACTAGAGACAATTTACTCATGCACCAAGCCAATTAACCCACAAACCTGTACGTCTTTGGAGTGTGGGAGGAAGCCGAAGATCTCGGACAAAACCCCACGCAGGTCACGGGGAGAAGGTAGAAACTCCGTACAGACCAGCACCCGTAGCCGGGATCGAACCCGGGTCTCTGGCGCGATAATGTGGTGTCCATTTGGTCAGAGATATTATTGAGCTGGCAAAGTGGGAATCGATGTTTCTGATGACTATTCCCACTTTGTCCGCTCAAATGGACAACACATTTTTTCTGTGGGTCAATATGTTATTGGTTTGAATCTTACTCCAATGGCAAGAGTGAGAGAGCTAGGCTGATGCCTCCGTGCAGTGCTGAGGGAGTGCTTTCGTTCAACTGTGTGTCTGTCCGAGAAAACATCAAACCTTGACCCTGTCAACTGGAGTAGACACAAATTGCTGGAGTCACTCAATGGGTCAGGCAGCATCTCTGGAGAACATGGATAGGTGACGTCTCGGGTCAGGACCCTTCTTCGGGCTAAAGATAAACGCAAAACAGACAAAAGACAATAGACAATAGGTGCAAGAGTGGTCCCACGAGCCAGCATCGCCACTCAATGTGATCAGGGCTGATCATCCCCAATCAGTACCCCGTTCCTGCCTTCTCCCCATATCCCCTGACTCCACTATTTTTAAGAGCCCTATCTTGCTATCTCTTGTAAGTATCCAGAGAACCAGCCTCCACCGCCCTCTGAGGCAGAGAATTCCACAGACTCACAACTCTCTGTGTGAAATAGTGTATCCTCGTATCAGTTCTAAATGGCTTACCCCTTATTCTTAAACTGTGGCACCTGGTTCTGGACTCCCCCAACTTCGGGGACATGTTTCAATATGATCAGCCATGATCATATTGAATGGCGGTGCAGGCTCGAAGGGCTGAATGGCCTACTCCTGCAACTATTTTCTATGTTTCTATGTTTCTTGCAAATGCAGGAGTAACTCAGCGGGTCAGACAGCATCTCTGGAGAAAAAGAATGGGTGATGTTTTGGATCGGGACCCTTCTTCAGCTGAGGGTGGGGGGTGGCGGTGACGTGAAGAGCTGGGGGCAAGAAGATTCCAGAACTTTGGGATCTTTGGTAAACCAGCATCTGCAGTTCCTAGTGTCTCCATCTCAACTGAATGCTGACAATTCCATGAGAGGAATAGATCGGGTGGATGCACAGGGTCCCTTGCCCAGAGTAGGTGAATCGAGGACCAGAAGGCATAGGTTTAAGGTGAAGGGGAAAAGATTGAATAGGAATCTGAGGGGTAACTTTTCCAAACAAAGGGTGTATGGAACGAGCTGCCAGAGGAGGTAGTTGAGGCTGGGACTATCCCATCGTTTAAGAAACAGTTGGACAGGTACATGGATAGGACAGGTTTGGAAGGAGATGGACCAAGCGCAGGCAGGTGGGACTAGTGTAGCTGGCACATGTTAGCCGGTGTGGGCAGGTTTGACCAAAGGGCCTGTTTCCACACTGCATCAGTCCATGAATTTGACTCCATGACTAATTCCATGCTTCGAAGCGGAAAATGCCTTAGCCAATATTTACATCTCAAAGTGTATCATTAAAATAGACTTGCCTGAAAATTCAAATCGATGACACTGTGTTCAGCATTGTGAGAATTGCAGATATGATTTGTTTTTCTAGTGGAATGAACTCAATAACAACGAAATCCAGGTCCATCAGAAAATTAATCAGGGGCACTTACAGTTGTCAGACCCTCTTGCATATCATCGTAGATTCATTGAGCCCTTCGGCCCAACTTGCCCACGCCGACCAACTGCACTAATCCACTACAGTCTCCTTTCATGGTGTAACATTCACTTTAGTTTCGAGATACAGTGCGGAAGCAGGCCCTTCGGCCAACCAAGTCCGTGCCGACTTGCGATCCCCGCACACTAGAGGGCCTGTCCTACAAGCATGCAACTCCATGCGATGAGTGCGACCTAACGTGGTCGCTTGAGCCGTCCGGCGTCGCGGGGCCGGTCCCACTTCGATCGCCGGAGCCGTGCGGAATTGTGCGGAGTTTGTCCCGAGTTCGTCCCGACACCGCGCGGGGCTCCGAAAAAATTGACTATGTCCAAAAATTCCGCGCAGCAATGGCTTGTTGGCTCGCAGTCGCCTCGACGTTTACACACCGCCCCGACATCGTGCCTCCGTGAACCTATTTGTAAGTGCCTCCGTGACCCTCTATGTGTGTGGCTCCGTGGCCCTGTGTGTGTGTGTGCCTCGGTGCCCCTCTCTGTGTGCCCCTCTCTGTCCTGGCGAACTTACCTTAGACTTCGCTCCAAGTTCGCCTCACTTTGCGCCACGTTGCGCCACTCACCCGACCTCCGCGCGGCCCTCGCTGCCGGTTTGGTCGCGCTTGCCACATGCAGGCGCATGCTGGTGGGAACGGCCCTGTACAGGGGATCACCCGACCTCCGCCCGGCCCCCGCTTCTAGTTTGATCGCGTTCATCGCATAGAGTTGCATGCTGGTGGGACAGGCCCTTAACACTATCCTACACACACTAGGGACAATTTTACATTTGCACCAAGCCAATTAGCCTACAACCCGGTACGTCTTTAGAGTGTGGGAGGAAACCGGAGCACCTGGAGAAAACCCACGCAGGTCACGGGGAGAACGTACAAACTCCGTACAGACAAGCACCCGTAGTCGGGATCGAACCCGGGTAAGGTAGCAACGCTACCGCTGCGCCACCGTGCCGGCCATATCATGTTAGTTTCCTTCCCTGCACCCCGTTTACACCCAGTTGAATCTTTGTAACGATCCATTGGAGAATTCTTCATAATCATTCATGTGACGAGAAATGTATTGTCCGTACTGGCGAAATAATCCCATATGAAAGACACAACATTCTTCCTAACACCAAATAACATAGAAGCATAGAAAACAGGTGCAGGAGTAGGCCATTCGGCCCTTCGAGCCTGCACCGCCATTCAATATGATCATGGCTGATCATCCAACTCAGTATCCCGTACCTGCCTTCTCTCCATACCCCCTGATCCCATCAGCCACAAGGGCCACATCTAACTCCCTCTTAAATATCGCCAATGAACTGGCCTCAACTACCTTCTGTGGCAGAGAATTCCACAGATTCACCACTCTCTGTGTGAAAAATGATCTTCTCATCTCGGTCCTAAAAGATTTCCCCTTATCCTTAAACAGTGATCCCTTGTCCTGGACTTCCCCAACATCGGGAACAATTTTCCTGCATCTAGCCTGTCCAACCCCTTAAGAATTTTGTAAGTCTCTATGAGATCCCCCCTCAATCTTCTAAATTCCAGCGAGTATAAGCCGAGCCTATCCAGTCTTTCTTCATATGGAAGTCCTGCCATCCCAGGAATCAGTCTGGTGAACCTTCTCTGTACTCCCTCGTATAGGGACCCCCTATGCACTCCCTCCCTCGTACTCCCTTGTATGACACAGATACAAATACTTTAGTTTCATTTAGTTCCGTTTAGTTCCGTTTAGTTTTGAGGTGCAGCATGGAAACAGGCCCTTCGGCCCACCGAGTCCGCGACGACCGGCGATCCCCGCACATTAACACTGTCCTACACATGCTGGAGATAATTTTACATTTAGCCAATTAGCCTCCAAACCGGCACGTCTTTGCAGTGTGGGAGGAAACCGGAGCACCTGGAGAAACCCACGCGGGCCACGGGGAAAACGAACAATCTCCGTACAGACAAGCGCCCGTAGTCGGGATCAAACCCGGTTCTCTGGCGCTGTGAGGCAGGAACTCTACTGCTGCGCCACCGTGCTGCCCACAATCGAACGGCGGGAATTGGCTCGATGGGCCGAGTGGCCTCATTCGGCCCCTATGTCAGCGTCTTATGGACAGCTGCACAGATGGATACATAGCTGGATTCAAGTTGTGTTTGACAGAGCGCTGGGAATCTGTGGAGACAGCCGAGCTTAGGTGTGAGACGGATGCGCAGAGCGCTCACAGAGCATTCATTCACTGTCAGGAAACAGCCAAGGGAAATCAAGGAGAACTGGTTCCATTGATTCCATCGAATGCTGCCGTGGGAAAAATAACAATCTACTGTGGCGAGCGCAGAAGAATCTCACTGCCGGCGTTTCCCTGCCGTAAAACACCTGCACATGTGCCAGCGCGGTTGAGTTTAGTGCAGACAGCTTGCTTTTGTTGCTTTGTGGAAGCACAAGGAACTTCAGATGCTGGTTTAGAAAAAGAAAAAGACACAAGGTGCTGGAGTAACTCAGCGGGTCAGCATCTCTGGAGAACATGGATGGGTGACATTTCGGGTCAGAACCCCTCTTCAGACTACGAACAATATCGAATTATCGAACCAAGGAACTGCAGATGCTGGTTTCCACTCAGCGAAAGCAGATATTCCACTCAGCAGATATTAGTACAAGGAGTTTGCACAAGGTAGTGATTGTGGGAGATTTCAATTTTCCAAAAATAGACTGGGAAACACCTTCTGTAAATGGACTGGATGGTTTGGAGTTTGTAAAATGTGTGCAGGATAGTTTTTTGCAGCAATACATAGAGGTATCGACCAGAGAAGGGGCAGTGCTGGACCTCCTGTTAGGAAATGAGGCAGGTCAGGTGACGGAGGTATGCGTTGGTGAGCACTTCGGGACCAGTGATCACAATACCATTAGTTTCAATATAATTATGGAAAGAGTCAGAACTGGACCTAGGGTTGAGATTTTTGATTGGAGAAAGGCTAACTTTGAGGGAATGCGTAAGGATTTAAAAGGAGTGAATTGGGACATTTTGTTTTATGGGAACGATGTAGAAGAGAAATGGAGGACATTTAAAGGGGAAATTGTAAGAGTACAGAATCTTTATGTCCCCGTTCGGTTGAAAGGAAATAGTAAAAATTGGAAAGAGCCATGGTTTTCAAGGGAAATTGGACACTTGGTTCGAAAAAAGAGAGATATCTACAATAATTATAGGAGGCGTGGAGTAGATGAGGAGCTTGAGGAGTATAAAGAGTGTAAAAAGAATCTTAAGAAAGAAATTAGAAAAGCTAAAAGATGATATGAGGTTGCTTTGGCAAGAAAGGTGAAAGTAAATCCAAAGGGTTTCTACACCTATATTAATAGCAAAAGGATAACGAGGGATAAAATTGGACCATTCAAGAGCCAGAATGGACAGCTATCTGCAGAGCCAAAAGAGATGGGGGAGATATTGAACAATTTCTTTTCTTCAATATTCACCAAGGAGAAGGATATTGAACTCTGTGAGGTAAGGGAAAAAAGTAGAGTAGCTATGGAAACTATGAGATTCAAAGAGGAGGACGTACTGACACTTTTGAAAAATGTAAAAGTGGATAAGTCTCCAGGTCCTGACAGGATATTCCCTAGGACATTGAGGGAAGTTAGTGTAGAAATAGCAGGGGCTATGACAGAAATATTTCACATTAGAAACGGGAATAGTGCCAGAGGATTGGCGTACTGCGCATGTTGTTCCATTGTTTAAAAAAGGTACAAAGAATAAACCTAGCAATTATAGACCTGTTAGTTTGACGTCAGTGGTGGGCAAATTAATGGAAAGGATACTTAGAGATAATATATATAAGCATTTGGATAAACAGGGTCTGATCAGGAACAGTCAACATGGATTTGTGCCTGGAAGGTCATGTTTGACAAACCTTCTTGAATTTTTTGAAGAGGTTACTAGGGAAATTGATGAGGGTAAAGCAGTGGATGTTGTCTATATGGATTTCAGTAAGGCCTTTAACAAGGTTCCCCATGGAAGGTTGGTTAAGAAGGTTCAATCTTTGGGTGTTAATGGAGGAATAGCAAGATGGATTCAACAGTGGCTGAATGGGAGATGCCAGAGAGTAATGGTGGATGGCTGTTTGTCAGGTTGGAAGCCGGTGACCAGTGGGGTGCCTCAGGGATCTGTGTTGGGTCCACTGTTGTTTGTCATGTACATCAATGATCTAGATGATGGGGTGGAAAATTGGATAAGTAAGTATGCAGATGATACTAAGATAGGTGGTGCTGTGGATAATGAAGTAGGTTTTCAAAGTCTACAGAGAGATTTGGGCCATTTGGAAAAGTGGGCTGAAAGATGGCAGATGAAGTTTAATGCTGATAAGTGTGAGGTGCTACATCTTGGCAGGACAAATTAAAATAGGATGTACATGGTAAATGGTACGGAATTGAGGAATGCTGTGGAACAGAGGGATCTAGGAATAACTGTGCATAGTTCCCTGAAGGTGGAATCACATGTAGATAGGGTAGTAAAGAAAGCTTTTGGTGTGCTGGCCTTTATAAATCAGAGCATTGAATATAGGAGTAGGGAAGTAATGTTAAAATTGTACAAGGCATTGGTAAGACCAATTCTGGAGTATGGTGTACAATTTTAGTCGCCTAATTATAGGAAGGATGCCAACAAAATAGAGAGAGTACAGAGGAGATTTACTTGAACGTTGCCTGGGATAGACAGAGTTGACGTGGATAAGCTTTTCCCATTGAGGGTAGGGAAGATTCAAACAAGAGGGCATGACATGAGAATTAAGGTACAGAAGTTTAGGGGTAACATGAGGGGGAACTTCTTTACTCAGAGAGTGGTGGCTGTGTGGAATGAGCTTCCAGCAGAAGTGGTGGAGGCAGGATCGATTTTAACATTTAAAAGTAAAGTGAATAGGTATGTGGACGGGAACGGAATGGAGGGGTATGGTCTGAGTGCAGGTAGATGGGACTAGGGGAAAATAAATGTTCGGCACGGACTGGAAGGGCTGAGAGGGCCTGTTTCCGTGCTGTAATTGTTATATGTTATATGGTTGTTATATGGAAAGACTAGACGGCAACGGTCGCGCAGCGGTAGAGTTGCTGCCCTGCAGCAAATGCAGTGCAGGAGACCCCGGTTCGATCCCGACTACGGGCGCTGTCTGTACGGAGTTTGCACGTTCTCTCCGTGACCTGCGTGGGTTTTCTCCGAAATCTTTGGTTTCCATCCACACTCCAAAGATGCACAGGTTTGTAGGTTAATTGGCTAAAAAATAGTGGGTGCAGGATAGTGTTAATGTTCGGGGATCGCTGGTCAGCGCGGACTCGGTGGGCCGAGAGGGCCTGTTTCCGCGCTGTATCTCTAAACTAAACTATGCATAATTACAATTGAGTCGTGCGCAGTGCACAGGTACAGGATTAAGGGAATTGTATTTAGTGCAAGATAAATATAAGAGAGAGTCGGTCTGTCAAGGAGGACTCTCTCGAACTTCTACAGGTGCACAGTAGAGAGCTTGCTGACCGGTTTCATCGTGGCTTGGTTCGGCAACTTGAGCGTTCAGGAGCGGAAATGCCTGCAAAAAGTAGTAAACGCTGCCCAGTCCATCATTGGCTCTGACCTCCCTACCATCGAGGGGATCTATCGCAGTCGCTGCCTCTAAAAGGCTGGCAGCATCATCAAGGACCCACACCACCCTGGCCACACACTCATCTCCCCGCTCCCTTCAGGTAGAAACACAGAGAAACATAGAAAAATAGGTGCAGGAGTAGGCCATTTGGCCCTTCGAGCCTGCACCGCCATTCAATGTGATCATGGCTGATCATCCAACTCAGTATACTGTACCTGCCTTCTCTCCATACCCCCTGATCCCTTTAGCCACAAGTGCCACATCTAACGCCCTCTTAAATATAGCCAATGAACTGGCCTCAACTACCTTCTGTGGCAGAGAATTCCAGAGACTCACCACTCTCTGTGTAAAGAATGTTTTCCTCATCTCGGTCCTAAAGGAATTCCCCCTTATCCTTAGACTGTGACCCCTTGTTCTGGACTCCCCCAACATCGGGAACAATCTTCCAGCATCTAGCTTGTCCAACCCCTTAAGAATTTTGTAAGTTTCTAGAAGATCCCCCCTCAATCTTCTAAATTCCAGCGAGTACAAGCCGAGTCTATCCAGTCTTTCTTCATATGGAAGTCCTGCCATCCCAGGAATCAGTCTGGTACAGAAGGTACAGAAGCCTGAAATCTGCAACATCCAGGTTCAGGAATAGCTACTTCCCCACAGCCATCAGACTGTTAAACACAACTTCAAACAAACTCTGAACTATAACACTTTATCTGTTTATGTGTGTGTGTGTGTGTGTATATATGGTCTTTGGTATATGGACACACTGATCTGATCTGTATTCATGACGACAATATCCTGTTGTGCTGCAGCAAGCAAGAATGTCATTGTCCTATCTGGGACACATGACAATAAACCCTCTTCTCTTGAAGCCCAGTAAAGACCGATTATAGTCTGGTGGTGGATAGGGCTTCAGAACAGCTCTCGCTGAGTTACTCCAGATTTTTGTGTCTATCTTCAGTGTAAACCAGCATCTGCAGTTCCTTCCTACGCAAGAGTCAATTTACACTGGTAAATGCAGATACAATAGCAACACTTAGAAGGGATTTAAAAGGTGCATTGACTGCAGGGATTGGAGGGATATGGAGCATACATAGGCAGATGGGATTAGGTTTAAATGGAGGGAAGATTTCTCCAGAGATGCTGTCTGACCCGCTGAGTTACTCCAGCTTTTTGTGTCCATCTACAATGGAAAGGAGGTTGGTTAGTGCGATGATTTGGGTTTCGACCACAACTCTATGCAATTGCTTCCTTCTGGAGAGTGGGAGTTCTGAGTAAGTATTGTGTGCAGTTTTGGTCTCCAAATTTGAGGAAGGACATTCTTGCTATTGAGGGAGTGCAGCGTAGGTTCACCAGGTTAATTCACGGGATGGCAGGACTGCCATATGCTGAGAGAATGGAGCGGCTGCGCTTGTACACTCTGGAGTTTAGAAGGATGAGAGGGGATCTCATTGAAACATATAAGATTGTTAAGGGTTTGGAAGCACAAGAAGCAGGAAACATGTTCCCGATGTTGGGGGAATCCAGAAGCGGGGCCACAGTTTAAGAATAAGGGGTAAGCCATTTAGAACGGAGACGAGGAAACACTTTTTCAGACAGAGAGTTTTGAATCTGTGGAAATCTCTGCCTCAGAGGGCCGTGGAGGCCGGTTCTCTGGATACTTTCAAGAGAGAGCTAGATAGGGCTCTTAAAAATAGTGGAGTCAGGGAATATGGGGAGAAGGCAGGAACGGGGTACTGATTGGGGATGATCAGCTATGATCACATTGAATGGGGGTGCTGGCTCAAAGGGCCGAATGGCCTACTCCTGCACCTATTGTCTATTGTCTATTGTAACTCAGTGGTTCAGGCAGCATCTCTGGAGAACATGGATGGGTGACGTTTCGGGTCAGAACCCTTCTTCAGAGTACTAACTATATCGAATTATAGAAACAAGGATGCTGACTTCCAGTCAGTGAAAGACTAGACGGCAATGGTGGCGCAGCGGTAGAGTTGCTGCCTTACAGCGAATGCAGCGCCAGAGACCCTGGTTCGATCCCGACTACGGACGCTGTCTGTACGGAGTTTGTACGTTCTCCCCGTGACCTGCGCGGGTTTTCTCTGAGATCTTCGGTTTCCTCCCACACTCCAAAGACGTACAGGTTTGTAGGTTAATTGGCAAAAAAAAAAGGTCCCCAATGCATGTAGGATAGTGTTAATGTGCGGGGATCGGCGCATGTTTGTAGGCAGATGGGATTAGGCTTAAATGGAAGGGAGATTTCTCCAGAGATGCTGTCTGACCCACTGAGTTACTCCAGCTTTCTGTGTCCATCTTCAATGGAAGGGAAAATTCCCTAGTCAATTCGTCCCTTCCCACCCAAACCACCCCCTCTCCGAGCACCTTCCTTTGCAACAGCAGGAAATGCTACACTTGTCGCTTTACCTCCCCCCTTGACTCCATTCAAGGACCCAAGCAGTCTATCCAGGCGCGGTAGAGGTTCACCTGCACCTCCTCCAACCTCATCTATTGCATCCGCTGCTCTAGGTGTCAGCTGATCTACATCGGTGAGACCAAGTCTAGGCTTGGTGATCGCTTCGCCGAACACCTCCGCTCGTTCCGCAACAACCAACCTGATCTCCCGGAGGCTCAGCACTTCAACTCCCCCTCCCATTCCGAATCCGACCTTTCTGTCCTGGGCCTCCTCCATGGCCAGAGTGAGGTCCACCGTAAATTGGAGGAGCATCACCTCATATTTCGCTTGGGCAGTCTGCACCCCAGTGGTATGAACATTGACTTCTCTAATTTCAGGTAGTCCTTAAAGCCCCTGTCCCACTTTCCCGAATTACTCACGAATTCTCCCGAGTTTCCCCCTTGATTCAAACTCGGAGATGCATTAGGGTTAGGGTTAGGGTTAGGGTTAGGGTACTCGGGGCTATTTTTTTTACTCGTGTACATTTTTCAACATGCTGAAAAAACGTCCCGACTTACCTGATGCCCCGAGTTCCTACGGCTGGCATTACGAGCCACTACGAAACACTTACGAACTCCTACGGCCTCCTACGGCCTTGCTACAGGCTCCTACAGACTCGCTACGGACATTCTCAGAGTTTGAATCAAGGGGGAAACTCGGGAGAATTTGTGAGTAACTCGGGAACGTGGGACAGGTCCTTTACTTTCTCCTCCCCTGCTCAGCTCTCCCTCAGCCCACTGGCTCCACCTCTTCCTTTCTTTTTTCCACCCCCCCACCCCCCCCCCCCCCCCCCCCCTCCCCACACCCTCACATCAGTCTGAAGGAGGGGTTCGGCCCGAAACGTTGCCTATTTCCTTCACTCCATAGATGCTGCCTCACCCGCTGAGTTTCTCCAGCGTTTTTTGTTTACCTTCACTGGAAGGGAGGTTGGCTTGCGTGATGATGTGGGTTTTGACCACAACTCTCTGGCAGTACTTAGTTCTGGAGAGTGGGGAGTTCTGAGTAAGGAGTGGGGTGGGTCATCTTTCTGAAGCTTTGTGCAATGTTGTTGTAAATGATTATAAACCCATCGTGAACTCGTTGGTAATTTACTGCGGTGAGCGACGTGGCATTTTCTTGCCCGTTTGACTGGAGCTTAATTAAACGAAGCACAATTGCTTCAACCTCTGACCATCTTGTAGAATGGCACTGCGCTAAGTGCCTCTGTTCACAGGCTGGTAAGCACATCTTGTTCCCCACCAAGTTGTATTACTTTGCTTTCTGCACAAGCTCATTCAGGGTTGCATCACAGCTTGGTTTGGGGACAGCTCTGCCCAAGACGGCGAGGTGCTGTCTGTGTGGAGTCTGCACGTTCTCCAAGTGACCGACCCCGCGGCTGACCTCCGCGTGGCTCGCAGCAAAAGCTTTTCACTGTGTACCCCGGTACACGCGACAGTAAACTCAACTCAAAAACTGAAACTAACTAAAGGGCCTGTCCTACCAGCATCCGACTCCATGCGATGAGCGCGATCAAATTAGAAGCGGGGGCCGCGCGGAGGTCGGGTGATCCCTGTACAGGGCTGTTACCACCAGCATGCGCCTGCATGCGGCAAGCGCGACCAAACCGGCAGCGAGGGCCGCGCGGAGGTCGGGTGCGTGGCGCAACGCGGCGCAAAGTGAGGCGAACTTGGAACGAAGTCTTAAGGTAAGTTCGCCAGGACAGAGAGGGGCACACAGAAAGGGGCACAGAGGCACACACACAGAGGGCCACGGAGCCACACACATAGAGGGTCACGGAGGCACGATGTCGAGGCGGTGTGTAATGCGTCGAGGCGACTGCGAGCCGATAAGCCGTTGCCGCGCGGAATTTTTGAACTTAGTCAGTTTTTCGGAGCCCCGCGCGATGTCGGGACGAACTCCGCACAATTCCGCACGGCTCCGGCGATCGAAGTGGGACCAGCCCCGCGACGCCGGACGGCTCAAGCGACCACGTTAGGTCGCGCAAATCGCATAGAGTTGCATGCTTGTAGGGCAGGCCCTTTACTCAGATTCACCCGCTGAGTTTCTCCAGCATTTTTGACTACCTTCGATTTTCCAGCAATTGCAGTTCCTTCTAAAACTAATGAACCTGGGGATCTTATAGAAACATACAAAATTCTTATGGGATCGGACAGCCTAGATGCAGGAAAAATGTTCCCGGTGTTGGGGGGAAATCCAGAACCAGGGGCCACAATTTAAGAATAAGGGGTAGGCCATTTAGGACTTTTTCACCCAGAGAATTGTGAATCTGTGGAATTCCCTGCCACGGAGGGCGGTGGAGGCCAAATCACTGGATGTTTTCAAGAGAGAGTAAAGGGCTGGGATCAGGCGCGGGGGATTGCTGATCCGGTGGGCCGTCGGGCCTGTTCCCGCGCTGTATCTCTGAACTAAATAGGAGACGGTCAGAAGCTTTTTTTCTGCTCTGGAAATGTCAAACACTAAATGGCAGAACTGAGATAAATATGAGAAGGTGAAAGTGTGAAGGAGATTTATGAGGCAAGTGTTTTCTGAGACTGCAAGGTGTTTGAACACATCGTTGCCTCACCTGGCACAAAAACTGGCCCTTCAGCCCATCATGTCCACACTAGCCTTTATTTGCCCGCCTACATTAATCCCATTTGCCGCATTGGTTTAGTTTAGTTTACTTCAGCTTATTGTCACGTGTCCCAAAGGAAATGCTATTTTTACGTACTAACAAGTCAGTGGAAAGACGACACATGATTACAGTTACATAAAAACATAGAAAATAGGTGCAGGAGTAGGCCATTCGGCCCCTCAAGCGAACACCGCCATTCAATATGATCATGGCTGATCATCCAGAATCAGTACCGCCGTTCCTGCCTTCTCCCGATATCCCTTGATCCCGTTTGTCCGAAGAGCTAAATCTAAAGGGCCTGTCCCACTTACGCAACCTTTAGAGGCAACTGCCAGACCGCTCACGACCCCTGGCGACATGTCGCGGGTGACCTCTCACGACCATAGGAGACCTCTCGCGACCATACAGCCTGCATGGTTGTAAGAGGTCTCCTATGGTCGTGAGAGGTCCCCAAAGAGGCGTAGCGTCTTCCTGGTCGCCGCTGAATTTTCAACCTATTTCGGCGACCTATGACGGGTGCCGGCAGTCTCCTGTCCCACTCACGCGTAAGTGGGACAGGCCCTTTAGATTTAGCCCGTTGATCATGACTGATCTCTGCTTCCTAATCCCTTTTTCCTGCCTTCTCCTTGACACACGGTCTAATCAAGAATTTGTCTGTCTCTGTCTTAAAACTATCCACTGACTTGGCCTCCACAGACCTCTGTGACAATGAGTTCCACAGATTAAATTCCCCCCCGACTAAAGAAGTTCCTCCTCACCTCCTTTCTAAAAGAGCGCCCTTTAATTCTGAGGCTGTGACCTCTGGTCCTGGACTCTCCCACCATTAAAGTCTAATTAAAGATAGTCCGAGGGTCTCCTGTGAGGTGGGAGGTCAGTAGCACTCTCCCACCGGTGGAAAGGTCAGGCAGCATCCCAGGGGTAGCTGACAAATAAAGATACCCAAAGTGCTGGAGTAATTCAGTAGGCCAGGCAGCATCCCTGGAGAACATGGGATAGGTGACGTTTCGGATCGGGACTCTTCTTCGGCACTGCAGGCTGAAGAACGGTCCCGACCCGAAACATTAAGGGACAGAAGTCTAGGGGTGACATGAGGGGGAACTTCTTTACTCAGAGAGTGGTGGCTGTGTGGAATGATCTTCCTGCAGAAGTGGTGGAGGCAGGATCGATTTTAACATTTAAAAGTAAAGTGGATAGGTATATGGATGGGAAGGGAATG
This sequence comes from Raja brachyura, assembly GCA_963514005.1. Next base: position 6,501,248 of record OY740792.1, on the reverse strand, counting down.
GAGGGGTATGGTCTGAGTGCAGGTAGATGGGGCTAGGGGAAAATAAATGGTCGGCACGGACTGGAAGGGCCGAGAAGGCCTGTTTCCATGCTGTAATTGTTATATGGTTATATGGTTATATATCATCTATCCTTGTACTCCAGGGATGCTGTCTCACCCGCTGTGTTATGGACCTGTCCCACTTTGACGACCTAATTCACGACCTCTGCCGAGTTTGCCCTTGACTCATACTCGAAGCATGGTCGTCACGAGGTTGTAGGTAGGTCGTAGGTAGGCCGTGATGCTGGTCGTATGTACTGGTGACATCAAGTAGGTCGGGGCGCTTTTTTCAACATGATGAAAAATGTCCACGAGTAAAAAAGATCGTGAATTAGGTCGTGAAAGTGGGACCGGCCCTTAACTCCAGCACTTTGTGGTTTTTTTCTTGGTAAACCAGCACCTGCAGTTCCTTGTTTCTAACAGCGTTTCTGGGAGAATCTTGCACCAGAAGTCATAGCCTCAGAGTTAGAAGGAGGTGAGGAGGAATTTCTTTAGTCAGAGGGTGGTGAATCTGTGGGATTCATTGCCACATAAGGCTGCGGAGGCCCAGTCAGTGGATATATTTAAGGCAGAGACAGATGGATTCTCGATTAGTACGGGTGTCAGAGGTTATAGGGCGAAGGCAGGAGAATGGGGTTAGGAGGGGAAGATAGGCTTGTATTCACTGGAGTTTAGAAGGATGAGGGGCTATCTTATAGAAACATATAAAATTATAAAAGGACTGGACAAGCTAGATGCAGGAAAAATGTTCCCAATGTTGGGCGAGTCCAGAACCAGGGGCCGCAGTCGGAGAATAAAGGGGAGGCCATTTAAGACTGAGGTGAGAAAAAAACCTTTTCACCCAGAGGGTTGTGAATTTGTGGAATTCCCTGCCACAGAGCGCAGTGGAGGCCAAATCACTGGATGGATTTAAGAGAGTTAGATAGAGCTCTAGGGGCTAGTGGAGTCAAGGGATATGGGGAGAGGCAGGCACGGGTTATTGATTGGGGACGATCAGCCATGATCACAATGAATGGCGGTGCTGGCTCGAAGGGACAAATGGCCTCCTCCTGCACCTATTTTCTCTGTTTCTAGATTGGCCATGCGGAGTAGACTTGGTGGGCCGAATGGCCCAATTCTGCTCCTATCTTCCCACTTATTTACCTTATGAAGTTGTCTCCCCACACCACCCATGCCCATGGCTCACTGAACAGAAATAAATCTCAAGTCTTCTCCGGTGGTTTTGGCAGATTACTTTAGTGTCCAGAGGTTAATGATCCCTCTGCCAATGTCTTTGTTTGCAGATCCATTATGACCAATAGGCTGAAGAAAACCTTCCCATCGATGTGCTGTTGTGTTGGCAAACGTTACAGGAACTTCTTGTCAATGAACAAGATGCTGGTTTGCAACAAAAGACAAAGTGCCGGAGTCACTCAGCGGGTCAGGCAGCATCCACGGAGAAAGAAGAATTGGTGACGTTTCGGGTCGAGACTTCTTCAGCCCCGAAACGTCACCTATTCCTTTTCTCCAGAGCTGCTGCCTGAATCGCAAAGTAACTCCAGCATTTTGTGTCTATCTTCAGTGTAAACCAGCATCTACAGTTCTTTCCTGCACATGGATAGGTGACAATTCAGGTTGGGGTCCTTCTTCGCTTTTTAGTTCGTAAGTTGATAAGTGATAGGGGCGGAAATAGGCCATTCGGTCCATCGAGTCTACTCCGCCGTTCAATCATGGCTGATCTATCTCTCCCTCCCAACCCCATTCTCCTGCCTTCTCCCCATAACCCCTGACACCCGCACTAATCAAGGATCTATCTATCCCTGCCTTAAAAATATCCACTGACTTGGCCTCCACAGCCTTCTGCGGCAAGGAATTCCACAGATTCACCACCCTCCTCATCTCCTTCCTTTAATTCTGAGGCTATCACCTCTGGTCCTAGACTCTCCCTCTAGTGGAAACATCGTCTCCACATCCACTCTATCCCCCCCCCCCCCCCCCACCCCCTCCCCCTCCAGGCCTTCAAGACTCAAGTAAAGAGATTTTATTGTCACATGTTCTAGATAAGACAATGAAACTGCAGCACAACAGAATATTGTAATCATAAATATAGTTCATAGTTTGTTTGAAGTTGTGTTTAACAGTCTGATGGCTGTGGGGAAGTAGCTATTCCTGAACCTGGACGTTACAGTCTTCAGGCTCCTGTACCTTCTACCCGAAGGGAGCAGGGAGATGAGTGTGTGGCCAGGGTGGTGTGGGTCCTTGATGATGCTGCCAGCCTTTTTGAGGCAGCGACTGCGATAGATCCCCTCGATGGTGGGGAGGTCAGAGCCGATGATGGACTGGGCAGTGTTTACTACTTTTTGCAGTCTTTTTTCTGTTCCGGGACGCTCAAGTTGCCGAACCAAGCCACGATGCGACCAGTCAGCAAGCTCTCTCATGAGCAACGCTGACTGGCCTTTCACTATTCAGTACGTTTCTCTGAGGTCCCCTAATTGAAAGAGGAACATTACCGAGTCTGAACTCCACACCTTTGACTCCAACTCCTCACGCTGCCTCAGGAAAGCAGCCAACTTAATCAAGGGGACGTCTAATCAAGGACTCCGGCAGCTCTGGTTTTCTATCCACATCTCAAAAGCAGGCATGCTTGTTGGCAGGAGGTAGTGTGGACAATAGACTATAGACAATAGGTGCAGGAGTCGGCCATTCAGCCCTTCGAGCCAGCACTGCCATTCAACGTGATCATGGCTGATCATCCCCAATCAGTACCCCGTTCCTGCCTTCTCCCCATATCCCCTGACTCCGCTTCTCCCCATATCCCCTGACGCATCCAGAGAGCCTGCCTCCACCGCCCTCTGAGGCAGAGAATTCCACAGACTCACAACTCTCTGTGAGAACGCTCTGACAGTCAGAACATTTTTCCCCAACATGAGAGAGCATAAGATTCAGGGGAGAGGGGCAAGGTTTAAAGGAGATGTGTGGGGCAGGTTTTGTTACACACAGAGTGGTGGATGGGTGCCTGGAACGGGCTGCCAGGGGTAGTGGTGGAGGCGGATACGACAGTGGCGTTTTAGAGGCATCTGGATAAGCACATGGGCATGCAGGGAATGGAGGGAAGTGGATCACGTGCTGGCTGAGGAGATTAGTTCTATTTGGCATCATGTTCGGTACGGACATTGCGGGCCGAAGGGCCTGTTCTCGTGCTCTACTGTCCTACCTCATCTACAGCATCCGCTGTTCCAGGTGTGGGCTGCTGTACATTGGCAAGGCCAAGCGCAGGCTCGGCGATCGTTTCGCTGAACACCTCCGCTCAGTCCGCCTTAACCTCGCTGATCTCCCGGTTGCTCCACACTTTAACTCCCCCCTCCCATTCCCGAACTGACCTTTCCACCCTGGGCCTACTCCGTAAAATACAGCGCAAATTGCAGGAACAGCACATCATATTTCGCTTGGGCCGCTTAAGGGCCTGTCCCACCAGCATGCAACTCTATGCGATGAGCGCGACCTAACGTGGTCGCTTGAGCCGTCCGGCGTCGCGGGGCCGGTCCCACTTCGATCGCCGGAGCCGTGCGGAATTGTGCGGAGTTCGTCCCGACATCGCGCGGGGCTCCGAAAAACTGACTATGTTCAAAAATTCCGCGCGGCAACGGCTTGTCGGCTCGCAGTCGCCTCGACGCATTACACACCACCTCGACATCGTGCCTCCGTGAACCTCTCTGTAGGTGCCTCCGTGACCCTCTCTGTGTGTGCCTCCGTGGCCCTCTGCGTGTGTGTGCCTCTGTGCCCCCCTCTCTGTGTGCCCCTCTCTGTCCTGGCGAACTTACCTTACACTTCGCTCCAAGTTCGCCTCACTTTGCGCCGCGTTGTGCCACTCACCCGACCTCCGCGCGGCCCCTGCTGCCGGTTTGGTCGCGCTTGCCGCATGCAGGCGCATGCTGGTGGGAACGGCCCTGTACAGGGATCACCCGCCCCCGCTTCTAGTTTGATCGCGCTCATCGCATGGAGTCGGATGCTGGTGGGACAGGCCCTTTACATCCCCAGCGGTATGAACATTAACTTCAAGTAGCCCTTGTTTTCCCTCTCTCTCCTTCCCCTTCCCCTCCCCAGTTCTCTGACCAGTCCCGCTGCCTCCTACCGCTCACTCCCCTGACATCAGCCTGAAGATGGGCCTCGACCCGAAACGTCACCCATTCCCGCTCTCAGAGACGCTGCCTGTCCCGCTGAGTTACTCCAGCATTTTGTGTCTATCTTCGATTTAAACCAGCACCTGCAGTTCCTTCCCACGCAGACGTTGTTCTATGTTCTAGATCAGGGGTCGGCAACCTACGGCCCCCCAAATTATCCCAAATTACCCCAAATTATCCGCCCCCAGACTTCCGTCATCTCCGGTACCTGGAAGGTGTTTTTCAGAACGAGGGTCAGGTGAATGGCGGAACAGCCGAGCGCCGAGCTCTGGCCATACCGCATCCCGCGCAAAGCCGCCGGCACAACCGCGCACCTTCTGTGTCTGGGCTTCACTGTCGGGATCGGGGTTGTCAATAGGCTGAGGACGAGTGAGTGTGAGTATTTGAGCCACCACCTTCAGGACAGAGCCAAGTCCGTAGGGTGCGCCACGTTGGTGAGCGCCCATAACTAGGGGCCAGTGCTCCGGAGGGGGGGGGGGCGGGATCCTCGAAGGGGCGGGATCCACGTGAACACATGATTTGATGCCTGCCATCCGCGAGGGATCCATGTGTACACGTGATAGATGTGGCCCGCCAAGATTGTTAAGGGTCTGGACACGCTAGAGGCAGTAAACATGTTCCCGATGTTGGGGGAGTCCAGAACCAAGGGCCACAGTTTAAGAATAAGAGGTAAGCCATTTAGAACGGAGACGAGGAAACACTTTTTCTCACAGAGAGCGGTGAGTCTGTGGAATTCTCTGCCTCAGAGGGCGGTGGAGGCCGGTTCTCTGGATGCTTTCAAGAGAGAGCTAGATAGGGCTCTTAAAAATAACGGAGTCAGGGGATATGGGGAGAAGGCAGGAACGGGGTACTGATTGTGGATGATCAGCCATGATCACATTGAATGGCGGTGCTGGCTCGAAGGGCCGAATGGCCTACTCCTGCACCTATTGTCTATTGTCTATTGCCATCCACTCACCAACATGTGCCCCGGCCCCTACGCAGAACAAGGTTGCCCACCTCTGTTCCAAATATTCAACAGGGGAAGGGGGTTGATGTAGGTAAATGGATTGGGGTATACAATTGTTCCGACTGCTAGCACAAACTCAATGGACCGAATGGCCTTCTTCTATGTTGGATGAAACAGAAAGGAGGGGAGTGTGGAGTCAAATCTCATCAGACACTGTTCCCAATTCATTGTTATTTTACCATTCAGGCCTTAATCCATTTCAAATCTATTTGAACCAAATGGGAAAAGATATTTGTCAACAGAATGAAGCCATTGTTCCATTTGACAAGGTCGTTGGTCTTTCAAATGTTAACTTCCCCAGTTTCCTGTTGTTTAATATAAATGGAAATGTTCCCCTGTTGAAAAGCCTGTTGAAAGCTGCTCACCGAACTGGTACATTAATTATGATCGCAAATTTGTATGAACAAATGATTTGATGACGAGGATCTTTCTGAACACTAACTCCTGTTTTTTTTTTTTTTTGTTTTGCTGTGTGAAGCTAATTTAACATTTGTGTAAAACCAAAACAAAACTAATGTTCTGTTTGATGTATACCTAGGAGATTCCCCGACATAGTCATAGAGTCATCGAGTGATACAGCGTAGAAACAGGCCCTTCAGCTCAACTTGCCCACACCGGCCAACATGTCCCATCTACACAAGTCCCACCTGCCCGCATTTGGCCCATATCCCTCCACACCAGTCCTATCCATGCACCCGTCTAACTGTTTCTTAAAAGTTGGGCCTCAACTACCTCATCTGGCAGCTTGTTCCATACACCCACCACCCTTTGTGTGAAAACATTACCCACCAGATTCCTATTAAGTCTTTTCCCCTTCACCTTCAACCTCTGCTCCTCAATTCCCCTGCTCTGGGCAAGAGACTCTGTGCATCTATTCCTCTCATGGGGGGGATCTTATAGAAACATATAAAATTATAAAAGGACCGGACAAGCTAGATGCAGGAAAAATGTTCCCAATGTTGGGCGAGTCCAGAACCAGGGGCCACAGTCTTAAAATAAAGGGGAGGTCATTTAAGACTGAGGTGAGAAAAAAAAATTTCACCCAGAGAGTTGTGAATTTGTGGAATTCCCTGCCACAGAGGGCAGTGGAGGCCAAGTCACTGGATGGATTTAAGAGAGAGTTAGATAGAGCTCTAGCGGCTAGTGGAATCAAGGGATATGGGGAGAAGGCAGGCACGGGTTATTGATAGGGGACGATCAGCCATGATCACAATGAATGGCGGTGCTGGCTCAAAGGGCCGAATGGCCTCCTCCTGCACCTATTTTCTATGTTTCTATGTTTCTATGGGTTTACACACCTCTATAAGATCACCCCGCATCCTCCTGCGCTCCAAGGAATAGAGTCCCAGCCTGCTCAACCTCTCCCTACAGCTCAGACCCTCTAGTCCTGGCAACATCCTCGTAAACAAATCCTCATTGTTTATAATTTCCTCACCCTCACAATTGAAAGGAATTAGACAAAGCAACAAAATTGGTTTCTTGTTTAAATTTCTCAGCTATTTCTTCAGCTCTCCCTTCAGAGTTTTAAGCTGAACGAGGTTCCGACCTATCTCTGCCTCTCCTAGTTTTAGCTATGTCTATTAGATTGTCCCTTCAGTCTCCAACACACCATAGAAAACAAACCTGTGACCACGTGGGTTTTCTCCGGGTGCTCCGGTTTCCTCCCACACTCCAAAGACGTGCGGGTTGGTAGGTTAATTGGCTTCTGTAAATTGCAAATTGGCCCCAGCGTGTTGGACAGTGTTGGTGCATGTGCGATCGCTGGTCGGCACGGACTGGGTGGGCCGAAGGGCATCTCTGAATGCAACTAAAGGGAGTGCAGCATAGGTTCACAAAGTTAATTCCCGGGATGGCGGGACTGTCATATGCTGAGAGAATGGAGCGGCTGGGCTTGTATACTCTGGAGTTTAGAAGGATGAGAGGATATCTTATTGAAACATATAAGATTATTAAGGGGCCATAGTTTAAGAATAAGGGGTAAACCATTTAGAACAGAGATGAGGAAACACTTTTTCACCCAGAGAGTGGTGAGTCTGTGGAATTCTCTGCCTCAGAGGGCGGTGGAGGCCGATTCTCTGGATGCTTTCAAGAGAGAGCTAGATAGGGCTCTTAATGATAGCGGAGTCAGGGGATATCAAGTCAAGTCACTTTTATTTCTATAGCATATTTAAAAAACAACTCTCGTTGAACAAAGTGCTTTACATTGGTGGAGGTACTAACGTTACAGGTGCTAACATTATAACGGGGAGAAGGCAGGAACAGGGTACTGATTGTGGACGATCAGCCATGATCACACTGAAGGGCAGTGCTGGCTCGAGGGGCCGAATGGCCTACTCCTGCACCTATTGTCTATTGTCGACTGTCTAAACTAAATCCACAATCTGACGTTTACTATTTCATTGCAAAATACCCTAGGATGCCCTGAGGCCATGAAAGGTAGCGTACCATTCTACCTTTGTACCTGCTTGTCTGAGAGCCCCTGTGTCGTTGGCCGGCTACCAGAAGGATTCAAACGCCATCTGCATGTACATCCATCTTGCCCCACTAATGTGCAGAAGGGGAAGAGCCGCCACAAACTGATAATCAGGCTCACTTGCAGCTCAGCCTCTGCGGTACACCGCTAACGTCTTGAAAATGCTTTTCATTTGTGCAGAGCAGCAGAACCAATCTTCAGTCCAGGGGATTGCTGGCAGGAGGCCCCGCTCACAAATTAAAGTAGTCCGCTCATTTATTTTTCCCATTTCTGAACGAGATAAATGGAAGGGAAAGATAAGTGGGGATAGAGAACCGCAAAGAACACCAGCGATGCTTCGCACCTGCACGGCACCCGGGTGCCCCCGGTTCGATCCTGGTCACGGGGCGCTTGGCTGCACGGAGTTTGCACGTTCTCCCCGTGACCCCCCCCCCCCCCCCACAATTATGGGGCAAAGGCGGGTGCATGGGGTGAGGAGGGAGAGCTAGATCAGCCATCTTCCCGATGTTGCCAGAACCAGGAGCCATTTAAGGGGTTTAAGGGGTAAGCCATTTAGAATGGAGACGAGGAAACACTTTTTCACACAGAGAAACATAGGTGCAGGAGGAGGCCATTTGGCCCTTCGAGCCCATTCATTGTGATCATGCCTGATCGTCCCCTATCAATAACCCGTGCCTGCCTTCTCCCCATATCCCTCAACTCCACTAGCCCCTAGAGCTCTATCTAACTCTCTCTTAAATCCATCCAGTGATTTGGCCTCCACTGCCCTCTGTGGCAGGGAATTCCACAAATTCACAACTCTCTGGGTGAAAACGTTGTTTCTCACCTCAGTCTTAAATGACCTCCCCTTTATTCTAAGACTGTGGCCCCTGGTTCTGGACTCGCCCAACATTGAGAACATTTTTCCTACATCTAGCTTGTCCAGTTTTTATTATTTTATATGTTTCTATAAGATCCCCCCTCATCCTTCTAAACTCCAGTGAATACAAGCCTAGTCTTTTCAATCTTTCCTCATATGACAGTCCCGCCATCCCAGAGAGTTGTGAGTCTGTGGAATTCTCTGCCTCAGAGGGCAGTGGAGGCCGGTTCTCTGGATACTCTCAAGAGAGAGCTAGATTGGGCTCTTAAATATAGCGGAGTCAGGGGATATGGGGAGAAGACAGGAACGGGGTACTGATTGGGGATGATCAGCCATGATCACATTGAATGGCGGTGCTGGCTCGAAGGGCCGAATGGCCTACTCCTGCACCTATTGTCTATTGTCTATTGATACTATTGAGGGACTATAATCAGTTAACATCAGTGCAGTGTGTTCAGGAGGAAGGTGGATTAACATATTGTCTATTGTCTATGAATGGCGGAGTGGACTTAATGGGCAGAAGCCTAATTCTGCTCCGACAACATGGCCTGCGTGGATTTTCTCCGCGTTCTTCGTTTTCCTGCCACACTCCAAAGATGCACGGGTTTGTTGGTTAATTGGCTTGGTATGAATGTGACAAAAATTGTCCCTCGTGTTGGATAGTGTTAATATATGGGGATCGCTTGGCCCACCAAGTTCACACTAGTTCTATGTTATCCCACCTTCACTTCCAGTCCTCAACACATTACTGGGCCTGTCCACTTGGGTGACTTTTTATGCGACTGTCATACTCATAGCAGGTCGCCGAATAACTGGCGACTGGACCCCCCTTCGACATAAAATTTGAAATAAAATCATTACTTTAACAACAAAAAAAACAAAGTCAACATCGACGACAACCTACGTCGTCTGGCAACAACTACGACAGCACCTACGTCACGAGAAGTCAAGCTACGCTCATTGGCGTCAAACCCACCGTCGTCGACTGTCTCCGAAAATCCAGCGGAGACCAGAAAGATGCTACGACCCTTTGGGCGACTGAGGAGACGACTCACGACCATAAAGGCGCCACCATGTGGCGACAGCCTAGTCGCCTGTAGTCGCCTACAAAATTGCCTAAGTGGGACAGGCCCCTAAGGAGCAATTAACAGATCAATTAACCTCCAAATCTGCACATTATTCAATTCTTGAAACACTCATTTAGTCAGGTAGCATCCACAGAGATAGAAGCAAGAATTTCTGAGGAGGAATTTCTTTACCTAGAGGGTGGTGAATCTGTGGAATTCTTTGCCACAGACGGCTGTGGAGGCCAAGTCAGTGGACATTTTTAAGGCAGAGATAGATAGATTCTTGATTAGTACGGGTGTCCGGGGTGATGGGGAGAAGGCAGGAGAATGGGGTTAGGAGGGAGAGATAGATCAGCCATGATTGAATGGCGGAGTAGACTTGATGGGCCGAATGGCCTAATTCTGCGCCCCTCACTTATCAAATTGTGAATTTATAAAGGAAAGATAATCTTTCAGGTCGGAACCCTTCATTAAAGTTGTAGAGGGCGAGGAGGCACGGATAGGACAGGGAGAATATCAGTGATAGTGTGAGACCCAAATCAAATACGTTAATGTTAGAAAATAATGGACAATTATGCCTCTTTGTCAATGTTAAGTGTTGCTAATAACTGGTCAGTGAGACATGACGTTAGCTGCACGGTGGCGCAGCGGTAGAGTTACTGCCTTACAGCGGCAGAGACCCGGGTTCGATCCTCACCTCGGGCGCTGTCTGTACGGTTTGCACGTTCTGCCCGTGACCACGTGGGTTTTCTCTGGGTGCTCCGGCTTCAATAGACAATGGATGATAGGTGCAGGAGTAGGCCATTCGGCCCTTCGAGCCAGCACCGCCATTCAATGTGATCACGGCTGATCGTCCCCAATCAGTACCCCGTTCCTGCCTTCTCCCCATATCCCCAGACTCCGCTATCTTTAAGAGCCCTATCTAGCTCTCTCTTGAAAGTATCCAGAGAACCGGCCCACACTCAAAAGACGTGCAGGTTTGTGGGTTGATTGGCCTCTGTGAATTACCCCTGGAGATGGTTGGTCGGGGCGGACCCGATGGGCCGAAGGGCCTGTTTCCACGCTGTGTCTCTGAACATGACAGTCAGCCGGTCTGCACGAATGGAACGAGGACAGAAACTTTGTGTAGAAACAAAGAACTGCAGATGCTGGTTTTATGGCCAAAGTTATCTTTCTTTCCTGACCCGTAGCATCACCGCATGTTTTTCTCCAGAGATGCTTACCTGACCCGTTGAGTTACTCCCGCAGTTTGTGTCGATCAATTTGATTTCTAGCTGATTCTGATGGCAGCGTGAGGTATGAATGGAGTCATTGGGCAGGAGGTTGGTTTGTGTGATGGTTCTGGGCCGCGTCCACAATTTGCCGCAATTTCTTGCGGTCTTGAATGGAGCTGTTCCCAAACCAAGCTGTGGTTACTTACTTACTTAAGAAAGCTCATTCAGAAAGCTCATCAGCGCCTCTACTTCCTGAGAAGATTACGGAGAGTCGGCCTGTCAAGGAGGACTCTCTCGAACTTCTACAGGTGTACAGTAGAGAGCTTGCTGACTGGTTGCATCGTGGCTTGGTTCGGCAACTTGAGCGCCCTGGAGAGGAAAAGACTACAAAAAGTAGTAAACACTGCCCAGTCCATCATCGGCTCTGACCTTCCTACCATCGAGGGGATTTATCGCAGTCGCTGCCTCAAAAAGGCTGGCAGCATCATCAAGGACCCACACCACCCTGGCCACACACTCATCTCCCTGCTACCTTCGGGTAGAAGGTTCAGGAGCCTGAAGACTGGAACGACCCGGTTTAGGAATAGCTACTTCCCCACAGCCATCAGGCTATTAAACCTGGCTCGGACAAAACTCTGAACATTAATATCCCTCCATCTGTTATTTGCACTTTATTAATTTATGTGTGTATTTACATATATAATTGTAGTCAATGCCTACTATGTTCTGTTGTGCTATGCAAAGAAAGATTTTCATTGTCCTGTCAGGGACACATGACAAAGAAGGGTCTCGACCCGAAACGTTGCCTATCTCCTTCGCTCCTTAGATGCTGCTGCAGCCGCTGAGTTTCTCCAGCTTTTTGTGTAACCCACAATAAACTCTTTTGACTTGACTACTTACTGCCCTATTATGCCTCCTGTATGGCATGTAGGGCAGCAATGAAGGTCCTCCACTCGGCAGTGTTGATTCCTTCAGTTGCTGTTTCCATAACATATTTGTTTTACGAGACAGGGTTGTTAGCTCTGTGCTCAACCTCCAACCTGGAGGACCAGTGGATCGCTCTTGGTCTCACCTCTACCCTTCGACCTGTCCAGCAAGGGAGGCCCTAACAGGGGACAAATCTCCCGCTGGCGTAGCTCTAGGGGTCACTGAAACACATGAGCCCCCCGACCACGACAAGGTTGCAATCCATAAGCTGTGATGCATCCCGATAAAATGCTTTCTACGGCACATCTGTAGACGTTGGTGAGAGTTGGAGGGGACGTGCCAAACTTCCTAGGCCTTCTAAGGAGGTAGAGGATAAAGGGTTGCTGTTCGGGGTGGAGGCTTAAAAGAGTTGAGCGATTGTACTAAGTGGTTGCAGATCCCCCTCTGGGACCAGCGACCAGCGATCCCCGTACACTAACACTATCCCACACACACACTGGGGACAATTTACATTTTTTTCCCAAAGCCAATTTACCCACAAACCTGCACGTCTTTGGAACGTGGGAGGTAAAACCGGAGCACCCGGAGAAAACCCACGGGGGCCACGGGGAGAACGTGCAAACTCCGCACAGGCAGCGGCCGTAGTCAGGATCGAACCTGGGTCTCTGGCGCTGTGAGGCAGCGACTCTGCCGGTTACGCCACCGTGCAGCCCTACGGAAGGCGGGCAATCAGGTTAACGGGAAAGTGAAATTAGAGGATCATTAAGTTGAAAAATAAGCCCTAAAAATTGTGACTTAAATTCAGTTTTCCGAGTCGATCTAAAACCGCTTTAATCTAACTAGCCCAATTTAAGAAGCAACTGTGCAGCTGTTACACGTAAAAATCGTACAGGTATTTATATGGCAACCTTCTCAACCTCAGCATATCTAAAAGTGATTTACATGAATAAAGTATTGGAATAGCCTTGGACTAATGTTCCTGCATGTCTCTTCCTGCCATTCTTGACTGGATTGCAGAGGTGAAACAGAACATAAACTTCATACGCCATCAAACTAAGCTGGTAATGTTCATGGTTGATAGTAAAGGGCCTGTCCCACTTGGCCGTCATATGCGCCTCATTTATGCGTCATATGTAAAATAGGTCGACGTGTCGTGACGCATGGGGTGCGTGTGGGTGACGCATGCCTTGCGCATGGTGAGGCATGGAATCGCATGCGGTGGCGTGCGGTATCGCGCGGCGCTCCAGGATTTCGTAGTGTAACGAAATCCTCACGCGCCACCTGCGTGACGTATCGCGTACGCACGCTGACGCATTGGCGTCGCACGCTGGCGTCCCGACGCATCACGTATATCGCATGGTGACGCATGGTTATGTCACCAGTGCGTCAACGCCCGTAACCATGCTTCGCCGCGCGCCACAGTGTATTCCACTGACACCACGCGCACCAGACGGCTGCACTGACGCGGGATTTGCGCGTGATGTCACGTATCACGACGCGTTGACCTATTTTACATATGACGCGTAAATGAGGCGCGAATGGCGGTCAAGTGGGACAGGCCCTTAAGTCTCTGGACCAGACCTCACTCTGGAAACTCCGCTCCGATATCACTTACGTTTTCGATTTAGTTTCAGAGATACAGCGCGGAAACAGGCCCTGCGGCCCACCGAGTCCGTGCCGACCAGCGATCCCCCGTACACTAGTTCTGCCTTACACACACGAGGGACAATTTACAGAAGCCAATTAACCTACCAGTCCTCGGAATGTGGCCGGAAACCGGAGCATCCGGGGAAAACCCACGCGGCGATGGGGAGAATGTGCAGACTCTGCGCAGACAGTTCATAAGTTTATAAGTCTGAAGAAGGGTCTCAACCCGAAACGTCGCCCATTCCTTCTCTCCAGAGATGCTGCCTCACCTGTTGAGTTACTCCAGCATTTTGTGTCTGCATTCGTAACTTTCTAAGTTGTAGGAGAAGTATTGGGCCATTCGGCCCATCAAGGCCAGTCTAGTTTGGTTTGGTTTAGAGATACAGCGCGGAAACAGGGCCTTTCAACATGTTGAAAAATGTCAACGAGATCCCCGAATACCTTTGAGCGGCTATTACCGTAATTCTCCGAGTTCGAATCAGGGGAAACTCGGGAGAACTCTTGAATTAGCTTGTACAGTGGGATAGGCCCTAGGCCTTGGGGATGTGCAAAGATTGAGGAGGGGGAAGGGAGGGGGGGAGTCAGTCTCAGGCTATCCCATGACAGAAGGGGGATGAGTTGTGCAGTGTGATAGCCACAGGGAAGAAGGATCTCCTGTGGCGTTCTGTGCTGCATCTTGTTGGAACCAGTCTGTTGCTGAAGGTGCTCCTCAGGTTGACCATTGTGTGTCATGGAGGGGGTGAGCTGTATTGTCCAGGATGCTCCACAGTTTGAGGAGCATCCTCCCCTCCAAGACCAACCTCCAGTGAATCCAACTCCAACTCCGCCCCCAGGACGGAGCCGGCCACAATATACGGAAGCCAATTAACCTATCAATCTGTACATCGTTGGAATGTGGGAGGAAATTGGGGCACCCGGAGAGAACCCACGCAGAGAAAGGGGACAACGTGCAAACTCCGCACAGACAGTTCATACGCTCGTAAGTTGTAGGAGCAGAATTAGGCCATTCGGCCCATCAGGTCCAGTCCGTCATTCAATCATGGCTGATCTATCTCTCCCTCTCAAGCCCATTCTCCTGCCTTCTCCCCATAACCCCTGACACCCGTACTACTCAACACCTATAGTCAGCCCCCGCAGTCAGGATCGAACCGAGGCCAAGTGTACTACAGCAACTCTACCGCTGCGCCACTGCGCCACTGCAAAAACCGACGCAAGCCGACCAGCGATCCCCGTACACCAGCACTATCCTACACACTGGGGACAATCTAGAATTTTTACCAAAGCCAACTAACCAACAAAACTGCACGTCTTTGGAGTGTGGGAGGTAACCAATGCGTTGCTAGCATTTATTTCAAGAGGGCTTGTATACAAAAACAGGGATGTAATGCTGAGGCTCTAGAAGGCGCTGGTCAGGCCACATTTGGAGTACTGTGAGCAATTTTGGGCACCATATCTGAGCAAGGATGAGCTGGCTCTGGAGAGGGTCCAGAGGAGGTTTACAAGAATGATCCCAGGAATGAGTGGGTTAACATACGATGAGCATTTGACGTCACTGGGCCTGTACTCGCTGGAGTTTAGAAGAATGAGTGGGGGGCCTCATTGAAACTCACAGAATAATGAAAGGCACAGATAGAGTGGAGGGTACACAAAAGGCTGGAGAAACTCAGCGGGTGCAGCAGCATCTAAGGAGCGAAGGAGATAGGCGACGTTTCGGGTCGAGACCCTTCTTCAGACTGGCCTAATTCTACTCCTATAACTTGTGAACTTGTGAACGGGTCAACGTTGAACACAATTCCTGCCTCGGCTAATATGATTTGCATCTACCAGGTCTGAAGAAGGGTCTCGACCCGAAACGTCGCCTATCTCCTTCGCTCCTTAGATGCTGCTGCACTCGCTGAGTTTCTCCAGCCTTTTGTGTACCCTCGATTTTCCAGCATCTGCAGTTCCCTCTTTAACACAGATAGAGTGGATGTGGAGAGGATGTTTCCACTGGTGGGGAGAGTCTAGGACCAGAGGTCACAGCCTCGGAATTAAAGGGCGCTCTTTTAGAAAGGGGGTGAGGAGGAACTTCTTCAGTCAGAGGGTAGTTAATCTGTGGAACTCATTGCCACAGTGGCCAAGTCAGTGGATATTTTTCAAGGTATGAGATAGACAAATTATTAATTGGAACGGGTGTCAAGGGTTGTGGGGAGAAGGCAGGAAAATGGGATTAGGAGGCAGAGATCAGCCATGATTGAATGGCGGAGAGGACTCGGTGGGCCGAATGGCCTAATTCTACTCTGGTAACTGGTGAACTTGTGAACGGGTGAATGCTGAGCACAATTCCTGCCTCGGCTAATATTATTTGCATCTACCAGATCGTTCAGACAGGTTTTACTTCTTATTTCATTCTTCACATGTTTAAATTATAATGCTTTATTTTAATGGTCTACTGTATATCGCGTTGTTATTTGCGAGCAAAGCACCGAGGTCCCTAATGTCTACATACTTGGCTAATAAAATGGATTCAATTCAATTCAATTCAATTCACGAATCACTGTCAGTGCAGCAATCCCTCATTAGTTCCCTGGAATGGCAGCTGGGATATCTAGATTAGGACTTAGGTCCTCACCCGCACTACCCACTGATTCAGTACGCAACACAATAGACAATAGGTGCAGGAGTAGGCCATTCGGCCCCTCGAGCCAGCACCGCCATTCAATGTGATCATGGCTATTCATCCCCAATCAGTACCCCGTTCCTGCCTTCTCCGCATATCCCCTGACTCCACTATCTTCAAGAGCACTATCTAGCTCTCTCTTGAAAGCATCCAAGAGAACCGGCCTCCACTGCCTACTCTTGCACCTATTTTCTATGTTTTTATGTAACTGTAACCATGTGTCGTCTTTCCACTGACTTGTTGGTACGTAAAAATAGCATTTCCTTTGGGACACGTGACAATAAACTGAACTAAACTAAACTAAACCAATGCGGGCAAATGGGATTAATGTGGGCGGGCAAATAAAGGCTAGTATGGACATGATGGGCTGAAGGGCCAGTTTTTGTGCCAGGTGAGGCAATGATGTGTTCAAACACCTTGCAGTCTCAGAAAACACTTGCCTCATAAATCTCCTTCACACTTTCCCCTTCTCATATTTATCTCAGTTCTGCCATTTAGTGTTTGACATTTCCAGAGCAGAAAAAAAGCTTCTGACCGTCTCCTATTTAGTTCAGAGATACAGAACTAAATGTGATCTGCTCCGGTCTCCTCCAAAGATGTACTGGTTAATTGGCTTGGTATAATCTAGATTGCCCCCAGTGTGTGTGTAGGATAGTGCTGGTGTGTGGGGATCGCTGGTCTGCACGGACTCGGTGGGCCGAAGGGCCTGTTTCCGCGCTGCATCTCTAAACTAAAAATCTAAACACTACATAGCAATGATATTATAACAGGAGTCTGGAGATTGTTATGGAGTATCAAGCTAAGTGGAGTTTAATGCAATATGTACAAATAGGATATGCTATACTTTTGCATATAGAGATACAGCGTGGAAACAGGCCCTTCGGCCCACCGAGTCCGTGCCGACCAGCGATCCCCGCACACTAACACTATCCTATGCCCGATGCCATCCCTCACACACACAAGGGACAACTTACATTTACACCAAAGCCAATGAACCTACAAACCGATATACGCCTTCAGAGTGTGGGAGGAAAGGACCTGTTTATATCAACGGGTCGATGGTTGAAAGGGTCAAGAGCTTCAAATTCCTGGGCGTGCACATCTGTGAAGATCTTTCCTGGTCCGAGAACACAGATGCAATTATTAAGAAAGCTCATCAGCGCCTCTACTTCCTGAGAAGATTACGGAGAGTCGGTCTGTCAAGGAGGACTCTCTCTAACTTCTACAGGTGTACAGTAGAGAGCTTGCTGACCGGTTGCATCGTGGCTTGGTTCGGCAACTTGAGCGCCCTGGAGAGGAAAAGACTACAAAAAGTAGTAAACACTGCCCAGTCCATCATCGGCTCTGACCTTCCTTCCATCGAGGGGATTTATCACAGTCGCTGCCTCAAAAAGGCTGGCAGCATCATCAAGGACCCACACCATCCTGGCCACACACTCATCTCCCTGCTACCTTCGGGTAGAAGGTACAGGAGCCTGAAGACTGCAACAACCTGGTTTAGGAATAGCTACTTCCCCACAGCCATCAGGCTATTAAACCTGGCTTGGAACTCTGAACATTAATATCCCTCCATCTGTTATTTGCACTTTATTAATTTATTAATTCATGGGTGTATTTATATATAGAATTGTAGTCAATGCCTTCTATGTTCTGTTGTGCTATGCAAAGAAAGATTTTCATTGTCCTGTCAGGGACACATGACAATAAACTTTTTTGACTTTGACTTTGAAAATAAAGTGGATAGGTATATGGACGGGGAGGGAATGGAGGGGTATGGTCTGAGTGCAGGTAGATGGGACTAGGGGAAAATGAATGGTCGGCACGGACTGGAATGGCCGAGAAGGCCTGTTTCTGTGCTGTAATTGTTATATGGGGTTATAAACCGCAGATCTCGCGGTCACGGGGAGAAAGTACAAACTTCATACAGACAGCACCCGTAGTCGGGGTCGAACCCGCGTCTCCGGCGCTGCGAGCGGTGCATAGCGGCAACTCTACCGCTGCGCCACCGTACCGAACCCGGAGCGCGTCGACAATTTGCCATTGATCATTTTCACGTGTAACATCTAATAACGTTTGCAGGTACGCTGATTAAAAATAGTTAACACAGTGGGCTCTGACGGAGAATGAAAGACATCTTTGGTTACAGACTCGGATTGTGTGTGTGTGGTTTTTTTTTGTCTTATTCTTCAGCCTGCATTGGCGAATCAATCTGGGTAACAGCTGGCGATCATTTCAGCCCCAGCCCTTGTGCGTGTGTCGAAAAAAACAATTTCAACAAATTCCATTTATCTCTATCTCGGTGCGAGAGCTCTGCTCGCCTCCTGTCCTCCGAGCAGCACAAGTAGATTGTCACAGTGTATTATTGACTTTTGTGTTAGGTTCGTTTGAACCGAGAGAGAGAGGGAGAGGGGTGGATGGAAGCAAGATCAATGGCTGGGGGATGAGGCCCAGACTGCAATCTGGGCTCCATTAAATCTTCGAATGAATTGATTTTTATCTCTCGTCTTTTATCTAGCCGTCCTTCAAGTGACAATTTCTCTGGGCAAAGTGGAACTCAGTGTGGGCGAATCCAAGTTCTTCACGTGCACAGGTAGGTGCAAAGATCACCGCGGTTACATAGTCACCGAGAGAGGCGTAGAAAAGTTAGAGGAGTCAATGTTTATACCGCCAGGGCATCAGCCGCCCAAGCGAAATATGAGGTGCTGTTCCTCCAATTTGCGCTGGGCCTCACTTGGACAACGGAGGAGGCCCCAGGACAGATCGGGAATGGGAGGGGGAGTTGAAGCAAAGATCCAATAGCGGAGCAAGATAGATCACTCGACGAAAAAGACGTCGTACGTGTCATGGGCAGATTCGTGGGTAATTCTCAGCCCCATTTCCGTAACCGGCTTCCGTCTCCGCACCAAAGATCCCATCACAGCGGAGCGAAGATACCAGTGCGGAGACGGAAACCGGTTACGGAAGCATCCTCGTAAAAATAAAAGTCCTTTGGGAAAAATCTTCTCCTCATTTTCAGAATTATAATTTATTAGCACAAACTGTCCCCCCCCCCCATGTTGATTACACTGTGAGTCGGGTTGGGTCGGGTTACTGAAATGGATGAAAAAAAGGCCCACGTTCCGCTCCGTTGCGTACTACACGTCAGCCCATTGCATTTAGCAGGAGTGGTCTATCTTGCTTGCTTGCTTGAACGTTGAGTGCTGAAGCCACCGGGAGATCAGGTAGGTTAAGACGGACTGAGCGGAGGTGTTCAGGTGCGCTTGGTCTCGCCGATGTAGAGAAGTTGACACCTGGAACAGCGGATACAGAAGATGAGGTTGGAACATTGATGTGAACGTTGACTTCTCTATCTTCAGATAGCCCTTGTTTCTCCCTCCATCCCCTTCCCCTTCCCAGTTCTTCCTGAATCCGACTACATTCTATCTTTGTCCCGCCTGACATCAGTCTGAAGAAGGGTCTCGACCCGAAACGTCGCCCATTCCTTCTCTCCAGAGACGCTGCCTCACCCGCCGAGTTGCTCCAGCATTTTGTGTCTGCCTTCGATTTAAACCAGCATCTGCGGTTCTTTTTTGCACAGAGAGTGGTAGAGTCGTATAGAGTGCAAACAGGCCCTTCAGCCCAACTTGCCCACGCCGACCAACATGCTCCCATCCACACTGGTCCCACCTGCCTGCGTTAGGCCCATATCCCTCCACACCTGTCCATTCCATGTACCTGTCTAAATGCTTTTAAATATTGTAAGAATACCTGTCTCAACTACCTCCTCTGGCAGCTCGTTCCGTAGACCCACCCTACTTTGTGTGAAAAAGTTACCCCACTGATTCCTATGAAATCTTTCCCCCCCCCCCCTCCCCGTCACCTTATACCTACGTCCTCTGGTTCTTGACTCCCCTACTCTGGGCAAAGGACTGTGTGTATGCCACCACTCAATGCTAGCTGACCTGCCAATGTTGGCCGGTGTGGGCAAGTTGGGCCGTAGGGCCTGTTTCCATGCTGTATCACTCTATGACACTCCAACAACAAGAATCTTTGAGGTACAGAAGGTCATAAGGCCGTACGTGATAGGAGCAGATTTAGGCCATTCGGCCCATTCAATCATGGCTGATCAATCTCTCCCTCCTAACCCTATTCTCCTGCCTTCTCCCCATAACCTCTGACACCCGTACTAATCAAGAATCTGTCAATCTCCGCTTTAAAAATATCCATTGTCTTGGCCTCCACTGCAATGAATTCCACAGGTTCACCACCCTCTGACTAAAGCACTGTGCTAAAGTACTAGAGCAACATTGGAAACATATTTGGGTAAGTACGTGCATAGGAAAGTTCCTTGGAGTGAGGAGGATGAGGGGTGATCTTATGGAGGTGTCTAAAATCTTGAGAGGATTAGATCGAGTAGAAATATAGTCTCTTGCCCAGAGTAGGGGAATCGAGGACCAGAGGACATAGGTTTAAGGTGAGGGGGGGAAAGATTTAATAGGAACCTGAGGAGTCACTTTAGCACACAAAGGGTGGTGGGTGTATGGAACGAGCTGCCAGAGGCAGGGAATATCGCAATGTTTAAGAAACAGTTAGACAGGTACAGGATTAGGACAGGTTTGGAAGGATATGGGCAAAACACAGGCAGGTGTGGCTAGTGTAGCTGGGGCATGTTGGTCGGTGTGGGCAAGTTGGGCTGAAGGGCCTGTTTCCACACTGAATCACTCTATGACTCCAATCATTGAATCTTTGAATAGGCAACATCTAAATCGTGAAGCGTAGGATATGTTTAAGAAAGAACTGCAGATGCTGGAAAAATCGAAGGTAGACAACAATGTTGGAGAAACTCAGCGGGTGAGGCAGCATCTATGGAGCAAAGGAATAGGACGTTTTGGGTCGAGATCCTTCTTCAGACAGATGTGGGGGTGGGGAGGGGGGGCGGGAAGAAGAAAGGAAGAGGCGGAGACGGTAGCCTACAGTCTCCGCCTCGTCCATTCTTCTTTCCCCCCCCAACCCCCATATCAGTCTGAAGAAGGGTCTCGACCCGAAACGTCACCTATTCCTTTGGACATAGGTTTAAGGTGAAGGGACAAAGGTTTAACAGGAGCCTGAGGGGTAACTTATGCACAGAAAGGGTGGTGGGTGTATGGAACGAGCTGCTGGAGGAGGTAGTCGAGGGTCTATTGCAATGTTTGAGAAACAATTAGGCATGTGCATCCATGGATAGGATGGTTTGGAGGGATATGGGCCAAATGCGGGCAGGTGGGACTAGTGTAGATGGGGGGATGGTTGGTCGGCGTGGGCAAGCTGGGCCACAGGGCCCGTTTCCACGCACCCCGACCCTATGACCCTAGAGAGTAGGAACACGCTGAGTGGAAAATGGTTGTCCATTAACCTACAAAGTCGCAGCATTTATATCGCGGCTTATCACACGCAGAGCTGCGAGATGTTTCGCTGAACATGTTAAGGCACTGCGGAGCAGATTTAATAAATCAGGGCAGCTGTTTGAACAATGGGGCACAAGGCAGCGAATAGCATTTTGTCACAAATAATATTCCACCTGCTAAAATCAGTCACAGTATGCACTTTAGCCAACCAAACACCTATGCTGGAGCCATTACACAGAAACATTGAAAATAAGTGCAGAAGGAGGCCATTTAAGCCCTTCGATCCAGCACCGCATTCATTGTAATCATGGCTGATCATCCACAATCAATAACCCGGGCCTGCCTTCTTCCCATATCCCTTCATTCCGCTAGCCCCTAGAGCTCTATTTAACTCTCTTTTAAATTCATCCAGTAACTTGGCCTCCACTGCCTTCTGTGGCAGAGAATTCCACAAATTCACAACTCTCTGGGTGAAAAAGTATTTTCTCAGCTCAGTCTTAAATGGCCTCCCCTTTATTCGTAGACTGTGGCCCCTGGTTCTGGACTCGCCCAACATTGGGAACATTTTTCCTGCATCTAGCTTGTCCAGTCCTTTTATAATTGTGTATGTTTCTATAAGATCCCCCCTCATCCTTTTAAACTCCAGTGAATACAAGCCCAGTCTTTCCAATCTTTCCTCATATGATGGTCCCGCCATCCCGGGGATTAACCTGGTGAACCTACGCTGCACTGCCTCAACAGCAAGGATGTCCTTCCTCAAATCAGGAGACCAAAACTGCACACAATACTCCAGGTGTGGTCTCACCAGGGCCCTGGACAACTGCAGAAGGACCTCGTTTCTCCTATACTCAAATCCTCTCGTTATGAAGGCCAACATGCTAAATGTAAGTGGCCATGTGAGAAAGAATAAGTTATGAGGAAATAAATGGGGGAAATATGATTGACCTGAGAGCTGGCATTGATGCTTAAAGTTGTCCGACAACTTTAGGCTGTGCACGCCATATGCAACAAGAAGAAGAAGAATCATGGCTGATCTATCTCCCCCTCCTCACCCCATTCTCCTGCCTTCTCCCCATAATCCCTGATACCCGTACTAATCAAGAATCTATCAATCTCTACCTTAAAAATATCCACTGACATGGCCTCCACAGCCTTCTGTGGTAATGAATTCTACAGATTCACCACCCTCTAACAAAATAAGTTCCTCCTCAGAAATTCTTCCTCAGAAACTGGATGCTACCTCAACAATTAATTCCACAGGTTGACCAATGATAATAATAATAGGAGATGGCGGGACTGTCATATGCTGAGAGAATGGAGCGGCTGGGCTTGTACACTCTGGAGTTTAGAAGGATGAGAGGGGATCTTATTGAAACATATAAGATTGTTAAGGGTTTGGACACGCTAGAGGCAGGAAGCATGTTCCCGATGTTGGGGGAGTCCAGAACCAGGGGCCACAGTTTAAGAATAAGGGGTAAGCCATTTAGAGCGGAGACGAGGAAACACTTTTTCACCCAGAGAGTTGTGAGTCTGTGGAATTCTCTGCCTCAGAGGGCGGTGGAGGCCGGTTCTCTGGATACTTTCAAGAGAGAGCTAGATAGGGCTCTTAAAGATAGCGGAGTCAGGGGATATGGAGAGAAGGCAGGAACGGGGTACTGATTGGGGATGATCAGCCATGATCACATTGAATGGCGGTGCTGGTTCAAAGGGCGAATGGCCTACTCCTGCACCTATTGTCTATTGTCTATTGAGTGTAGGAGAATAATAATTGGAAGAGTATAATAGGAGTATAATAAAGGAATAATAGGGTCCTATGTCCGATTTTGCGGGTAACATTAGGAGGGAGAGATGGGGAGGAGGGGGAGGGGGGAGAGGGGGGGAGGGGAGGGGACGGAATGCAGGAGTTTCTCGAAAGTAGAGAAATCATCATTCATAGAATGGAGCGACTGCGCTTGTATTTAGGAGGATGAGGGGGAATTTTATGGAAACATATAAAATTCCTTTATAGGGATTGGACAGGTTAAATGCAGGAAAAATGTTCCCGATGTTGGGGGAGTCCAGAACCAGGGGGTCAGAGTGTAAGAATAAGGGGCAGGCCGTTTAAGACTGAGGTTAGGAAAAACCACTTCACCCAGAGAGTTGTGAATCTCTGCCACAGAAGGCAGTGGAGGCCAAGTCACTGGATGTTTTCAAGAGAGAGTTAGATAGAGCTCTTGGGGCTAACGGAATCAATGGATATAGGGAGAAGGCAGGAACGGGGTACTGATTGTGGATGATCAGCCGTGATCATATGGAATGGCGGTGCTGGCTCGAAGGGCCGAATGGCCTACTCCTGCACCTATTGTCTATCTTTCGATAGTGCTCATGTGTGAGAACTGGAATTTGACATCTGGAAGTGAAATGGAAACAGTTTCAACGGCCAGTTCTGAAAGGGAATTATGTTATCTAATCTAATTTGTACTTACACAGCTCAGCCCCAGATTTTGTCTGTTAGTGTTCTTGTGAAGTGTCATTGCAGATCGCACAACATTGAATACGCTACATACATTTGTGCTTTAATTAAGAACGAACAGCTGCATTAAAAATACAAGACCATCCACTTTATCAAACGGCAAGGAATTGGACAAGGTCATAGCTGTTCAGTGGTAAGGGTGTCCTTGTACACAAATCATTGTGAGAGCAATCGGCAATGGGAAGAGAAAAGTGGTGGTTTTAGAGATGCTGTGTGGAAACAGGCCCTTCAGCCCACCCCGTCCGTGCCCACCAGCTATTCCCACTCTCATTGCCCACGTTTAACTTAAATTCACTGGCATTGATTCCCCAGTCGAACCTAGAGGTATAGAATCATACGGTGCAGCGTAGGTTTACAAGGTTAATTCCCGGGATGGCGGGACTGTCATATGCTGAGAGAATGGAGCAGCTGGGCTTGTGCACTCTGGAGTTTATGAGAGGGGATCTTATTGAAACATATAAGATTATTAAGGGTTACACAAAAAGCTGGAGAAACTCAGCAGGTGCAGCAGCATCTAAGGAGCGAAGGAGATAGGCGACGTTTCGGGTCGAGACCCTTCTTCAGACTATAAGATTATTAAGGGTCTGGACACGCTAGAGGCAGGAAACATGTTCCCGATGTTGGGGGAGTCCAGAACCAGGGGGCACACACAGTTTAAGAATAAGGGGTAAGCCATTTAGAACAGAGACGTGGAAACACTTTTTCTCGCAGAGAGTGGTGAGTCTGTGGAATTCTCCGCCTCAGAGGGCAGTGGAGGCCGGTTCTCTGGATGCTTTCAAGACAGAGCTAGATAGGGCGCTTAAAGATAGCGGAGCCAGGGGATATGGGGAGAAGGCAGGAACGGGGTACTGATTGGGGATGATCAGCCATGATCACATTGAATGGCGGTGCTGGCTCGAAGGGCCGAATGGCCTACTCCTGCACCTTTGGTCTATTGTATACTATTTCTATCCTACTCGCTAGGGTAAACTTTACAGAAGCCAATTCACCTACAAACCAGCACGCCTTTGGGATGTGGGAGGAGACTAGTGTACCCTGAGAAAACCCCCGCGCAGTCACAGGGAGAGCGTGCAAACTCCGTACAGACAGCCTTCCCTCCCCCCCCCCCCCCCCCCCCCACGTAGTCAAGATCGAGACCCAGTTCTCTGCCGCTGCGCCACCGTGCCACCACCCCAGAGACGAGCAAGACATTCGACATGCACACGAGGACGGGTCCCAGCCCGAGATCTCACCTTTCCAGGTTCTCAACAGATGCTGCCTTGACCCCACTTGATTACTCCAGCACTTTGTATTTTCTCCAAAAAATAAAAACACTAGTGCACCAGGTAGTTGGTGCATCTGAGTAACCGCCCAGCTAAGAAGGGGGCCTGTTAGATATTTAGTTTAGAGATACATCGCGGCAACAGGCCCTTTGGCCCACCTGGTCCACCAGCCAGCGATCCCCGATTACTGGCACTATCAAAAGATCATATGACCTTAAGTGATAAGAGCAGAATTAGGCCATTCTGCTCATCAAGTCTACTCCGCTATTGAATCATGGCTGATCTATCTCTCCCTCCTAACCCCATTCTCCTGCCTTCTCCCCATAACCTCTGACCCGTGCTAATCAAGAATCTATACATCTCTGCCTTAAAAATATCCACTGACTTGGCCTCCACAGCCTTCTGTAGCACCCTCTAACTACAGAAATTTCTCCTTCCTAAAAAGAACATCCTTTAATTGTGAGGCTGTGACCTCTCGTCCTAGACTCTCCCACTAGTGGAAACATCCTCTCCACATCCACTGTATCCAAGCCTTTCACTATTCTGTATATTTCAATGTCCCCCCTCATTCTTCTAAACTCCAGCGAGTGCAGGCCCAGTGCCGACAAACGCTCATCATAGGTTAACCCCTGTCATTCCTGGGATCATTTTTGTAAACCTCCTCTGGACCTCCAGAGCCAGCGCATCCTTCCTCAGATACGGTGCCCAAAACTGCTCACAATACTCCAAATGCGGCCTGACCAGCGCCTTATGACATATGATGAAAGAATGGGTCGACTGGGATTGTATTCTCGGGAATTTAGAAGGATGAGAGGGAATCTTATAGAAACATATAAAATTCTTAAAGGATTGGACAGACTAGATGCAGGAAAAATGTTCCCGATGTTGGCGGAGTCCAGAACCAGGGGTCACAGTTTAAGAATAAGGGTAGGCCATTTATGACAGAGATGAGGAAAAACTTTTTCACCCAGAGAGTTGTGAATCAGTGGAATTCTCTGCCACAGAAGGCAGTGGAGGCCAATTCCCTGGATGGATTCAAGAGAGAGTTGGACATAGCTCTTCGGGCTAACGGAATCAAGGGATATTGGGGAGAAAGCAGGAATGGGGGGGGGGGGATACTGATGGGGGATGATCAGCCATGATCATATTGAATGGCGGTGCTGGCTCGAAGGGCCGAAAGGCCTACTCCTGCAGTTATTGTCACATGTTTTTGTACGTTATCGAGCCTCGGCATTGAGGATGTAATTTTTTCCCTGAGGATTTATTCCAGTAGATCAGTGATCGGTGAAGAGAGTGCCGCGGGCCTGTCCCACTTTCACGACCTAATTCACAACCTTTTTTACTCGTGGACTTTTTTCATCAGGTTGAAAAAAGGCCCCGGCCTACTTGATGCCACGAGTGGCTACGACAAGCATCACGACCTACGACCTCCTATGACCTCGTGACGACCTTGCTGCGAGTATGAGTCAAGGGCCAAGTGGGCAGAGGTCGTGAATGAGGTGGTGAACGTGGGACAGGCCCCCTGACACAGGCCAAACACTGAAGGGGCAGACTCAGGGGGGGTAAACACTGGTCTCCTCTCCCCCTCTGTAACACGCTGCACACATTTCAATTCCATGCGCTGTAATGAGCTTGCTCTCACAGCCTCGTTTCCCACTGTGCCGTTTCTATTTGTGAGATTGTGTTGTGAACGTTACCTTGCAGTTCAGCTCCCCGCGGTGACTTTAGAAGCAGCCGATTTTAATGAAACAAACAGCTAGCTTGTAAAGATAATCACTTTGATAAAACCAAAATTCAACAACAACAAAAAAGAGACACACACAATCATTGTTTAAGGGATTCGGTTAAAAAATGAAATTTAACAAATTGAAGCTATTTAAAAAAAAAACATATCAGTTGATCTATCCAGATCATTGACCGTGAAGAACACTTGTTCTGAATAATCTTCATCTGTCTCTTTAATTGCTTC
Organism: Raja brachyura; assembly: GCA_963514005.1. Next base: position 6,474,088 of record OY740792.1, on the reverse strand, counting down.
ACACGGACTTATTCCATCAACTCCCTCTTCTGCTGATCCTTCTGTCTGCTGCAATCTTGCTGTCTCCCGACATTATACCTCGCAGATTTTTTACTTATTGTTGTTTCAAAAAGACAACTTCCCAACCAAGACTTCACGAGGCGGAGGACTGGGTTGAAGGGAAAGATTTTGTTTAGTTTAGTTTGGAGATAAATATCAAGAAACATAGAAAATAGGTGCAGGAGGTGGCCATTTGGCCCCTCGAGCCAGCACCGCCATTTATTGTGATCATGGCTGATCGTCCCCAATCACTAACCCGTGCCTGCCTTCTCCCCATATCCCCTGACTCCACTAGCCCCTAGAGCTCTATCTAACTCTCTCTTAAATCATTCCAGTGACTTGGCCTCCACTGCCTCCTGTGGCAGGGAATTCCACAAATTCACAACTCTCTGAGAAAAAGTTTTTTCTTACCTCAGTCTTAAATGACCTCCCCTTTGTTCTAAGACTGTGGCCCCTGGTTCTGGACTCACCCAACATTGGGAACACTTTTCCTGCATCTAGCTTGTCCAGTCCTTTTATAATGTTATATGTTTCTATAAGATCCCCCCCCCTCATCCTTCTAAACTCCGATGAATACAAGCCTAGTCTTTTCTATCTTTCCTCATATGACAGTCCCGCCATCCCAGGGATCAATCTCGTGAACCTACGCTGCGCTGCCTCTATCGCAACGATGTCCTTCCTCAAATTAGGAGACCAAAACTGTACGCAGCTAAGGCGTGGAAACGGGCCCTGCGGCCCATCGAGTCCACGCCGACCAACGATCGCCCCGCATGCTAACGTTATCCTACGCACATTAGGGACAATTTTTACATTTACACCAAGCCGATTAACCTACAAACCTGCACGCCTTCGGAGTGTGGGAGGAAATCGATAGCACCCGGGGAAAACTTGCACAGGTACACGGGGACAACGTGCAAACTCCGTACCGACAGCACCCGAAGTCAGGGTCGAACCCGGGTCTCTGGCGCTGTGAGGCAGCGACTCTACCGCTGCGCCACCGTTTCCCTCCCCGCAGATGCTGCCTGACCTGCTGGATATTTCCTGCGCCTTTCTTCTTTATTGCTCACTGAAAACATCAGCCTTAAGGACATTGGGGGTGCGGCTACAATTTGGGAATAGTGTATCTGGGACACGTTGGCCGGTGTGGACAATTTGTGCCGACGGGCCTGTTTCCATGCCGTAAGCCTCTACGACTCTATGACCATGAGTGACTGATACAGACCAAACTGAAAAGGGATTTTAATCTCTCGTATGATGCTGGAAGACAGGAGAATCACTGTCCTCCAGATTAAATATGACTGATTGTAAGCCGCTTTGTCACCTTCCCCGCAGCGAACAACGAAGCGTTCTACATTTCCTTGAACATTGTCTGCTTTGATCTGTGTTTTCAAGTCAAGTCAAACAAACTTTATTGTCATTTAGAAATACATCGATATATGCAGTTCCAAACGAAATTCCGTTGCATTTCACACCTTACCCTTCTATATCTCTCTGTCTCGAAGGGCCGAATGGCCTATTCACACATCTATTGTCTATTGTCTCCAGCATTTTGTGGCTGACGTCGAAACAAAAGGAGGAGAATGTCGAACAATTACATGAAGGATGAGGTTAATGCACTTGATGGAGGTAGACAATGGTATTCAGTCTCTGACACCGACATGCAGGCAGTGTTTTGTTAATATCATTGTTACGCATCAGAGATTAGATTTAAGTTTGAAAAGTCCTTTGTTCATCGCTGGGTATTGTTTCATGAGAGAAACTGTAATCAGATTCAATATACAACTCAGAGTACATAGGTGAGGAATGGAAAAGGCTATTATAGACAATAGGTGCAGGAGTAGGCCATTCGGCCCTTCGAGCCAGCACCTCCATCCAATGTGATCATGGCTGATCATCCACAATCAGTTCCTGCCTTCAACCCATATCCCCTGACTCCGCTATCTTTAAGATCCCTATCCAGCTCTCTCTTGAAAGTATCTAGAGAACCTGCCTCCACCGCCCTCTGAGGCAGAGAATTCCACAGACTCACAACTCTCTTGGAGAAAAAGTGTTTCCTCGTCTCCATTCTAAATGGCTTACCCCTTATTCTTAAAATGTGGCCCCTGGTTCTGGACTCCCCCAGCATCGGGAACATGTTTCCTGCCTCTAGCGTGTCCAAACCCTTAATAATCTTATATGTTTCAATAAGATCCCCTCCAATCCTTCTAAATTCCAGAGTATACAAGCCCAGCCGCTCCATTCTCTCAGCATATGGCAGTCCTGCCATCCCGGGAATTAACCTCGTGAACCTACGCTGCACTCCCTCAATAGCAAGAATGTCCTTCCTCAAATTAGGGGACCAAAACTGCACACCATACTCCAGGTGTGTCATCATTTTCATGCGGTACGCGCAGCGGTAGAGTCGCTGCCTTACAGCGCCAGAGACCCCGGTTCGATCCTGAGTACGGGCTGCCGCATGTATGGAGTTTGCACGTTCTACCCGTGACCTGCCTGGGTTTTTCCCGAGACCTTTGGCTTCCTCCCACACTCCAAAGACGTGCAGGTTTGTAGGCTAATCAGCTTGGTAAATTCTCAACGTGAATTAATAAGTACATACATCAATGGATCAATAGATACATGAATAGATGAATAAACATATAGATAGATGATTGAATAATAAGTATGATAAATAAATGAAAAAATAAATTAATGGACACGCTAGAGGCAGGAAACATGTTCCCGATGTTGGGGGAGTCCAGAACCAGGGGCCACAGTTTTAGAATAAGGGGTAAGCCATTTAGAACGGAGATGAGGAAACACTTTTTCTCACAGAGAGTGGTGAGTCTGTGGAATTCTCTGCCTCAGAGGGCGGTGGAGGCCGGTTCACTGGATACTTTCAAGTCAAGTCAAGTCTATTCATCACATACGCATACGGGATGTGCAGTGAAATGAAAAGTGGCCATGCCTGCTGACTTTGTGCAAAAAACAAACACAAACAAACAACCAACAAACTACAAACTTTCAAGAGAGAGCTAGATAGGGCTCTTAAAGATAGCGGAGTCAGGGGATATGGGGAGAAGGCAGGAACGGGGTACTGATTGGGGATGATCAGCCATGATCACATTGAATGGCGGTGCTGGCTCGAGGGGCCGAATGGCCAACTCCTGCACCCATTGTCTGCTGTCTAAATAAATAAGTTAATTAAAAAGAATGAATAGCTGAATCAATAAATACAAAGATATGTAAATTAGGCCGCCATGCTGTGGAATACCCACTCAGACACCCACTCAGTTGATATTTTCAAATGGCAGCTAAAAACTCATCTTTTTAATCAAGCTTTTAACTGATTTTACTCAGTATTTGACCTCAATGTTTTTGTTTTTTGTTCTTTAACATGCTCACTTTTATATTTTAAAAAATGATATAAATATTTTATGCTATTTATGCTATTAACTGCCTAGGTCCTCACAGTTTTAAATTGTGCTTTTGGTTAGACCTGTGTTTTTGTGGAAAGCACTTTGCGTTGCATTTAACTGTATAAAAAGTGCTATATAAATAAAGTTATTATTATTACTTAGGAATCATTTGATAGATAAATGAATAATTGCTAGACTGGGAGCTGGCATAGACGTGACGGGCTGAATGGTCTGCATCCTTAGCTTAGTTTAGTTTAGAGATACAGCACGGAAACAGGCCCTTCGGCCCAACAAGACCGCGCCGACCAGCGATCCCCCCACATTAACACTAACACACAAACACACACACACACACACACACACACACACACAGACACACACACACACACACACACACACACACACACACACACACACAGACACACACAGACACAGACACACACACACAGACACACACACACACACACACACACACACACACACACACACACACACACACACACACACAGACACACACACACACACACACATACACACACACACAGACACACACACACACACACACACACACACACACACACACACACACACACACACAGACACACACAGACACAGACACACACACACACACACACACACACACACACACACACACACACACACACACACACACACACACAGACACACACAGACACACACACACACACACACATACACACACACACACACACACAGACACACACACACACACACACACACACACACACACACACACACACACACACACAGACACACACACACACACAGACACACACACACACACACACATACACACACACACACACACACACACACAGACACACACACACACACAGACACACACACACACACAGACACACACACACACACAGACACAGACACACACACACAGACACACACACACACACACACAGACACACACACACACACACACACACACACACACACACACACACAGACACACACACACACACACACACACACACACACACAGACACACACAGACACAGACACACAGACACAGACACACACACACACACACACACACACACACACACACACACACACACAGACACACACACACACACACACATACACACACACACACACACACAGACACACACACACACACACACACACACACACACACACACACACACACACACAGACACACACAGACACAGACACACACAGACACACACACACACACACACACACACACACACACACACACACACACAGACACACACAGACACACACACACACACACACATACACACACACACACACACACAGACACACACACACACACACACACACACACACACACACACACAGACACACACACACACACAGACACACACACACACACACACATACACACACACACACACACACACACACACACACAGACACACACACACACACAGACACACACACACACACAGACACACACACACACACACACACACACACACACACACACACACACACACACACACAGACACACACACACACACACACACACACACACACACACACACACACACAGAGGACAATTTTACATTTACACCAAGCCAATTAACCTACAAACCTGCACGTCTTTGGAGTGTGGGAGGAAACCGGAGATCACGGAGAAAACGCTTCCATTCCTCACCTCTCCACTCTGTGTATTGAATCTGATTACACAATGTTTCTCTCATGAAACAAAACCCAGCGATGAACAAAGGACTTTTCAAACTAATTGTGAAAACCTAACATCTGATGCAGAACAATAATAATAGCAAAGCACTGCCTAGCGGTGTCAGAGACTGAATACCTTTGTCTTCCACTGTCAAGTGCATTAACTTCATATTCCCTGACAATAGTTTGACAATCTCCTCTTTTGATCACGGGGAAAACGCACCCATAGTTGGGATCGAACCCCGGGTCTCTGGCGCTGAGAGGCAGCGACCCTAACCGCTGCGCCACCGTGCCGCCATCCGCTGGGGGTTGCCAGTTCCCTGGTATTTTCAGAGGGGGAGCAGAGCCAGCGTCGTTCCCTCCATGGGGCATCCCCCAAGTGCTGAATCGATCAGCTGATCCCTTGCCTGGGAACGCTCCCTCCGTGACCACCGCGGACTTTAACATCAAGAGCTCACAGTCGAGAGAGGCTGAGTCGGGAAGCTCCAACGTCGTGGAAGGTTCAACCAGCCCCGAAGCGGGGTTCGATCGCCCGGCGCGGGGGAGCTGACATCACCCCCGATGCGGGAGCTGATCGCCTCGACGCGGAGGGCCCGAACGCCACCGGCTACGGGAGTCAAGATCGTCCCGTCAACGGGGACCCGAGGCCCACGACCGAGGAAGAACAAAAGGAAGAGACTTGAACCTTATTTGGCCTTCCATCACAGTGAGGAATGTGTCGGAGTCACTGCGGTGGATGTTGATGTTAAAATGTGTATTTTTTGAGTGACCTGTTGCTTTTAATTCTATGACTGACCTGGCCAATGAAATTCCTCGTACGTTGCAAAATATACTTGGCGAATAGAGTGCGATTCAGATCAGAATTCACCGCGAGGCTAAACTGGGATTGTCCGTTCTTGCCGAGGTGGATAACACAATTGAAGGAACCTTCTTTCTGTTGCCTGGGCCAAGATGTGAGCAACATGAGATGAAGAAAATCAATGGGAATAAAAGGTTTCCAGTGCACGCTATTCTGCTGAAGGAAAATTACTGGTGGAGAAAAAAAAATAATTGATGATCATCTCGCAAATGCAACAACTGTGCGACTCGATACCTTGAAGCCGACACGCGGTACAGAAGAGAGAAGCCAAGATTGCCCTGGAAAGCGCCTTTCATGTAACAAATTGTTCCAAGGAAGGCAGAAATGAACATCGGACAAAATCTAATCCGTAGATGCACACAAAATGTTGGAGTAACTCAGCGGGACAGGCAGCATCTCTGGAGAGACGGAATGGGTGACGATTTGGCTCTTCAGACTGAGAGTCGAGGGGAGAGGGAGGCTAGAGATGTGGAAGGGTAAGGTGTGAAAACAACAGATCAAAGCAGACGCTGTTCAAGGAAATGCAGAATGGTTCCTCCAACCTCATCTACTGTATCCGCTGTTCCAGGTGGCGACTTCCGTACATCGGTGAGACCAAGCGCAGGCTCGGCGATCGTTTCGCTGAACACCTCCGCTCAGTCCGCCTTAACCTACCTGATCTCCCGGTGGCTCAGCACTTCAACCCCCCCTCCCATTCCCAATCTGACCTCTCTGTCCTGGGCCTCCTCCATTGTCAGAGTGAGGCCCAGCGCAAATTGGAGGAAGAACACCTCATATTTCGCTTGGGTAGTTTACACCCCAGCGGTATGAACATTGACCTCTCTAACTTCAGATAGCCCTTGCTTTCCCTCTTCATCCCCTTCCCCTTCCCAGTCTCCTACCAGTCTTCCTGTCTCCCACTGCATTCTATCCCACTCCCCTGACTTCAGTCTGAAGAAGGGTCTCGACCCAAAACGTCACCCATTCCTTCTCTCCAGAGATGCTGCCAGTCCCGCTGAGTTACTCCAGCATTTTGTGTCTACCTTCAAAATTCATGCCCCTGTTTACACTGAACACCAAGTGGCAGGGGTTAATGGTGGGCTAGAGGATTGGGAAGTTTTTTAGGATCCAGCGTTCATAAGGAAGAAGAACTTCCCTTCCATTAGCCCCTCCTCCAGCAGCAGCTCTGCATCCTCTACCTCCTTAGAAGGCTTAAGGCCCTGTCCCACTGTACGTGGTAATTCAAGAGCTCTCCCGAGTTTTAAAAAAATCAAACTCGTGGTAAGCACGTAGAATGTACGTAGCGGGCACGTCGGAGCTCGGGGACGTCTATTAGCGGCTCGTAACGCCAACGGCAGGTACTCGGGAAACGCGGTAAGCTCGGGGAGACTCGTGAAGATTTTTCAACACGTTGAAAAATGTCCACGAGAGCCCCGAGTACCTACGAGCGGCCATTACCGTAAATCTCCGAGTTCGAATCAGGGGAAACTCGGGAGAACTCTTGAATTAGCTCGTACAGTCGGATAGCCCCATTAGGGAGTTTGCCATGTCCCCTAGAACTCTCACCAACCTCTACAGCTGCGCCGTAGAAAGTACTTTATCGGGAAGCATCACAGCCCGGTTTGGGAACAGCTCCGTCCAAGGCCCCGCCAGAAATTGCAACGAATTGTGGACGAAGCCCAGACCATCACTCAAACCAACCTCCCTTCCACTGACTCCATCTACACCTCACGCTGCCTCGGCAAGGCCAGCATCATAGTTGCAACCTGGCCACTCCCTCTTCTCCCCTCTCCCATCGGGCAAGAGGTACAGAAGTGTGAAAACGCACACCTCCAGATTCAGGGCCAGTTTCTTCCCAGCTGTTATCAGGCAACTGAACCATCCTACCACAACCAGAGAGCAGTGCTGAACTACCATCTACCTCATTAGTGACCTTCGGACTATCTTTGGCCGCACTTTGCTGACTTTACCTTGCACTAAACGTTAATCCCTTAATCATATATCTCTATACACTGTAAATGGCTGGGTTGTAATCATGTATTGTCTTTCCACTGACTGGTTAGCAGGCAACAAAAGCTTTTCATGTGACAATAAACTGAACAAATGAACATTGATTTTGAGAGGAATTTTTTTTCGTAACATCGAAGCATTTGGTGAGAATTCCAATGGATGTATAAATAGGGACTAAAGTGGCTGAGGTGAATGTGGAATCTCTGGAGAACAAGGCTGGGCAATAACACCAAACCAAGACGTGGTAAATAGGCTAAATTCATTCCTTTGCATAGAAACCTAGAAAGAAAGAAAAACAGGTGCAGGAGTCGGTCATTCGGCCCTTCCAGCCAGCACCGCCATTCAATATGATCACGGCTGATCATCTAAAACCAGTACGCCGTTCAATCTTCACTGCGGAGGACTCCAGAAAATAACACACTCAAAGTAGCATTTATCAAATTATGATCACTCTTCCCCAGAGCTTTCTTGCCTATGTTGTTAATTCCAGCATCTGCAGTTCCTTCTTTAACCCGTTATTAATCATCTCTCTCCTTGAACAATAGGAGATCAAACTCACTGATGTCAAGTGGACCAATGATGCAGCTATGAACTCATCCTTGATCGGACTTTGCTGGCTTTACCTTGCACTCAACATTATTCCCTTATCCTGTATCAATGCACTGTAAACGGCTCGATTGTAATCTTGTATTGTCTTTCCGCTGACTGGTTAGCACGCAACAAAAGCTTTTCACTGTACCTCGGTACACGTGACAATAAACTAGACTAAACCTCCAGACGATTGCATTTAAAAAATTGTTTTCACAGCGAATATATAGATTAAAGTGGACCTTGATTACTGATATGAATATTATAATCTGAATATTCTCAAATATTCATTTAATTTCTGCCTAAAACCACAATTACAGTTAAGAGGCCTGTTAACTACTACCCAGTGAAGATAGGCACAGAATGCTGCAGTAACTCAGCGGAACAGGCAGCGTAAACTGAAGAAAAGGAATAGGTGACGTTTCAGGTGGAGACCCTGGCGTTTTTTCCGAGGCAGCGTGAAGTGTAGATGGAGTCGATGGCGGGGAGTCTGGTTACGGGTCGAGGCCCTTCTTCAGACTGGTCTTTCCTGCCCCTCGCTGTACCAAAACTGTTGTGGTACCCACGCATTGAGGAAACAGTGGCGCAGCGGTAGAGTTTCTGCCTTCCAGAGCCAGAGACCCCGGTTCGATCCTGGCTATGGGTGCTTGTCTGTACGTTCTCCCCGCGACCTGCATGGGTTGTCTCTGTGTGCTCCTATAACCATATAACCATATAACCATATAACAATTACAGCACGGAAACAGGCCTTCTCGGCCCTTCCAGTCCGTGCCAACCATTTATTTTCCCCTAGTCCCATCTACCTGCACTCAGACCATACCCCTCCATTCCCTTCCCGTCCATATACCTATCCACTTTACTTTTAAATGTTAAAATCGATCCTGCCTCCTCCACTTCTGCTGGAAGATCATTCCACACAGCCACCACTCTCTGAGTAAAGAAGTTCCCCCTCATGTTACCCCTAAACTTCTGTCCCTTAAGTCTCATGTCATGCCCTCTTGTTTGAATCTTCCCTGTTTAGTCTCACATTCTAAAGACGTGCAGGTTTGCATTACATTGTAAATTGTTCCCAGTGTGTACAATGCAAAAATAATTTAATATGGAACTAGTATGGATAATACAGAAACATGACTCCGGGCCCATCAACTATTACGCCAGAGGGCCTGTTTCCAGGCCCTGTCAGTTCTATACAAAAGTACAAAAAACCCTCTGGCTTTTTACCGAAGATAGACACAAAATGCTGGAGTAACTCAGCGGGACAGGCAGCATTTCCGGAGAGAAGGAATGGGTGGCGTTTCGGGTCGAGGCCCTTCTTCAGACTTTTAAGTTTAGAGATACAGCGTGGAAACGGGCCCTTCGGCCCACCGAGTCCGCGCCGACCAATGTTCGCCAATACGCTGGTTCTATCCTACACACACTGGGGGCAATTCACAGAAGCCAATTAAGCTACACGTCTATGAAACGTGTAGGAGGAAATCCACGCAGCCACAGGGAGGAAGTATAAACTGCGTGCAGAAGGCACCCGTGGTCAGGAACAAAGCGCGGTCTGTGTGTGGCAGCAACTCTACCGCTGCGCCACCGTGCCGCCCTTGTTTTTTAGATATTTGTTGCTTGCTTACTCCGATGTCTTCAGTTGACTAATCAAGTCAAGTCAAGAGAGTTTAGCGTCATGTGTCCCAATAGGCAATAGACAATAGACAATAGGTGCAGGAGGAGGCCATTCAGCCCTTCAAGCCAGCACCGCCATTCAATGTGATCATGGCTGATCATCTCCAATCAGTACCCCGTTCCTGCCTTCTCCCCATATCCCCTGACTCCACTATATTTAAGAGCCCTATCTAGCTCTCTCTTGAAAGTATCCAGAGAACCGGCCTCCACCGCCCTCTGAGGCAGAAAATTCCACAGACATACAATTCTCTGTAAGAAAAATTGTTTCCTCATCTCCGTTCTAAATGGTTTACTCCTTAATCTTAAACTGTGGCCCCTGGTTCTGGACTCCCCCAACATCGGGAACATGTTTCCTGCCTCTAGCGTGTCCAAACCCTTAACAATCTTATATGTTTCAATGCGATTCCCCTCTCATCCTTCTAAACCCCACAGTGTACAAGCCCAGCCGCTCCATTCTCTCAGCGTATGACAGTCCCGCCATCCCGGGAATTAACCTTGTAAACCTATGTTGCACTCCCTCAATAGCAAGAATGTCCTTCCTCAAATTAGGGGACGCACAATACTCCAGGTGTGGTCTCACTAGGGCTCTGCACAACTGCAGAAGGATAGGACCCGTCCCAGATAGGACAATGAAATTCCTGCTTCGATGTCTGGGACTGGGGGTAAACTGCCCTCCGAGAACAAATCAGACGATTTTTCTTGCTGTTACTTGGAACAATTAGCCTGCAGAAAATGCCCTTGTTGCAAGAAATTACCGTAATGAAAGAGGTAATTAGCCGAGAGAGAGAATAAACCTTCCCCCAATAGAAGGAAGAGGCCGGATATCCATTAGGGGAAGTCAGAGGCACTTAAAATATTGGCCAGAATGTGTTAGATTGTCCCTGACCACGTTTTGCCTGATGTTCTAACAAAATATTCGACAAGTGAGATCAATAGACCTAATTATCTGCTGGAATTAAGCCAATTGGTCTTCACCAGGAACAAACTGTTCCATCAGCTGCTCTCTGTGGCAGAAGATGTCGATGCAACGCCATCCCTTTTTAAAGAGATGCGGAGCGGAAACAGGCCGTTCAGCCCACCAAGTCCGGGCCTATCAGTCATCACCCCGCACACTAGCTCAATCCTATAACCACACTAGAGGCAATTTACCATTTTCACCAAATTAACCTACACACGTCTTTGGAGTGTGAGAGGAAACCAGAGCACCTGGGGAAAACCCACACAGGTCACGTGGAGAAATTACAAACTCCGAACAGACAGCACCCATAGTTGGGATCGAACCTGGGTCTCTGGCAGCAACTTTACCACTGCTCTTTCCAAAGAAGCTCCTCGACCCGAAACATCGCCTATCCATGTTCTCCAAGGATGCTGCCTGACCCTCTGAGACACTCCAGCGTTTCATGTTATTCCTGAAGAGCTCTATGTTTTTGTGTGGGCGGGAAATGCAGGTGCAGGTTTTCACCGAAGATGGAGACATGATGCTGGAGTAACTCAGCGGGACAGGTCTGAAGAAGGGTCTCGACCCATCCGTTCCATCCCTGCGGAGATGCTGCCTGACCCGCTGAATTACTCCAGCATTTTGTGTTTTTCCTGTGAGCGTCGGTTCGATCCTGACCATGGGCGCTGTCTGTACGGAGTTTGTGCGTACGTTATCCCCGTGAACTGCGTGGGCTTTCTCCGAGATGTTCGGTTTCCTCCCACACTCCAAAGACGTACAGGGTTGTAGGTTAATTGACTTGGTGTATTGACTTGGGCACACTCGTGTGTGTAGGGTAGTGTTAATGCGGGGGGATCGCTGGTGGGCCTGGACTCGCCCAGCCTAACGGTCTGTTTCCGCGCTGTATCTCTAAACCAAGCTAAACTTCTGGTTATTAACACAAAAAGCTGGAGTAGCTCAGCGGGACAGGCAGCATCTCTTGAGAGAAGGAATGGATGACGTCGCTGGTCGAGACCCTTCTTCACACTGGGATAAACTAATAGTCTTGACTTTAATTTAGTTTAGTTTAGTTCAGAGATACAGCGCGGAAACAGACCCTTCGGCCCACCGGGTCCGCGCCGACCAGCGATCCCCGCACACTAACACTATCCCACTAGGGACACTTTTTACATTTACCAAGCCAATTAACCTACAAACCTGCACGTCTTTGGAGCGTGCGAGGAAACGGAAGATCTAGAACAAGGTCTAGATCTAGAACAAGATTCCAGAACAAGGGGTCACAGTCTAAGGATAAGGGGGAGTTCCTTTAGGACCGAGATGAGGAAAACATTCTTTACACAGAGAGTGGTGAGTCTCTGGAATTCTCTGCCACAGAAGGTAGTTGAGGCCAGTTCATTGGCTATATTTAAGAGGGCGTTAGATGTGGCCCTTGTGGCTAAAGGGATCAGGGGGTTTGGAGAGAAGGCAGGTACGGGATACTGAGTTGGATGATCAGCCATGATCACATTGAATGGCGGTGCAGGCTCGAAGGGCCGAATGGCCTACTCCTGCACCTATTTTTCTATGTTTCTATGTTTCTATCTCGGAGAAAACCCACGCAAGTCGCAGGGAGAGCGTACAAACGCCGTACACACGGGATCGGACCCAGGTCTCCGGCGATGTAAGGCAGCAACTCTACCGCTGCGCCACCGTGACGGCCCTCGTTTGTCATGGCTCATTGCGTTGACTTACTTTCTTTTGTCCTTCCAGCTATCGGAGACCCCATCAGCATAGAATGGTACAGCCCTGATGGGGAGAAGGTGGTCTCCAACGAGCGGGTGGTGGTGCAGTCGGAGGGCGTGCGATCACGGCTGACCATCTACAACGCCAACGAGGAGGATGCCGGCATCTACCACTGCCAAGTGACCGACGTGGATGGGAATTCTCAGGAAGCCACCGTCCTGGTGGAAATCTACAGTAAGCCCATGGCACCATCCGTCACTCAGCGGGGAAAGTGGTTCCCCCAAGTTGGTTCCTCTACTTCCTTTGGCTGCCAGATTGTGCAGCATCAGAGTCCCGGGTTCGATCCAGACCACGGGTGCTGTCTGTACGGGGTTTGTACGTTCTCCCCCCCCCCCCCCCCCCCCCCCCCGTCCTGTGTGATTTTGCCTCCGGGCGCTCCGGTTTCCTCCGGCGCCCCAAAGACGTACAGGTTTAGAGTCTGATTGGCTTCGGCAAAGGGCGTCAATTATCCCTCGTGCATGTTGGATAGTGCTAATATGCAGAGATCGCTGGTCGACGTGGACTCGGTGGGCCGAAGGGCCCCCCAGGGAAAACCCACGCAGGTCACGGTAGAGAACGTACAAATTCGGGTGCCTGGCGCTGTGAGACAGCAACTCGACCGCTGCGCCAGCATGCCACCCCGGATGGGTTAAACGGAATGTTGTGGCCCCGCACTTCAAACAGGCGGAGCGTGTATTCAGAATAATCATTTTTATTGTCCAACTGATCATAGCAGCTCCAGAAATAACCACAAACTGCGTGATTTTGATGATGATTCTCTAATTACGTGAGGCCTTTCATCATTTTAATCACTGTAATCTGCCAGTGGAAGTGAACGGTAGTTACTCTGTGCAGAGGGAGTGCGGCCTCTTTTGGCGATAGTTTTGTGTTTTTATTGCAGGGAAAATTAATTTTTTTAAGGTAAAATCGAAGGTAGACAAAAGTGCTGGAGAAACTCAGCGGGTGCTTCAGCATCTATGGAGCAAAGGAAATTGGCAACGTTTTGGGCCGAACCCCTTCTTCAGACTGATGGGTTTCGGCCCGAAACGTTGCCTATTTCCTTCGTTCCATAGATGCTGTCCCACCCGCTGAGTTTCTCCAGCATTTTTGTCTACCTTCGATTTTCCAGTTCTTTCTTAAACAAATTAATTTTTTAGAAGGAACTGCAGATGCTGGTTTACACCGAAGATCGACGCACAAAAAGCTACAGTCACACAGCGGGTCAAGGGTCTGTCCCACTTGGGCATCATTTGCGCGTCATTTTACGCCACATCGTTTACGCACAGTGCGCGTCACGCGCGGCATGGTGCGTGGTGACGTAGGCAGTGACGCGCGGTCGAGCGCGGCGCCCCAGGATCTTGGGGCGTACAAAATCTTCGCTCGCCACCTGCCTGACGCGCAAATGAGGCCCAAGGTGGGACGGGCCCTTCAGGCAGCATCTCTGGGGAGAAGGTTCGGGTGACGTTTCGGGTCGAGACCCTTCTTCCGACTGAGAGTCAGGGGAGTGGGAAACGAGAGATAGAGACGATGATTTAGAGGGGCGGTGCTGGCTCGAAGGGCTGAATGGCCTACTTCACCTATTGTCTATTGTCTATTGTCAATTGTCTAAATGAATGAAAGATACTGAAATGGGTAACGATGATGAAATAAACTGGCTGTTGTTAGCCTTGGGCTGGGTGAAAACGAGTTACAGACATAGAAACATAGAACGATAAAAAATAGGTGCAGGAGGAGGCCATTCGGGCCTTCGAGCCAGCACCGCCATTCATTGCCATTCATATCCCTTTACTCCACTAGCCCCTAAGAGCTCTATCTAACTCTCTCTTAAATCCATCCAGTGACTTGGCCTCCACTGCCCTCTGTGGCAGGGAATTCCATAAATTCACAACTCTCTGGGTGAAAACGTTTTTTCTCACCTCAGTTTTAAATGACCTCCCCTTTATTTTGAGACTGTGGCCCCCTGGTTCTGGACTCGCCCAACATTGGGAACATTTTTCCTGCATCTAGCTTGTCCAGCCCTTTTAAGATTTTATATGTTTCTATAAGATCCCCCCTCATCCTTCGAAACTTCAGTGAATACAAGCCTAGTCTTTTCAATCTTCCCTCATATGACAGTCCTGCCATCCCAGGGATCAATCTCGTGAACCTATGCTGCACTGCCTCAATCACAAGGATGTCCTTCCTCAAATTAGAAGACCTAAACTGTACACAATACTCCAGATGTGGTCTCACCAGAGCCCTATACAACTGCAGAAGAACCTCTTTACTCCTGTACTGAAATTCCTCTTGTTATGAATGAGACTCAACAAAACAACGTTGAAGCTGGTACGACTTGGGTGTGCGAGGGATGGGAAGAGAGAGGGGATGTAAGGATTACTTGAAGTTAGATGAATCAACAGTCATACTGCTGGATTGGAAGCTGCCCGAGCGAAAAATGAGATGCTGTTCCTTCAATTAGTGCATGACGTCATCAATAGAACATACAGCAGTGCAGCAGAGAAACAGGCCCTTCGGCCCATATTGCCTGTGCCGAACGCGATGCCAAGATGTGTAATTTAATCTCCCTGCACATGATCCATGCCGAACATAATGGCAAGAACAAGATCGACACAAAGTGCTGGTAGACAAAAATGCTGGAGAAACTCAGCGGGTGAGGCAGCGTCCATGCAGCAAAGGAAATAGGTGACGTTTCAGGCCGAGACCCTTCTTCAGACCAGAATCGTCACCTATTTCCTACGCGCCACAGACGCTGCCTCACCCGCTGAGTTCCTCCAGCATTTTTGTCTACTTTCGATTTTCCAGCATCTGCAGCTCTTTCTTAGACATAGAAACGCTGGAGTGACTCAGCGGGACCGGCAGCATCTCGGGAATGGGTGACGTTCCGGGTCGAGACCCTTCTTCAAACTTCATGCCAATACCAAGTCTTATCCGCATGCACATAATCCATATCCTTCCATTCCCTGCATATCGCAGAACATAGAACATAGCACAGTTCAGGCCCTTCGGCCTGTAATATCCATGCTGGACATGAGGCCAAGACCAACTCCCATCCGCCTGCTTGTGATCCATATGCCCCTCGTCCCTGCGTATCCATGTAACCTATCTAAAAGTCTCTTAAACGTCACGATCATATCTCAGAATCAGAATCATACTTTATTCGCCAACTATGTTTTGCAACATACGAGGAATTTCATTGGCCAGGTCAGTCATACAATTAAAAGCAACAGATCACTCAAAAACACATTTTAACATCAACATCCACCGCAGTGACTCCTACACATTCCTCACTGTGATGGAAGGCAAAATAAAGTTCAAGTCCTTCCCTTAGTTCTTCCTCGGTCGGGGGCCTCGAGCCCCCGTTGACGGGACGGTCTTGACTCCCGTTGCTGGCGGCTTTCTTGCCCTCTGTGTCGAGGCGATGAGCTCCTGCATCGGGCGGGGGGGGATGTCAGCTCCCCCGCGCCGGGCGATCGAACCTCGCGTCGGGGCTGGTCGAACCTTCCGCGATGTTGGAGCTCCCGACTCGGCCTCTCCCGAAGACTGCGAGCCCTTGGTGTTGGTTCCGCGGTGGTCGCGGTGGGAGCGATCCCAGGCAAGGGATCAGCTCCGATGTTAAGTCCGCGCCCCGCGGTGGGGCCCACGACAGCCCGAGGAGGCTTCCAGCTCCAGCGATGGTAGGCCGCAGAGCCCGGAGAATGTGATCCGAAAACTGATCACATCTCCGGCAAGGTAAGAACTTGAAGAAAAGTTTTCCCCCGATCCCTTCCCCCCCTCCCCCCACATAAAACAAACCGAAGAACATTAAAACAAAACTTTTAACGAACTAAAAAATAACAAAAGAGTGAAAAGACAAACAGACTGCCGGCAGGGCAGCCATCGCCCCAGTGTATCTGCCTCCACCTCCACCCCTGGCAGTGTGTTCCATGCACCCACCATCCTCTGTGTAAAAATACTTCCCCCCACACATCTCCTTTAAACTTTGCCCCTCTCCCCTTGAAACCAAGTCTTCTTAGTCCTTTACATTTTCAGCCTGGGCCAAAGGTGTAGGAAGGAACTGCAGATGCTGGTCTAAACCAAAGATAGACACAAAATGCTGGAGTAACTCAGCGGGACAGGCAGCATATCTGGAGAGAAAGGAATGGGCGACTTTTTGGATGGAGAATCTGTGTATGGGCCCCAAGCTGCAACTGCGTAGTCCAGATGAGGTCTAACGAGGGTGAAATACAGCTTCTCCTTGACAGAAGCTGAACAATGATGGAAGTTGCGCCTCGGGAAGTTTAGGACACCTGTTGCTTTCACTGTTGCATGATGAGTCTGACCATTCCAACGTAGATCATTCTGCAATTTGATGCCAAGATCTGTGACCAGAACTGCATGCAATACCTCTAATGCAGCCTAACCAAGGTCCTCCACAGCTGGAGTATGAATTCCTGACTCTTATACTCAAATGCCATCCCCAAGGAAGGCAAGGATATCGTATGCCTCCTTAATGGACATCTAGCGGAAAGTTAGCCCTGTGAGCCTGTTCTATAATTAATGACAGGACATGCAAAATGAATCCTTATGGTAGGGTTGCCAACATTCTCACTCCCAAATAGGTCAAAATACGGGACAAACTCCCGACGGCAATTCGTTGACCGACTCGGCCGTGGCTGGTGAATGATGAGTTGGGCCCGGGTGCTGGACTGCACACAAAGCCCAGCCGGCAGGCCAGCTGAGGAGTTTTGGCCCGGGGGCCGCAGGCAAAGTCCGGCGCCCCGTCCAACTCATGAACCGATCATCGGCCGTGGGTAGGAGGGGTGGTGGTGGTGGTGTCGGGGGTAAGCGAAGGCCCGAAGGTCGGACAGCTGGCCGGGCTGCCGGCCGACCGACGGGGCCACGGGCGAGGCGCTGCGGCTGCTGCTGCCGCTGCACTCCATGGGCTGCACTACGTCGGGACGGGTGAGGCGGGGCCGGACGCGGCGCTCCGACCCGTCAGCCCCCTCGACCCGAGTAGTAGCGGTCAAATACGGGACAAGGGCGGTCCCGTACGGGACAAACCAATTTAGCCCAATATACAGGATGTCCCGGCTAATTCGGGACAGTCGGCAACCCTACTCTATGGTAAAAGACTTTAGAATCATAGAGCCATATGGAGGCACACAGCATGGAAGCAGTACAGAATGCAGCATATAGTTCTCAGCATTGTAGAGCATCAGTTGCAGAGACAACGTCCAATGTCCGCAATGGGGTAGAGATGAATCGGACAGTATCCTAGCTTGAGGGAGGACCGTTCGGAAGCCTGATAACAGGGGGAGGAAGCTGATCCCGAGTCCAGTAGTGTGGGCTTTCAAGCTTCTCAGTTTCCGTTCCGTTTATTCCAAGGTTCAGTGAAAAGCTCTTGTTGCGTGCTATCCAGCCAGCGGAAAGACACACATGATTACAATCGAGCCATTTACAATGTATAGATACATGGTAAGGGAATAACGTTTGGTGCAAGGTAAAGCCAGCAAAGTCTGGTCAAGGATAGTCCGAGGGTCACCAAAGAGGTAGATAGTAGTTCAGCACTGCTCTCTGGTTGTGGTGGGATGGTTCAGTTGCTTCTGTACTCTGTGGAGGGAATGGCCGGGGTGGGACAAGTTGATGGACACAAAACGCTGGAGTAACTCTGCGGGACAGGCAGCACCTCTGGAGAGAAGGAATGGGTGACGTTTCCGGTAGAGGTCCTGGCTGTTTTTCCGAAGCATCGTGAAGTGTAGATGGAGTGGATGGTGGGGAGTCTGGTCTGTGTGATGGTCAGGGCTACATCCACAGCTCTCTGCAACTTCTTGGGCAGAGGTGTTCCCAAACCCAGGTGTGTTTACATGGATCCCGCTGTAGTAGGAAACCTTTTGACAAAGGTGTGTATGTGTGTGTGTGTGTGTGTGTGTGTGTGTGTGTGTGTGTGTGTGTGTGTGTGTGTGTGTGTGTGTGTGTGTGTGTACGTGTGTGTGTGTGTGTGCGTGTGTGTGTGTGCGTGCGTGCGTGCGTGTGTGTGTGTGTGTGTGTGTGTGTGTGTGTGTGTGTTTGTGTGTGTGTGTACCTGTGTGTGTGTGTGTGTGTGTGTGTGTGTGTGTGTGTGTATGTGTGTGTGTGTGTGTGTGTGTGTGTGTGTGTGTGTGTGTGTGCGTGCGTGCGTGCGTGCGTGCGCGCGCGCGCATGTGTGTGTGTGTGTCTGTGTGTGTGTGTGTGTGTGTGTGTGTGTGTGTGCGTGCGTGCGTGTGTGTGTGTGTGTGTGTGTGTCTGTGTGTGTGTGTGTGTGTGTGTGTGCGTGCGTGTGTGTGTGTGTCTGTCTGTGTGTGTGTGTGTGTGTGCGTGTGTGTGTGTGTGTGTGTGTGTGTGCGTGTGTGTGTGCGTGTGCAGACGCATGTGTGTGCGAGCGTGTGCATATGAGCATGTGCGTGTGCGCATGTGTGTGCTTGTGCATGTGTGTGTGTGCGTGTATGTGAGCGTGTGCGTGTGAGCGTTTGTGTGTGCGCATGTGTGTGCGTGTGCATGTGTGTGTGCGTGTGTGTGTGTGCATGTGTGTGTGTGTGTGCGTGTGCGCGCGTGCATGTGTGTGCGTGTGTGAGCGTGTGCTTGTGAGCGTGTGCGCGTGTGTGTGTGCGCATGTGTGTGTGAGTGCGTGCGTGTGTGTGAGCGTGTGCTTGTGAGCGTGTGTGTGTGAGCGTGTGCTTGTGAGCGTGTGTGTGTGTGTGTGCATGTGCGGACGCGCACGTGTGTGTGCGTGTGTGTGCGTGTGTGTGTGCGTGTGTGTGCGTGTGCGGACGTGTATGTGTGCGGACGCGCGTGCGTGTGTGCATGCGGGTGGAATACCGGTCCTCACGACACTTTCTCCTTGTTATGCTCTGTCTGCAGAAAAGCTGACCTTCCACGACATCAGATCCCCCCAGGAGTTCCGGGAGGGGGAGGATGCGGATGTGATCTGCCAGGTCAGCAGCTCGCCGGCACCGATGATAACTTGGCTGCACAACAACCACGAGGTCACGGCCGTGCTCAGGGGTAAGTAAGTGCCCAGCCCGCAACATTATCACTGGCGCAGCGGTAGAGTTTCTGCCCTACAGCGCCACAGACCCGGGTTCGATCCTGACCACAGCGGTTGCTGTCTCAATAGACAATAGACAATAGGTGCAGTAGTCCTTTGTTCATCGCTGGGTATTGTTTCGTGAGAGAAACTAATCAGATTCAATACACATTCGATAGACGAACATATAAATAAAGGCTGCAGCAATTGCTAGCAGATGGAACCCTCCACCAAGCCATCCCATTCTCTGACGAAAGTTCATAATTCTCCCTAATCTTCTTTCTCGGATAGGAGAAGGTGCAGAGGGCAGGGCCGGGGCATGTTTGTACGTTAATTGGTTTTGGTAAACATTATAAATTGTCCCCGGTGTGTAGGATAGAACTAGCGTACAGGGAGATTGCTGGTTTGGTGTGGTCTGACAGGCCTGTGTACACACCTCCACCCCTGGCAGTGTGTTCCAGCCACCCACCCACCATCCTCTGTGTACAAAAAACTTCGCCACACATCTCCGTTAAACTTCGCCCCTCTCCCCTAAAAGCCAAGTCTTCTAGCCTTTCACTTTTCCAGCCTGGGCCAAAGGTGTAGGAAGGAACTGCAGATGCTGGTTTAAACCGAAGATAGACGCACAAAGCTGGAGTAACTCAGCGGGACAGGCGGCATCTCTGGAGAAACGGAACAAAATTTGAGCTATGGATATAGACTGTATGGAACGATTTGTATAGCCTCCGAAAATGTCGGATGAATTTTTTGCACGGTTCATGTATTTATATATTTATTACTTGAATAAAGTCTATTTTGAAATATTTTTTTTTAAATTAAAAAAAAATTGTAGAGAAACGGAACAGGTGACGTTTTGGGTGTACACCCTCAGACTTCAGGCAAAAGGTTCCGACTCTCTACCTCATCTATGCCTCTGATAATTGAATATGCTTCTGTCACGCTGTATCACTAAACTAAACTAAACTAAACTAAACCAGACTAAAGGGCTCCGACACAAAACGCCGTCCATCATTTTTCTCCAGAGGTGCCTGCTGCCTGACCCGCTGAATAACCCCTGCACTTTGAGCCTGTCTCCAATCTTCCGCATTGTCCTTTAAAACAACAAGATTCCATCAGGTCAGCGGCCAATAACGCCAACGCTGTTACTCCTTCCACAGGTGCTGCCTGACCTGCCGTGTGTTTCCACCACTTTTCTGCTTTTAGTCCAGATTTCCAACAACTGCGGGATTTTACACTTTGGACGGCCCCCTGCAGGCTGCTAGAACCATGCTGCGGGGTCCGTCTAGAGTTGCTGCCTTACAGTGCCAGGGACCCTGACCGTGCGGAGTTTGCACATTCTCCCCGGGACCCGCATGGGTTTTCCCTCCGGGTGCTCCGGTTTCCTCCCACACTCCAAAGTCGTGCAGGTTTATAGGTGTAAGTGACTTCCAGACTCAGTACATGATTCAAACGCATCTTTAATCAGCACTAAAACTTAACAGCATGAAGGATGGTTGGTTATCAACACCTCCTGGCTGCCCCAACTGTTGGTGCAGGGCAATAGTATTAGTATCAGTATTACAGTGGGGTGGAGTTAGAGCTGCTGGCTGGTGTGCGATTGGTTAACATGCAACATCAATCTACATCCTTCTCCCCAAAGGTTAAGTATGAAAGGGCACTCATGCCATGGGGTTAAACATACTCGCCATATCTGTCTGGTGGTCTACTAACATGGCCCGAGCACGTGCGGACCAAACCCTCCCCTCCCTCACTTGGCAGATGAGACGGAGAGCCCGGAGGCGAGAATGACGTGATGGAGGCCTGTGGTTAACCTTTTAATTCTTGTGAGTTAATTCCCCCTAACCTTTGGGGGGGAAGGAATATGGCGAGTATGTTTAACCCCATGGCATGAGTGCCCTTTCACACTTAACCTTTGGGGGGAAGGATGCAGATTGATGTTGCATGTTAACCAATCACACACCAGCCAGCATCTCCAACTGGAGGTGTGGGCTCGCACCCCACTTCATTTTTTTTTTGTTTATTTTTGTTAGAAGTAAGTACAATAGTGCGGTACTTGAGTACCTAATACATACATACATATTTCCATTCTTGTACAACTTCGTATTTTTGATTTAATAATAAAAGAACAGTGGGAGAAAAAATAAACAAAGAGTGTGGGAATAGATAGACGAGCGAGTAGAAGCAGATTTTGTATTTTTGCCCATCCGTCACCCAGTTCTAAACCATTTAATTTCTGAGGTTGTGTTATGTTGCACCCTATGCTTATGCAAAAAGTTGATAAAAGGAGACCAAGTCTTTGAGAATTGGTCTACTTTGCCTAGTAGGAGAAATCTCATTTCTTCAAGATGTAGCGTTTCAGACATATTTGACATCCACATTTTGAATGTTGGCGTGGTTGCGTTTTTCCAAAATTTGAGTATAAGATTTTTTGCTGTTATTAGACCGTAATTAAGAAAAGCTTCTTGGAATATAGTTAGTTTACTTCCCTCTTCCGCATCCCACTTCTGACACCATGTAAGTGACTTCCAGACTCAGTACACGATTCAAACACATCTTTAATCAGCACTAAAACTTAACAGCATGAAGGATGGCTAGTTATCAACACCTCCTGGCTGCCCCAACTGTTGGTGCAGGGCAATAGTATTAGTATCAGTATTACAGTGGGGTGGAGTTAGAGATGCTGGCTGGTGTGTGATTGGTTAACATGCAACATCAATCTACAATAGGTTTAAGAATGAACTGCAGATGCTGGAAAATCGAAGGTAGACAAAATTGCTGGAGAAACTCAGCGCGTGAGGCAGCACCTATGGAGCGAAGGAATTCGATTTCCTATTTCCTTCGCTCCATAGATGCTGCTGCACCCGCTGAGTTTCTCCAGCATTTTTGTCTACCTTCAGGTTTATAGGTTGTTTTGGCTTCGGTAAAAATAGTAAATTGTCCCCTAGTGTGTGTAGGATAGTGCTGGTGTAGACTGCTCGCTGGTCGGCACGGACTCAGTGGGCCGAAGGGCCTGTTTCCGCTCCGCATCTCAAAAACTCAACAAAAGGGATTGACTTTGTCACCTAGTCATTGTTCTCTGATTTGCCTCATCCCTTTCAATATTTTCAGCCAATCTCTAAATCAATTTAATAAAAGGATTATGCCATTATGTATATCCATCTGTTTCGCTGTATTGAAAGGATCAACTGTAATTAGTGTAATTAGCCTTCAGTTAGCAGTCTTCATCATACATCAAGTTCAATGAGGCAATTTAAATCAAGCAATTAGTTGTGTAGGATATTGCCAACTTTTCAACATTGGAACAATACCTCCCAGCATTGTTCCATGGGAACATTCTACCATATTTGACCATTGGCTGCCTTATTTAATGCCTCGGCCTAGACTGGCCTCTCTCCACTGGCTCCCTGTGCGGCTCCGAATAAATGTCAAGATCCTACATCGTGTCTACAAAGCCCTCAACGGGCTCGCCCCCACCTACATTAAAAGTCTGCTCACCCACCACACACCACCTCCAGGTCCCTCAGATCGGCCGACTTGGGGTTGCTGAACATCCCGCGGTCTAGGCATAAGCTCTGGGGCGACCGACCGCGCCTTTGCGGTTGCAGCTCCTAGACTGTGGAACAGCATCCCTCTTCCCATCAGAAGCCCCCTCCATCGACTCCTTTAAGTTGAGACTAACTCACCTCCACTCCCAAGCCTTTCTTGACGTCCTCCGAGCGAGGGCTCTATCTATGTATGTAGTGACGTTTGTATTTAATCTACGAACCACTGTTGTTTGTTATACTATTCTTATACCAATGTAAAGCACTTTGGCCAACGAGAGTTGTTTTTTAAATGTGCTATAGAAATAAAAGTGACTTGACCTGACTAGACTGAGCATGGTCAGAATTAGAGATAGTGCTCCTCAAAGGGGAAATACACCGTTCTTCAAAGCAAAATGTACCAACACAGCACTACGCAACAAATTCTACCGACAGACTGACACAAAAAGCTGGAGTAACTCAGCGGGCCAGGCAGCACCTCTGGAGAGAAGGAACGGGTGACGTTTCGAGTCAAGGCACCTTCTTCAGGCTGAAGAATGTCGCAACAGACAATAGACAATAGGTGCAGGAGTAGGCCATACGGCCCTTCGAGCCAGCACCGCCATTCAATATGATCATGGCTGTTCATCCCCCAATCAGTACCCCGTTCCTGCCTTCTCCCCATATCCCCTGACTCCGCTATCTTTAAGAGCCCTATCAAGCTCTCTCTTGAAAGTATCCAGAGAACCGGCCTCCACCGCCCTCTGAGGCAGAGAATTCCACAGACTCACAACTCTCTGCGAGAAAAAATGTTTCCTCATCTCCGACTCGATGACTAGCTACAGACGCTGGTCGGCCATGTCAGTGGATATATTCAAGGCAGAGATAGATAGATTTCATTTTGGAGTCACGTGAGTGACTTCGTGAAGAGCCCGCCGGCGCGCATGCTCGACATATCGTCGTACCGCGTTGCTGCGACGGCTGGCGGTGGAGCGCGCTCCTCGCCAGCCCTTCATAAGGGGCCACGGAGGTAAGTATTCTACCTTTAGTTGGTGGTCCTTGTTGTCTGATTATGTCTTGCAGCAAGGACATGGATGGGAGTTTCAAGGGCCGGAGGATGTCTGGACGAATTCGACGGCCAACAGTTCTGGGGCCATTACCATCGGCAGTACCTGCAACGCAGGCCGGGACTCAGGCGGAGATGTGGGTAAGCCCTGTGTTTACAGGTCCAGATCCGCCAGCACACCACAGCTCGGAGGAGTTCGACGAGGAGGAGTGTGGTGTGCCGCCAGAGCAGGGGGACCCTGCCATGGCAGTCAGGTCGTCAGTGGGCTCGCTGGCGACCTCGAGCAGGGCACGTGCCGTTGCACGGCCTGTTCCACTCAGCCCTCCGAGAAGGGGGAGGGCAGGAGCCCAGAAGCCTAACCCTGTCAGGGCTAAGGCATTGCCTGCCGTGGAGGAGCTGACGGGGCGGCGGCGGCGGCGGTGGTTTGCACAATCCTGCAAACTTCGGGTTGAGTGCTGGGCGGATGCTGTTTTTGCGAAACCCGTTGATTTCGTGCTGGGTCGCGCACAATAGGGCCAGAGCCGGGGCGGCTGTGAGGTCCAGCCGGCACACCCCGACTCTCGACGCCGGGACGGGTCGGTTGAGTCGGGTCTCGTCACGGTCGCCGAGCCCCCCATGGATGGGTGGGCGATACCATGCGTCGGCAAGGTCCACGATGTGGGCAGCCGGCAAGACTGCGCGGGCTTCAGGCAGCCATGCTTCGGCTGGTGCCGACACCACGCCGCAAGTGTCCTTAGTGGCAGCGGCTTCAGCTCCCGCTAAACGGAGGCGGTTGAACACGCCCGCGCAGGAATCGCGCAGTTTCACCTCGGCGGCTGTTAGCGACAACTACCGGCACCGGCAGGGCCTCGACGAGGTGCGGGCCGATGACAGGAGCCCGGTTTTCTTTTCAGAGCCGGAGGACTCCGACCACCTGAGTGTTCAGGGTGAAGGGCGTATTGACCGTATGGAGCGGCTGCTGGAGCTCCTGCTTCAACGTCAACAACAGCAGGGCAGCAACAGGCACAGGGCGTCTTCACCAACATCTACTATCAGCCTGGAGCAGCAGGAGGAGGAGGTTCTGGTGGATCCCGTACCACCTCCGTTGGAGGTGCCGGCGGAGGAACTCTTGGATGTGGCGACCAAATTCGCGGCCCCACATTCATCTGGTCTTCCTCTAAATACAAAGCTGGCAGCCACAGTGGACTTTCTTAATAATCAGGTGCTGCAGGAAGAAGTCCTCATCCAGGCTATGAGCCGTCACAAGGCTCCATCAAACTGCAACTCCCTCAACGTGCCTCAGTGCGGCTATCCGTCGACAGGAGCTAAAATTGCAGCGGATCCTGAAACTCCTCACGGCCGGTATTACCGCCTTTGTCGGTGGACGGGGACGAACTGAATTTGGACCAGGAAGATGCTCTGGCCCTATTGTGCGTGACCCAGCACGAAATCAACGGGTTTCGCAAAAACAGCATCCGCCCAGCACTCAACCCGAAGTTTGCAGGATTGTGCAAACCACCGCCGCCGCCGCCGCCCCGTCAGCTCTTTGGTGAGGACCTCTCGAAGAGAGTCAAAGAGCTTGACGAACAAGCCAAAATGGTGGGGATCATGCGCTCTCAGAGTGCCCCCACACCGTCAGGCTCAAAAGCTCCATACATTCGCTCACGAGGGTCGGCCAGTGCCTCGACGAGGACTCACCCTCTAGCTTCACAACGACAACAGCACCAGAACCAGCACCAAGGGTCTTTTTTAGGACAGGGTCGGCAGAGACCTTGGTAGAAATCGAAGACGCCGCGCCCTCAAGCCAACCCAGCACCTCCACGGCCACCCACACGTGTCAAGGACCGCCGGTAACCACGGAGGTGAGGGGGTCTGGTTCTCTTTTTTCTCTCTGTTTAACTTCCCATGTTGGTGGTCGTTTACGGTTGTTTTTGGGTGCATGGGGTAATTTTACTGGTGTTGAGTATGTGTTGCGGAATATTCAGGGGCATAAAATTGAGTTTATTAATGGCGACATTCCTCCATCCCAGCACATGCCTGGTCGTACGTTTAAATTGTCTGCTGCAGAACAGGCAGCAGGTTATAAGGAAATTTTAAGTCTGGAACAGAAGGGTGTGATTGAGAAAACGGTGCATGAGCCAATTGAATTTGTTTCGAACATATTTACTAGACCGAAGAAGGATGGAGGCTGTCGTGTCATTATTGATCTAACCCGTTTGAATACGTTTGTAACATATACTCATTTTAAAATGGATACGTTTGAAACAGCCAAGTCATTGATTTCTCATGGTTGCTTTATGGCATGCATCGATTTGAGGGATGCATATTATTGAGTATCCATCCAGAAATATGATAGAAGGTTTTTGAAATTTATCTGAATGGGGCAACTTTGGCAGTATAAGGCTTTGCCTAATGGGCTCACTACAGCCCCTAGATTGTTCACTAAATTGGTGAAGCCAATCATGGCTTATTTGAGACAACGACATCATATAGTTATGGCCTATTTAGATGATGTCTTTATTGTGGGCCACACCCTGCAATTGGCCGAACAGGGTGTTGCAGCTGCTGTCAATATATTTCAACAATTAGGATTCATTGTCCATCCAGAGAAATCGAAGTTCTGCCCTGCCCAGGTAATTAATTACCTAGGGTTCACGGTGAACTCAATGAGCATGAGGATAACTATACCAATTAACAAAATTGAGGAAGTCACTCAGGTGTGCAGAGATTTAATTGGCACCAATATACCATCGATTCGGCATACAGCCACAGTAATTGGCAAGCTAGTGGCTTTGTTTCCGGCAGCACGATATGGACCTTTGCATTATCAGAATTTGCAAAGAGCTAAAATTACTGCGTTAAAACGGAACGCTGGTCATTATGATCGATCAACGCAGCTGCCGTCCGAAGCGATAACTGAGTTGCAATGGTGGGTGTGTCACATTAGCAACTCATTCAAGCCTGTTAGGGAGGCTAATCCGGTGGTATATTTACAGACTGATGCAAGCTCCAATGGCTGGGGAGCTACTGATAATTGCTCTAGTTGTGGGGGCAGATGGGACACCCTTGAGTCGTCGATGTTGTTGACTCAAGGGATTAACTATTTGGAGTTGCTGGCAGCATTCCACGGACTTCGTGCATATTGTTCCAAGCTTGTTGGAGCACACGTCCGTCTCCAAATAGACAACACCACCGCTGTGGCATATTTAAACCATATGGGTGGTACCAGGTCAGTTTCATGTGACAAATTGGCTAACTCAATTTGGCTCTGGTGTGTTCAAAGAGACATTTGGATTTCAGCTACCTATTTGCCAGGTGAACTTAATACTGTGGCGGACACCAGGTCACGCAAATTTAATGACAATATTGAATGGATGTTGCATCCTGAGATTTTTTCTAAAGTCACAGCCAAATTTGGTAAACTGGACATTGACCTTTTTGCGTCACGGTTAAACCATCAGGTACCAGCCTACGTTTCATGGGAACCAGATCCTGGGGCAATAGCGCTAGATGCATTCTCGCTGGACTGGGGGAATTGGTTTTTCTATGCCTTCCCCCCGTTTTGCCTCATCAGTCGGGTATTGCGAAAGATTCAGGCAGATGCTGCCAAGGGCATCCTTATTATACCCGACTGGCCCACGCAGCCTTGGTATCCGGTGGTCTTTGACATGCTCAACGAACCTTGGGTCCTTTTGAAGGGTTGCCCACAATTGGTTACTCACCCTGTCTCAGGGGAGCCACATCCCTGCCATGGCTATTTAAATTTGTTGGCTTGCAGGTTCTGAACAGGCCGTTAGTCCAATACGGCCTCTCGGCTCGGACCATGGATACCATTGGGGCGTCGTGTCGAGAGTCCACAAGCGAAGATACCGCTCGCATACTAAGAAGTGGGAAGCCTACTGCAGCCGCTCTCGCATCACGTACGATGACGTGACAATAACCGACGTCCTGGAATTCCTCGCGGGGTTGCACCATGATGAACACTTAAGTTACAGTGCCATCAACAGCGCCAGAAGTGCGCTATCATTCTACCTCAATATTGGGGTAGGATCCAACAGGCTAGTGTCCAGACTCATGCGGGGTATATTCAATATGAATCCGCCTACACCACGCTATAATATCACCTGGGATGTCAGGGACGTATTAACCCTGCTCAGGACGTGGTCTCCCATGGAAGGGCTCCAACTGGACCAACTCACCATGAAGCTGGTGATGTTACTAGCGCTGACTTCAGCTCAGAGGGTACAGACACTACACAAACTTCGTGTCGACAGAATGACATCTACCCCTACAGAAGTAGTATTTTTCATTGACGAGCTACTAAAGCAGCATAGACCTGGGTGCACAGGGCTGCAGCTGAAGTTCCCGGCATACCCCGCAGATGCTAGGCTATGTTTAGCCTCACATATCCGCCACTATGTCAAGGTGACGGCACGCATCAGAGGAATGGAGAGATACCTGCTTGTCACTCATAAGAGACCTCATCATCGAGTGACAGTCCAGACGATATCCAGGTGGCTTCGAGTCGTCTTGGGTAAGTCAGGTATCGACACTAATGTGTTCAAGTCTCATTCCACCAGGGCTGCATCGACGTCAGCGGCGAGGGTCATGGAGGTGCCCATGGACCAAATTCTCGCCACAGCAGGATGGGCTAATGAAGCTGTGTTCCAGCGTTTCTATAACAAGCCTGTTGCTGCTCCGCTACAGTTCGCAGAAGCTGTGCTGAATGCAGGGTCAGAACGTG
Source organism: Raja brachyura (assembly GCA_963514005.1). The sequence goes on along the minus strand of OY740792.1, from coordinate 6,444,778 downwards.
GAGATGTCCCCGCATGAGGGGTTTTTGATTTGTTATTAATAAATATGCTCTTGTTTTGCAGTATGAACTATTGAGCAAGTTTGTTCCTCCCATCCATCCCTGGTAGTGGTGTGTCAGCATGGACGTGGTCCAGGGCATGTAATCACAGAAGCTTTGAAGTCTTCACGAAGTCACTCACGTGATTCCGAAATGAAATAGTAAGATTGAACGAGAACTTACCAGTTCGAAGGTTGATCTTTATTTTATGAGGAGTCAAAGTGAGGGATTTCGTGCCCTCCTCGCCCAACCCTCAATCACCTTCATCTGGTAATCTTAGTCACTTCAATCTTACTATGCGAAGTCATTTCTATTGTTGGTTTCTGTGATTCCACGCCGCTACTTTGAAGTATGTCGAGCATGCGCGCCGGCGGGCTCTTCACGAAATCCCTCACTTCGACTCCTCATAAAATAAAGATCAACCTTCGAACTGGTAAGTTCTCGTTCAATCTTACTATTCTCGATTAGTACGAGTGTCAGGGGTTATGGGGAGAAGGCAGGAGAATGGGGTTAGGAGGGAGAGATAGATCTGCCGTGATTGAATGGCGGTGAAGACTGGATGGGCCGAATGGCCTAATTCTACTCCTGTCACTTCTTATCTTATGACTACGGGCAAATCTGAAGAATCGGTGGTGCCAAAGCTGTGTGGGAATGTGCACAATACCTCTGCCTACCTCTCCGAGCTTGCCTCTGTCTCTCAGTTTCTCTCATGGATTACACTTTTGTTCTCTTCCTCCTTAGACAACTTTATGATGGATGACGACGGCAACTTGAGGATTCGCCGCATTAGTAAGAAACACGAAGGCGTCTACAGGTGCGAAGGGCGAGTGGAGGCAAGGGGAGAGGTTGATTTCAGAGACATCACTGTGATTGTCAACGGTAAGGAATCCTATGCAGTGTTTCAAGTTGGGTTTGTGGTTTTACAGATACAGCGCGCGAGCAGGCCCTTCGGCCCACCGAGTCCGCACCGACCCGCGATCCCCGCGCACCCTAACACTACCCTACACACACTACCCTACACACACTGTTTTCCTTGTTACCAAGCCGATTAACCTACAAACCGGTACGTCTTTTGAGTGGGGGAGGAAACCGAAGATCTCAGAAGAAACCCACGCAGGTCTCGGGGAGAACGTACAAACTCCGTACAGATAGTCAGGCTCTACTGCTACGCCAGCGTGCCTCCGTGCACCCGCTTTATCTTCAGAGTGAGGAAGGGTGTTGAATTTTGAAGTAGTCAACATTCAATCTGGACCAATTTCATACGTGTCACACTGGTCGGAAATGTGTGTCCATACTTGCTGCCTTCATAAGTTCATAAGCTTTAGACAATAGGCAATAGCTGCATGAGTAGGCCTTTCGGCCCTTCAAGCCAGCACCGCCATTCAATGTGATCGTGGCTGATCATCCCCAATCAGTACCCCGTTCCTGCCTTCTCCACATATCCCCTGACTCCGCTATTTTTAAGAGCCCTATCTAGCTCTCGCTTGAAAGCATCCAGAGAACCGGCCTCCACCGCCCTCTGAGGCAGAGAATTCCACAGACTCACCACCTCTGTGAGAAAAAGTGTTTCCCCGTCTCCGTTCTAAATGGCTTACTCCTTATTCTTAAACTGTGGCCTCTGGTTCTGGACTCCCCCAACATCGGGAACATGTTTCCTGCCTCCAGCGTGTCCAAGCCCTTAATAATCCTATATGTTTCATTGAGATTCCCTCTCATCCTTCTGAACTCCAGAGCATACAAGCCCAGCTGCTCCATTCTCTCAGCATATGACAGTCCGGCCATCCCAGGAATTAACCTTGTAAACCTACGCTGCACTCCCTCAATAGCAAGAATATCCTTCCTCAAATTAGGGGGCCAAAACTGCACACAATACTCCAGGTGTGGTCTCACTAGGGCTCTGTACAACTGCAGAAGGACCTGTTTCCCTCATGTATCAACAAAACTAAACTAAACGGAACCCTCCACACTGCTCAAATTAAGTCCTTAAATCTCTGAACGTGACTTAACTCACAAGTCTGTACTCGGAGCTGGGACTGTTATCGCAGTGATATTTACGGCAATCATCCCTCAAGCCACATTTTAATAACATTGTACAGATAAACTCCTCGCAAAAGCTTCCTCCAGAGAGATTCTTGGAGCAGAAGGCTGTCTTGCTGAGCATTGCTCCATATCAGCGGCGCAGCGGTAGAGTTGCGGCCTCCCAGCGCCGGAGACCCGTGCTCAATCCCGACTACATACATAGAAACATAAAAATTAATTGCAGGAGTAGGCCATTCGGCCCTTCAAGCCTGCACCGCCATTCAATATGATCATGGCTGATCATCCAGAATGCAGAATCAGAATGCCTTTTATTGTCACTATACACATGTACAATGAGATGTACAATCCAACTCAGTATCCCGTACCTGCCTTCTCTCCATACCCTCTGATCCCCTTAGCCACAAGGGCCACATCTAACTCCCTCTTAAATATAGCAAATGAACTGGCCTCAACTACCCTCTGTGGCAGAGAGTTCCAGAGACCCACCACTCTCTGTGTGAAAAAAGTCCTTCTCATCTCGGTCCTAAAGGATTTCCCCCTTATCCTTAAGCTGTGACCCCTTGTCCTGGACCTCCCCAACATCGGGAACAATCTTCCTGCATCTAGCCTGTCCAACCCCACGGGTGCTGTCTGTACAGAGTTTTCACGTTCTCCCCCGTGACCTGCGTGGGTTTCCTCCAGGTGCTCTGGTTTCCTCCCACGTTCCAATAGACGTGAGGGTTTGTGGGTTAATTGGCTTCTGTAAATTGCCCTCGGTGCGTAGGGATGCGGCTGAGAGAGTGGGATAACAGAGAACGGTGATCGCTGGTCGGTGTGGACTCGATGGGCTGAAGGGCCATGCTGTACCTCCAAACTGAACTGACTCAGAATGGTGATGGGTCATAAATACGCGACACCAGCACGGCGGTGCAGCGGTAAAGCTGCCGCCTTACAGCGCTTGCAGCACCAGAGAACCGGGCCCGATCCTGACTGCGAGTGCTGTCAGTACGGAATTTGTACGTTCTCCCAGCGACCTGCGTGGGGTTTCTCCGAGATCTTTAGTTTCCTTCCACACTCTAAAGATGAACGGGTTTGTAGGTTAATTGGCTTGGTATAAATGTAAATTGTCCCTAGGATCGTGTTAATGTGCGGGGATCGCTGGTCGGCGCGGACTCGGTGGGCCGAAGGGCCTGTTTCCGCACTGTATCTGTAAACTAAACTAAACTAATCCTCAGGATCTTATACTGCATTGACAGTGTTACAGAAAAACAGTTGCTGAGGTCAGGAACCTCCTCCTATCCACAGTGGTTACGACAATTTCCTTTACCGTTTCTCAGTGTGGTGATATCTGTACCATGGAGTAACTTCACAAAACATGTTAGGGTTTCACTCGTTGGTTTTCTCCAGGTGCTCCAGTTTCCTTCCACATTCCAAAGGCGTACAGGTTTGTAGGTTTGTAGGCTTCGGTCAAATTGTCCCTAGTGTGAAGGATAGAACTGGTGATCGCAGGTCGGCGCAGACTGGGTGGGCCGAAGGGCCTGTTTCCGCGGTGTCCCTCTACACTACACAAAACTAATGAGGAATGACATTACTGAGGCAAAATCACTGTATTTGCAATTATACCACATTTAGTTTAGTTTACACAATCGACAATAGGTGCAGGAGTAGGCCATTCGGCCCTTCGAGCCAGCACCTCCATTCAATGTGGTCATGGCTGATCATCCTCAATCAGTACCCCGCTCCTGCCTTCTCCCCATATTCCCTGACTCCGCTATCTTTAAGAGCCCTATCTAGCTCTCTCTTGAAAGCATCCAGAGAACCGGCCTCCACCTCCCTCTGAGGTAGTTTAGTTTAGTTTAGCGATACAGCACGGAAACAGACCTTTCAGCCCATTGGGTCCGTACCGTCCAGTGATCCCCGCACATTAGAACTATCCTACACACACAAGGGCCAATGTACACTTATACCAAGCCAATTAAACTACAAACCTGTACGCCTTTGGAGTGTGGGAAGAAACCGAAGATCTCGGAGAAAACCCCTTGCGGTCACGGGGAGAACGTACAAACTCCGTACAGACAGCGCCCGTAGTCGGGATCGAACCCGGGTCTCCGGCGCTGCAAGCGCTGTAAGGCAGCCACTCTACCGCTGCGCCACCGTGACCGCCCTGTGGTGCAAGATGAGTATAAGAGTCAGGAATTGATGATGCAGCTCTTTAAGACTTTGGTGAGGCCACATTTGTAGTGTTGTGTGCAGTTCTGCTCACCCCATTACAGGAAGCATGTGGAGGCTTTGGAGAAGGTGCATATTCTCAGAGTAAAATAAACGGGCCTCGTACACCTCCATTAAACCCTGCCCCTCTCACCTACTGGAAGTATGTTAATTAAGGGGGTGGGGGGGACCGCCATGAGAGGGGAGGGTGGTGGGGGAGAACAAAGGAGGGCTTGGCACGAGGTATTTTGTAACTTTGCCGCCGCCCTTTACATGGCAACTATTTGCATACCTTGGGTACGCAGAACATAGAATATCACTGTGACTTGTCACATGTGACAATAAAGTACTCATTCATTCACTCATTCATTCAAATTACAAGTAAGTAAGTAGGTTTATTGGCCAAGTATTCACATACAAGGAATTTGCCTTGGTGCTCCGCCCACAAGTAACAACGTGACATACAGTGACAGTTAAAATGACACAGAAGACACTAAAACATTAATAATAATAATAAACATTAATGATAAAACACTATTGATCGAGCCTGTGAACCAACAAAATACAATGAGAGGCCGACCGAAAGCCTGAGGCCTATAATATCCTGAAGCCGCGGTCTGTGGAGCTTCTAGCCACGGGCGGGGCGTGGACTTACCATCCGGAGCCTGCGACCCGACCGCGAAGAGCTCCGACCACCGGCCTGCGGCCTATAACGTAGTCTCTGGTAGGAATCTGATTGTGTATCGTGTGTTCTTGTTAAGTGTGTCACTGCTGGCAAATTCATTTCACTGCACCTCCGGGTGAATGTTACGAATAAAATTGACTTTGACTTTGACTTTAGATGTGGTAGACAGTCAGAACCTTTTTCCCAAGATGCTAGCGGTCATGGCTTTAGGATCAGAAGGGGCAAAGTTTCAAGGAGATGTGCCGGGCAGGTTTTTTTTACGCAGAGGGTGGTGGGTGCCTGGTTCGCGCTGCCAGGGGCGGTGATGGAGACAGACACAACGGTGTCATTTAAGAGACTTGAGCTCAGGGTGAGGGAATGGGGTGGGGGGGGGGGGGGTATGGATTAGGTAGAGACTGTTAAGAGTTGGTTTTAGCTTTGTGTTCGGCGCAGACAATAGACAATAGGTGCAGGAGTAGGCCATTCAGCCCTTCGAGCCAGCACCGCCATTCAATGTAATCATGGCTGATCATCCACAATCAGTGCCCCGTTCCTGCCTTCTCCCCAAATCACATGACTCCACTATCTTTAAGAGCCCTATCTTGCGAGTCTGTGGAATTCTCTGCATCAGAGGGCGGTGGAGGGCGGTTCTCTGGATACTTTCAGGAGAGAGCTAGATAGGGCTCTTAAAGATAGCGGAGTCAGGGGATATGGGGAGAAGGCAGGAACGGGGTACTGATTGGGAACGATCAGCCATGATCACATTGAATGGCGGTGCTGGCTCGAAGGGCTGAATGGCCTACTCCTGCACCAATTGTCTATTGTCCAGCTCTCTCTTGAAAGTATCCAGAGAACCGGCCTCCGCCGCCCTCTGAGGCAGGGAATTACACGCGCTCACAACTCTCCATGTGAAAAGGTGTTTCCTCGTCTCCGTTCTAAATGCCTTGGACCCCTTATTCTTAAACTGTGGCCCCTGGTTCTGGGCTCCCCCAACATCGGGAGCACGTTTCCGGCCTCCAGCGTGTCCAAACCCATCACAATCAAGTCAAGTTTACTTGTCACGAGACGTGCAGTGAAATGAAAAGTGGCAATGCTCGCGGAGTGTGCAAAAAAACCTACAAGACAAAATAGAACAGAATCCGTCGTGTTTTTTCGTGTGGCGTGCACAGCCCAAAGTTGTTGGACAACTTGTTCTATTTGATCTTCCGTTTGTGCACGTCGAGTTGATTGCATTAGTCGAAACAGGGCGGACCACGTGAAGGTTGCAATCTTCCCACCCCAACAGAATCAGTAATTACATATTTGTGAGAAAAAAACCACACTGCAATTTTAAAAAGACACAACACAACAATATATTGGTACAGTAATCCTATATTTCAAACATTGTGGGCCGAAGGGCCTAAGCTGGACGGTTCTATGAATATAAAGAGGATTTAATACAGTTCCTGCTTTCTGTCATTTCACTGATTAAATTCAAAATACAATAGTGTCCGTCTTCATTAGGTTAGGCAGATCATTCCTATCAAGTTGAAATGGAACAGATTAAAATTTGATCATCATCGGTATAATTTGCTTGTAAAATTCATTAAATTACCTTTTGAGCCAATGTTGTGTGGGGATTGATTTTACCATATTGCATTCAGTCAGGGACATGAATCTCCTCTGCACGCCATTAATTTGTCCAATCAACTTCACATTTTAATGAGGTGCCTTTTGTTGTAACAGCTTGTAGAGTTGACAGGACCCGTAAACGCACGATTTAGATGTTGCCTTTTCAATGAGTCGATGATCCGTGTCATCGAGCGATACAGCGTGGAAACAGGCCCTTCGGCCCAGCCAGCCCACGCCGACCAACATGCCCCATCCACACGGATGGGGATATGGGGAGAAGGCAGGAACGGGGATACTGATTGGGGAGGATCAGCCATGACGAGATTGATCCCTGGGATGGCGGGACTGGTATGACCGAGGATCCCTCATTTAGAGCGCATCCTTAAAAAATATGTTGACAAATTGTTTGTCAAAAGCAAATGGATCCAAACCGAACAGACCCAAAACGCCACCTATTCCTTTGCTCCCAAAATGTCTGGAGCATTGCGTACAGTTTTGGTCTCCTAATTTATGGAAGGACATCCTTGTGATTGAAGCAGTGCAGCGTAGGTTCACGAGATTGATCCCTGGGATGGCGGGACTGTCATATGAGGAAAGATTGAAAAGACTAGGCTTGTATTCACTGGAGTTTAGAAGGATGAGGGGAGATCTTATAGAAACATAAAATTATAAAAGGACTGGACAAGCTAGATGCAGGAAAGATGTTCCCAATGTTGGGCGAGTCCAGAACCAGGGGCCACAGTCTTAGAATAAAGGGGAGGTCATTTAAGACTGAGGTGAGGAAAAACTTTTTCACCCAGAGAGTTGTGAATTTATGGAATTCCCTGCCACAGAGGGCAGTGGAGGCCAAATCACTGGATGGATTTATGAGAGAGTTAGACAGAGCTCTAGGGGCTAGTGGAGCCAAGGGGTATGGGGAGAAGGCAGGCAAGGGTTATTGATAGGGAACGATCAGCCATGATCACAATGAATGGCAGTGCTGGCTCGAAGGGCCGAATGGCCTCTTCCTGCACCTATTTTCTATGTTTCTATGATCACATTAAATGGCGGTGCTGGCTCGAAGGGCCGAATGGCCTACACCTGCACCTATTGTCTATTGTCTATTGTCTGCACACTAGTATGCAAATGATGCACAGGTTTCAGTGCGTCGGTAGGAATTGCGAGCACAAGGTAACGTAAGAATGGTTTAAACACACGAGGCCCAGCCGAGTTTGTTTTAGACCAGTCCAAAGTTAACGCTTGCACACAATTCCACTGAAGCAACGAGATAGACCCTTTGCATCATCCGCTTTATAGAAAGGGGGGATAAAAGTAAAAATTAAAATTAAAATCTGCTATTTTCCGAATCATGCCTCCGGTAATTAGCAGATGCGACGCACGAAACGACGACAGCACTTTGTCCAGTTCCGATGTTTTGTCTCTGTTTTGAAATGCCCACCCAATCGTCGTTGTGGAGCTTTGCAGAACTTAGAGGATCCAAACTGTATTGACTTTTTTGATACTGGCAGCATCTAGATGATGGGCGAAAAACCATCGTCCGTCAGCAACTCAAACTGTGGCTCACCCGCACTCACCATCTTGTACCGCGCATCAAAGCAGAGAGCACAAATCCCCCGAAATACCGCCTATCCATTTCGCTACATTATTGCATCGATATCAGTTTTCTGGCCAGTGAAAATACTCACACGGTGCAGCGGCGGCTTTTAGTCAATCAGATTGCAGAAATACCAAGCCCCATTCTATTATCCCATCTGCCCGCATTTGGCCCATACACCTCTGAATGTGTCCGATCCGTGTACGAGTCTAATTGTTTCTTAAACATCACAATAGATTCTGCCCCGCCTATCTCCTCCGGCAGCTCGCTCCATACACCCACCACCCTTTCTGTAAAAAAAATGTTACCCCCCTCCTCGACATTCCTATTAAATCTTCAAGGGCCCGAAACGTCGCCTATCTCCTTCGCTCCATAGATGCTGCTGCACCCGCTGAGTTTCTCCAGCATTTTGTGTACCCCCTATTAAATCTTTGCCCCTTCGCCTTAAACCTGTGGGGTTGTTGGTTGTTGGCTTCTGGAGATCTGAATTCCCCTGAGGGGATCAATAAAGTATTCAATATTATTATTATTATTATTAACCGTATGTCCTCTGGTCCTCGATTCAGCGACGCCACGCAAGAGACTCTGTGCATCTACCCGACCTATTCCTCTCATGATTTTATACACCTCTATAAGATCACCCCTCATCCTCCAGCGCTCCAAGGAAAGGGGTCCCAGCCTACTCAACCTCGTCCTACAGCTCAGACCCTCGAGCCCTGGTAAATACCCTGGTAAATCTACTCTGCACCCTTTCCAGCTAGACAACACCTTTCCTACAACACGGTGCCCAGAACTGCAGGGGAGGAACTGCAGATGCTGGTTTAAACCCGAAGATAGACACAAAAAAGCCGGGGTTACCCTGCGGGACAGGCAGCATCTCAAGAGAGCCAAGAGATGTTCAAGGAAGGAACCGCAGATGCTGGAAAATCGAAGGTGGACAAAAGTGCTGGAGAAACTCAGCGGTGTGTGGCAGCATCTGTGGAGCGAAGGAAATAGGCAAGGTTTCGGCCCGAAAACGTTGCCTATTTCCTTCCTTCCATAGAGGTTGCCGCACCTGCTGAGTTTCTCCAGCACTTTTGTCTACCCAAGAGTCAAGAGAGTATTATGATCAGGTGTCCCAAGATAGGACAATGAAATTCTTATTTGCTGCAGCACAGCTAAATATGTAAACGTCGTACAAAACGGGAGATCAAAGTTCAGTGTGTCCATAGACCATATATACACAATAAATAAACAGATATAGCACAATAATAATAATAGACTGTTATAGTTCAGAGCCTATTTTGATGTTGTGTTTAATAGCCCGATGGCTGTGGGGAAGAAGCTGTCCCTGAACCTGGATGTTACAGATTTCAGGCTCCTGTACCTTGTAAGAAATGGAGGACATTTGCAGTCGAGACCCTTCTTCAGACCCAATAGGCACATTACTCTATATGCGGCCTCACCGACGTCTTATACAACTGCAACATGACCCCTCCGCATCCAAATTCTATACTCAATACATTGGGTAAAGGAAACTGGACAAGACCCTTTTGGTAATGGTTGAACTCCATCATCCTGGTTGCCATTGAATAAACCCCAACCAAAGTGATCATTTACAATAACTTTTTTGCTCCTTTAAGGGGCTGTCCCACTTGGGTGACCGAATTGGCGAGTTTAAAAGAGATTGTGAGAGTTTGAAAAAATGTCATGTTGACGACCTCCTTCGACTGTGTTGAAGACCAGCTACAACCAGCTCCGGGAAAATTGGACACCGAATAGTGGAGAGTGAAGACGACCTCCTTCGACCTCCCTTCGACTATGATGAAGACTATCTACGGCTACCTTCGACTACCCTCGATTACCTACGACTAACATGCCGACCTACTACGACTTACTTCGTCTAAACCTACGAGTAAAAAAAATAATGATTTTTTTCCATGGCGACCCTTTTTTTACTCGCGGGCATTTTTCAGCATGTTGAAAAATACGCCGCGACCTATTTCGTGGGGACCACTCTCGAGCATGAAGGAGAGTTATGAAGACCTCCTAGGACCTCGTGTCGACCACACCGCAAGTACGAGTCGAGGGCAAACTCGCCAGAACTCGCGGATTAGGTCGTCCAAGTGGGACAGCCCCTTTAGAGTTAAAATACATAAAAGTTCCTCGCAAGGGCATAGTGCCCTCGAAATGGCGTGATGGCAATAAGGCTCAACATAACTTGGGTAGCTACAGAGTGATGTGTTCACTGTCACCCAACAAGCTACGAATAACAGAATTTGTTTTATTTCTCTGGCTGAACCCTTTACTCCAGTATCCGTTTCTTCTCATGGAGCCATTAGCGTTCCAGGATTGGAACGGGAAAGGAAATTCAAGTCAATGCTTCATCGCTGTGTCGGGCGCGGGATGAATGTGTGTTTATATATCCCATAACAACCTCGATAAAGTCTGTGGCTGTGTTGTAAATCATCGAGGTGGTTGGAACGTTTCGAGTTCTTTGGAGAAAATATCACCAGCGATTTGTCCTGGCTCCTTTCGAAGCAATGCCCGAGAAAGGCTCGGGGAGTTTGCTTCATATGTTCTCATAGACTGGAACAGTGAGAGCCCTGGATAGAGTGAATATGGAGAGGATGTTTCCACTAGTGGGAGAGTCCAGGACCAGAGGTCGCAGCCTCAGAATAAAAGGAGGCGGCCTTTAGAAAAGAGATGAGGAGGAAAGCTAGGCTGGACAAAAATGCTGGAGTAACTCAGAGGGCTACAGGCAGCATCTTTGGAGAGAAGGAATGGGTGGCGTTTCGGGTCGAGGCACTTCTTCAGACTGGGTGTCAGGGGAGAGGGAGTCTAGAGATATGGAGGGGTAAAGTGTGAAAACTGCAGATCAAAGCAGAGGATGCTCACGGAATGGTTTGTTGCGATCTGATGGGTAGGTGACAATAGACAATAGACAATAGGTGCAGGAGGAAGCCATTCAGCCCTTTGAGCCAGCACCACCATTCACTGTCATCATGGCTGATCATCCCCAATCAGTACCCCATACCTGCCTTCTCCCCATATCCCCTGACTCCGCTATTTTTAAGAGCCCTATCTAGCTCTCTCTTGAAAGCATCCAGAGAACCGGCCTCCACCGCCCTCTGAGGCAGAGAATTCCACAGACTCACAACTTTTTGTGAGAAAAAGTGTTTCCTCGTCTCCGTTCTAAATGGCTTACTCCTTATTCTTAAACTGTGTGGCCCCTGGTTCTGGACTCCCCCAACACCGGGAACATGTTTCCTGCGTCTAGCACGTCCAAACCCTTATATGTTTCAATAAGATCCCCTCTCATCCTTCTAAAAAGCAACAAGGCATACAAACATAAATTCTCTGCCTCAGAGGGCGGTGGAGGCCGGTTCCTGGATGCTTTCAAGAGAGCTCTTAAAGATAGCAGAGTCAGGGGATATGGGGAGAAGGCAGGAACGGGGTACTGATTGGGGATGATCAGCCATGATCACATTGAATGGCGGTGGTAGCTCGAAGGGCCGAATGGCCTACTCCTGCACCTATTGTCTATTGTCTGTGGAATTTGCCACAGCCAAACCAGTGGATATTTTGTAAGGCAGAGTTAGATAGCTTCTTGATTAGTACAGGTGTCAGAGATTATGGGGAGAAGGCAGGAGAATGGGGTGAAGGAGGGAGAGATAGACCAGCCATGATTGAATGGCCTAATTCTACTCCTATTCCTTGTGACCTTATGAACAGTAACATTAATCAAGAGAACAGTGAAACTAGTCGGAAAACGAGGGTGGGGGAGGGACGGAGAGAGAGGACCAACAAGGGTTACTCGATGTTAGACAAATCAATGTTCATGCCTATAGGGTGTAAGCTGCCCAAGTGAAATATGAGGTGCTGTTCCTCCAATTTGCGCTGGGCCTCACTCTGACAATGGAGGAGGCCCAGGACAGAAAGGTCAGTGTGGGAATGGGCGGGGTTTGACAACCGGAGGTAGGTAGTTGAGGCAGGTAGACATTTGTACAGGTGCACGGGGAGGGAAGGTTGAGAGGGGGATATTGACCAAATGGGCAAATGGGACCAGATTAGATGGGGCGTCGTGGTTGGCATGGGCAAGATGGGTCAAAGGGCCTGTTTCTGTGTTGTGTGACTCCTGGTGTCAGGGTCTATATGACGAGCGAGGCACAAAAAGCTGGAGCCACTCAGCGGGTCAGGCAGCATCTCTGGAGAAAAATAGAACAGGTGACGTTTTGGGTCGAAACCCATCTTCAGACTGCAGGAGGAGGTAGTTGAGGCAGGGACTATTAAAATGTTTAACAAACAATTAGACATGGTACATGGATAGCGCGTTGGAAGGAACTGCAGATGCAGGTTTAAACCGAAGATGGACACAAAAAGCCAGCGGGACATGGACAGGTTTGGAGGGATTTGAGGCAAACACGGGCAGGTGGAACTTGTTGGGCAAGTTGGGCAAGTTGGGCAAGTTGGGCCGAAGGGCCTGTTTCCACGCTGTGTGACTCTACAGCAGGCTATAAGGGCAGTCAATTTGGGCCTTTTTACCTGCTCTTATTTCTGCCCTTATGTTCTGACCATCTGTTCAAACTAAATAATTAGCCTAACCTCCTGCAGGCCACTACACAATTCATATTATTCATGTTACAGGCATTTTGTTCTCCTGTCTGTCTCCGCTGCTTATCTGAATTCCTAACGTCAACTGTGACACGTGAAAAAAAGATTGACATACACTCCCTCTGGATTAAAAGCATTTGCTATTCACAGACCACTGATCTACATAATGTTTTCAGGTGAATTTTCTTTCATTTTACACGCACCCCGGAACCATCCCCCCCCTCCTTGCTCCAAATTGGCCAATTTTGCCCACTTAGGAAGAGACTTCATTGCATTTGTATTGTCTTTGGTTTAGTTTAAAGATACAGTGCGGAAACAGGCCCTTCGGCCCACCGAGTCCGGGCCGACCAGCGAACCCCACACACTGACACTATCCCACGCGCGCTAGGGACAATTTACAATTTTACCAAAGCCAATTAATCTACAAACCCGTACGTCTTTGGAGTGTGGGAGGAAACCGGAGCCCCCCCCCCCCGGAGAAAACCCCATGGAGGTCACGGGGAGAACGTGCAAACTCCGTATAGACGGCACCCGTAGTCAGGATCGAACCCGGGGTCTCTGGCGCTGTGAGGCAGCAACTCTACTGCTGCGCCACCGGGCCACCCTGTTCTCGTTGTCAAAATTGAAATATGATTAAAAAAATCAATGGCATAAATACCAGTTGATAATTAAGAGGAGGCACGGCGGAGCAGCGGTAGAGTTGCTGCCTCACAGCGCCAGAGACCCCGGTTCGATCCCGACTACGGGTGCCTGTCTGTACGGAGTTTGTACGTTCTCCCCGTGACCTGTGTGGGTTTTCCCCGAGATCTTCGGTTTCCTCCTACACTCCAAAGACGCACGGGTTTGCAGGTTCATTTGGCTTGGTATAAATGTAAATTGTCCCTCGTGTGTGTAGGGTAGTGTTACTGTGCGGGGATCGCTGGTCGGTGCGGATACAGTGAGCCGAAGGGCCTGTCATTATGGAACGGAAGTATTTAGGAAGGACTTGCAGATGCTGGAAAAATCGAAGGTAGACAAAAATGCTGGAGAAACTCAGCGGCTGAGGCAGCATCTATGGAGCGAAGGAATGGGTGACCCATTCCTTCGCTCCGTAGATGCAGAAACAGGGCCGCGATGTGAACGCCCTTTCCTTGACCCGTTTAGCACGGGTGTCAGAGGTTATGGGGAGAAGGCAGGAGAATGCGGTTAGGAGGGAGAGATAGATCAGCCATGATTGGATGGCGGAGTAGACTTGATGGGCTGAATGGCCTCATTCTACTCCTGTTCCTTTTGACCTGATGACCATTCTCCTGCCTTCTCCCCATAACCCCTGACACCGGTACTAATCAAGAATCTGTCAATCACCGATTTAAAAATATCCATTGACTTGGCCTCCACAGCCGTCTGTATTACCTGGAATCTGACGCGCTGCAATGCTGAGAACTATATTCTGCATTCTTTGTCTCCCCTTTGCGCTACCTATTGTACTTGAGGTGGACTTCACGTGCATTTATGCGCGGCGGGAACTTACCATCCGGAACGGGATCCCTCGCCGGGGATCCCTGGAGAGGAGCTTCGACCGCCAGGCCTGCGGCCTACACCATCTTGAAGCCCCGCTCTCCGGTGGGGAGGCACCAGTTAAGGACTTACCTGGACTTTTTACCTTGTCTACTCATCTGGACGCCCGCAGCGGCGACTGCGGAGGGTTGAGCTCCCGTCCACGGGGGAACATGGAGGAGGACTGGCCAAACTTTGTGCCTTCCACCACAGTGATGAATGCTGTGGTGGATGTTTGTGTTAATTTTTTTTGATTGTGTGTTGTGTGCTGGCAAATTCATTTCACTTGCACTTTATAAAACTTGACTTGATGTGCAGTGTTACCTGACCTGTTTGGATAGCGTGCAAAACTAAGGTCTTCTAAGTGCTTCGGCACAGGGGACAATGATAAACCTAAAGCTAGACTTGGTGCTCACTCACCCTTTTCCCACTGTTTTTCCCTTCCATCCGCCATAGTGCCCCCCATCATCCACGTGCCCGTAAGGTCTGGCAATGCGACGGCAGATCGGCGCGAGTCCGTGACACTGACGTGCACCGCGACTGGCTCGCCACAGCCCGACATCAGCTGGTACAGGTAAGACCTTTGTATGTCCTTCTTCTTGGAGTCATAGAGTGATACAGTGTGGAAACATTCAGCCCTTCGAGCTAGCACCGCCATTCAATACGATCATCGCTGATCATCCAAAATCAGTACCCCAATTCTCCCCATATCCCTTGATTCCGTTAGCCCTAAGAGCCACATCCAACTCTCTCTTGAAAACATCCAGTGAATTGGTCGCTGCCTTCTGTGGCAGAGAATTCCATAGTGATACAGTGTGGAAACAGGCCCTGCGGCCCAACTCGTCCACACCGGCCAACATGTCCCAGCTACTCTAGTCCCACCTGCCCGCGTTTGGTCCACATCCCTCCAAACCTGTCCCATCCATGTACCCGTCTAACTGTTTCTTAAAAGTGACCACAGGTGCTGTCTGCACCATCTCCCCGTGTCCTCAGTGGACTTTCTCCGGGTGCTCCGGTTTCCTCCCACGCCCCAACGACATGCAGGTTTGTCGGTTAATTAGATATCTCCGCCTTAAAAATATCCATTGACTTGACCTCGGCAGATCGTCTGTCGAAATTAATTCCACAGATTCACCACCCTCTGAGTAAAGAAATTCCTCCTCATCTCCTTCCTAGAGGAATGACTGGAATTCTGTAAATTCTAAAGGAATTTGAGGCTGTGACCTATGGTCCAAGACTCTCCCACTAGTGGAAACATCCCCTCCACATCCACTCTATCCAAGCCTTTCACTATTCTGTACGTTTCACTGAGGTCCCCCCCCCTCATCTTTCTTAACTCCAGCGAGTACAAGCTCTGGCGAAAGAAGTTGATCTGATTAGTTCAATTTAGTATATTGTCTCCTGTATCGAGCTGCAGTTAAAAGCATTTGTTGCCTGCCAACCAGTCATCAGAAAGACAATACACTGTACATGGCTCGATTGAAATGGAGCCATGTACAGTGTAGAGATAGGGATTAACGTTTAGTGCAAGGTAAAGCCAATAAAGTCTGGTCAAAGAAACTCCGAGCGCTTCCGATGAGGTCGACCCAATGGTGAAGAAGGGTCTCGACCCAAAACGTCACCTATTCCTTCGCTCCATAGATGCTGCCTCACCCGCTGAGTTTCTCCAGCATTTTTGTGCACCTTAGCTTTCCTCCTCATCTCTTTTCTGAAGGCCGCCGCCTTTTATTCTGAGGCTGCGGCCTCTGGTCCGGGACTCTCCCACTAGTGGAAACATCCTCTCCACATTCGCTCTATCCAGGGCTCTCACTGTTCGAGTCCTTGAGAACATATGAAGCAATCTGTATAGATACTGGTAGTTAATAAAACGGAATGGATTGAGGGATTATTCAGATGCTCCATAGAAAAGTCAAGTGACAGAAATATTAAGCAGTCATTTCATGCCACACTGTTGGACAGTTTCATTGTATTTTTTATAGGCGGCACTTGGTTTTATACACATGGTGCAACGGAAGAAGCGCACACGTCTCATAAAGCTAATGCAAGCGCCAACTGCATTTGTAAATGAATGTACAATCTATGTGTGTTTTTATTGGGATAAGAATATTCAATTGTGCAGTCGGAGTGATAAGTCTGGCAGCATTACCCACAGACACTCGGTAATAAATGTAACTGCTCGCTGGTCTCGTTCCAATGTAAGCTTTGGCAGAAATGTTTTTAACCAGAACACTGTCACTTTCCAGTCCAGTGTGTTATTGTCACATGTAACGAGGTACAGCGGAAAGCTTTTGTTGCGGGCTAACCAGTCAGCGGAAAGGCAAACACGTGATTACAATCAAGCCGTTCACAGTATGTTGATACCTGATCATGGAATAACGTTTAGTGCAAGGTAAAGCCAGTAAAGTCCGATCATAGATAGTCCGAGGGTCACCAATGAGTAGGGTCGACAACTGTATATTGGGCTAAATTGGTTTGTCCCGTACGGGACTGCCCTTACCCCGCATTTGACCGCTACTACTCAGGTCGAGGGGGGCTGTCGGGTCATAGAAACATAGAAACATAGAAAATAGGTGTAGGAGTAGGCCATTCGGCCCTTCGAGCCTGCACTGCCATTCAATATGATCATGGCTGATCATCCCCAATCAGTATCGTGTACCTGCCTTCTCTCCATACCCTCTGATCCCTTTAGCCACAAGGGCCACATCTAACTCCCTCGTAAATATAGCCAATGAACTGGCCTCAACTACCTTCTGTGGCAGAGAATTCCAGATGTTTCTACGTGTCTATGTTACGACCCCTCGTTCTCACGGCCGATCATCGGTTCATGAGTTGGACGGGGCGCCGGACTTTGCGCGCGGCCCCCGGGCCAAAACTCCTCAGCTGGCCCGCCGGCTGGGCTTTGTGTGCAGTCCAGCACCCGGACCCAACTCATCATTCACCCAGCCACGGCCAAGTCGGTCAACGAATTACCGTCGGGGATTTGTCCCTTATTTTGACCTTTTTGTCCCTTATTCAGGAGTGAGAAAGTTGGCGATGAGATAGTTAGTCATCTCAGTCAACTGAATGTCTGTGCTCCACCATCAGGACTGGGCTAAAGTGTGCGAGATTGTGCGGCGGAATTAAGTGGGTTTAGTTTAGTTTAGTTTTGAGATACAGCACGGAAACAGGCCCCTCGGCCCAACGAGCCCACACCGACCAGTGACCCCCACAGGGGGTAAAAAGTCCAACCTCTCCCTATAGTTCAGGCCCTTGAGCCATGGCAACATCCTGGTGAATCTTCTCTGCACCGGCCAACATGTCCCATCTACATTAGTCCCACCAGCCTGTGCTTGGCCCTTATCCCTCTAAACTGTTCTATCCGTGTACCTGTCTGAATGTTTCTTAAACGTTGCGATAGTCCCTGCCTCAGCTTCCTCCTCTGGCAGCTCGCTGAAAACTCTGCGATGGATTTGTTTGGAGGATCGCAACGCTTCCTCGAATGTACTTCCTCCATTATGTTTAGTCATGGGCCAGGAATTCCCTCGTCAGAATGTTAGTGTTAGTTTACTTAGTGCAATTTTAGTTTGGTTAAGAGATGCAGCGCGGAAGCAGGCCCATCGAGTTCGCATCGACCAGCGATCCCCGCACACTACTACTATCCTACACACACTAGGGACAATATTTTATGTTTACACCAAGCCAATTAATCTACAAACCTGCCAACTCTTTGGAGTTTGGGAGGAAACCATGGATCTTGGAGAAAACCCACGCAGGTCACGGGGAGAACGTACAAACTCTGTACAGACAGCACCCGCTGTCGGGCCACACAGTTTAAGAGTAAGCCATTTAGAACGGAGACGAGGAAACGCTTTTTCTCACAGAGAGTGGTGAGTCTGTGAAAATCTCTGCCTGAGAGGGCCGGTTCTCTGGATGCTTTCAAGAGAGAACTAGATAGGGCTCTTAAAGATAGCAGAGTCAGGGGAAACAGGGAGGAGGCAGGAACGGGGTACTGATTGAGGATGCTCAGCCATAATCACATTGAATGGCGGTGCCGGCTCGAAGGGCCGAATGGCCGACTCCTGCATCTATTGTCTATTGTCTATTATGACAATTTACAGAAGCTAAGTAACCTACAAACCTGTACGCATCTTAAACCTATGGTTCTCGATTCCCCTACTCTGGGCAAAAGATTCTGTGCATCTACCCAATGTTTCCTGCCTCTAGCGTGTCCAAACCCTTAACAATCTCATATGTTTCAATGAGATCCCCTCTCATCCTTCTAAACTCCAGAGTGTACAAGCCCAGCCGCTCCATCCTCTCAGCATATGACAGTCCCGCCATCCCGGGAATTAACCTTGTAAACCTACACTGCACCCCCTCAATAGCAAGGATGTCCTTCCTCAAATTAGGGGACCAAAACTGTACACAATAGTGTCCCTAGTGTGTAGTGTCCGGGCGGTCGCTGGTCGGCACGGATACGGTGGGCTGCCAGGCCTCTTTCCGCCCTGTATCTCTGAGCTCTAAATTCTAAATACTTTGGATGTTCACACAAATGATTAATGTATTAATAGACATATCAGTAATTAACAATTTAATGAAGACATAACTTTAAATAATGTTTTAATTTATTTGAATCGGTAATGAAAACTTTAATTGATTCACATGCATTGCTTGGCAATATACATGAATCATGTTAATAATTTATATTAATTCATTTGCACCAGTAATTATTGTGTTAATTAATTGATATCAGTAATTAATCAGAGGGTAGAAAAAAATAATCTAATTTAATCAGGAGACTTTAATTTATTCATATTTGTGTTTAGCACAATAACTGACATATCAGAAAATTTAAACTCTCAATGATGGATATCAGTCAGGAACAATAATTGATACAAATCAGTAGCTCATATTAATTGATTTAAAACTTTAATTTATGAAGATCAGGGCTTAATTATTAATGGTGGTGATTAATATGTTCATTTACTGGATTGTAAGGTGTTAGCTGCAGGGAGAGTTTGAACAGACTTGGAAACATAGAAAATAGGTGCAGGAGGAGGCCATTTGGCCCTTCGAGCCTGCACCGCCATTCATTGTGATCATGGCTGATCGTCCCCTATCAATAACCCGCGCCTGCCTTCTCCCCATATCCCTTGACTCCACTAGTCCCTAGAGCTCTATCTAACTCTCTTAAATCCATCCAGTGATTTGGCCTCCACTGCGCTCTGTGGCAGGGAATTCCACAAATTCACAACTCTCTGGGTGAAAAAGATTTTTCTCACCTCAGTCTTAAATGACCTCCCCTATATTCTAAGTTGGATTGTTGGATCCCCCCCACTTGGATTGTGTTCCAGAGGTTGAGGGGAAGTGTAGAGGTTTTTCTACTTAATATACAATTTTGTAAAATCATGTGTAGGATAGGAACTGTAGATGGTGAGGATTTACACCAAGGATAGAACCCAAAATGTTGTAGGAAGGAACTGCAGATGCTGGATTAAACCGAAGACAGACAAAAAATGCTGGAGTAACTCAGCGGGACAGGCAGCATCTTGTCCGAAAACATCACGATTTGGTTTGGGAACTGCTCTGCCCAGGACAAGAAGGCTCTGCAGAGGGTAGTGTGCGTTCGGCCGAACGCACTATGGGAACTACACTCGCCCCTCTGCAGGAACTATACATCAGGAGGTGCAGATCCAGAGCCATGGGGGACCCCTTCTCCCCCAGCACCGGACTGTTCCAGCTGCTACAGTCAGGTAAACACCTCCGTTGCCAAGCAGTGAGAACGGAGAGGATGAGAAGAGGCCATTAGGACTGTAAACTCCAGGGACTAACTTTACTGCACCAATTTACTGTTGTGTGGTGTCTTTTTAAAATTACTGTTTTTTCTTTTTTTCTTCCCACAAATATGTAACATGTGAATATGTGATTCTGTTCCATTCTGTGTTGTAGTTTTTTTTTTGCACAATCCGCGAGCATTGGCCACTTTTCATTTCACTGCAGATCTCTATGTGTGTATGTGACGAATAAACTTGACTTGACTTGACATCTCTGGAGAGAAAGAATGGGTGACGTCTCTGGTCAAGACTGAATCAGGGAAGTGGGAGATACAGAGATAAGGAAACGTTAGGCGTGAAAGGGCGATTAAGGAAAATATAGAATAGATCTACTGCATCCGTTGCTCCAGATGCCAGCTGATCTACATCGGTGAGACCAAGCGGAGGCTGGGCGATCGTTTCGCCGAACACCTCCGCTCGGTCCGCAATAACCAACCTGACCTCCCGGTGGCTCAGCACTTCAACTCCCCCTCCCATTCCGTATCCGACCTCTCGGTCCTGGGCCTCCTCCACGGCCAGAGTGAGCAACACCGCAAGTTGGAGGAACAGCACCTCATATTCCGCTTGGGGAGTCTGCATCCTCTGGGCTTGAACTTTGAATTTTCTCAATTCTGTTAACCCTTGCTGCCTCCTCCCCTTCCCACCTCTCCCTCAGCCCTCGGGCCCTGGCATTCCTTCTCCCTCTATCTCTCCCCCACCCAAGTCGCACTAGCTTCTCATTTTCACACTACAAACAGCTTACAATGGCCTGTTTCCTTTATCATCGATACTTTTTTACATATCTTTCATTCATTGTTCTTTATCTCTCCACATCACTGTCTATATCTCTCGTTTCCCTGATCCCTGACCAGTCTGAAGAAGGGTCTCGACCCGAAACGTCACCTATCTCCTTCGCTCCTTAGATGCTGCTGCACCCGCTGAGTTTCTCCAGCTTTTTGTGTAACCCTAGAATAGATAATTGTTAGCTAGAAGGCAAGGACAAAGCAAATAGAGATAAAATGTAAACGAGGACAGTCAGACTAGTCGGAGAATTGGGGAAGGGGGAGGGATGGAGAGAGAGGGAAAGCAAGGGTTACTTGAAGTTAGAGAAGTCGATATTCATACCGCTGGGGTGTAAGGCACACAATGCCGGATAGACTCAGCGGGACGGGCAGCATTTCTGGATAGAAGGAATGGGTGACGTCTTGGTTCTTGGTTCTTGGTTACTTGGTCCTCCAAAATATTCCAACTGGAATTTAAACTGGAGGTGGTGAAGGGAGGGGTTTAGCCAGAGAGGGTTATTGGGAAGAAAGTGCCACTTTAAATGTAGTTGCATCTGGCTGGGCAACCGTGGCTTGGTGGAGATTATTCCATGCATTAATAGTGCGTGGGAAGAACAAATTGCTGTACACATCTGTCTTTGTGGCCGGGACCACAAATTGGATCGAATGCCCTCGTCTGCTCCTAATTGGTCTGGGGTTGGTGTAGGTCTTGCGATCTATGTCTAGCTGACCATTTAACATTTTGTAAAAACAGGTCAAACTGTGAGCTTCACGTCTGTCTTGGAGAGGGTTCCACCCCGCCCAGAGAATTCAGAAGTTTGGTGACACTAGCTTCTCTCTCTCGTAGGTGTTAGTAACAAATCGAGCGGCCTGTCTTTGGACACGTTCGATGGATGAAATGTTTTTATCTGTGTATGGGTCCCAAGCTGCAACTGCGTAGTCCAGATGAGGTCTAACGAGGGTGAAATACAGCTTCTCCTTGACAGAAGCTGAACAATGATGGAAGTTGCGCCTCGGGAAGTTTAGGACATCTGTTGCTTTCACTGTTGCATGATGAGTCTGACCATTCCAACGTAGATCATTCTGCAATTTGATGCCAAGATACTTGGTTTGTTTTGATTCTTCAAGGGTGACACCAAGTATGTTGTAAGATGTGACGCCTGGATTCCTCTTTCTGGTGACACGCATGGTTTCACATTTGGAAGGGTTGAACTGCATGCCCCATTGTTGCGACCACTCGACCATAGTATCGAGATCCTTTTGGAGAGCATCTTCATCATCAGCTGACTTAATTGGACGGTACAGCAAGCAATCATCAGCGTCTCATAAGGCCATAAGTAATCGGAGCAGAATTAGCCCATTCGGCCCATCAAGTCTACTCCGCCATTCAATCATAGCTGATCAATCTCTCCCTCCTACTCCCATATTCCCGCCTTCTCCCAATAACCCCTGGCACCCATACTAATCAAGAATCTATCTATCTCTGCCTTAAAAATATCCATTGACAGCCTCCACAGCCTTCTGTGGCAAAGAATTCCACAAATTTACCACCGTCTGATGAAAGAAATTCCTCCTCATCTCCTTCCTAAAGGAACGTCGGGAATTCTGTAAATTCTAAAGGAATTCTGAGGCTATGACCTCTGGTCCCAGATTCTCCCACTAGTGGAAACATCCTCTCTCCACATCCACTCTATCCAGGCCTTTCACTATTCGGCCCGTTTCAATGAGGTCCCCCCTCATCTTTCTAAACTCCGGCGAGTACAGGCCCTGCACCATGAAACGTCTCGACCCGAAACATCGCCCATTCCTTCTATCCAGAGATGCTGCCTGTCCTGCTGAGATGCTCCACCATTTTGTGTCTACCTTCCATATAAAATCATGAGGAGCTTCTGCAGGTAAAAGGCAAAAAATATAATATTATTAAGACATTTCTCCTCATCTTCCTAAAAGAACATATTTTAATTCTGAATTTGGTGATCTCGGTCTCCAGCACTATACGGCAGCAACTGTACCGCTGCGCCACTGTGCTATCCATATAGAAGTGTGAAAACGCACACCTCCAGATTCAGGGACAGTTTCTTCCCAGCTGTTATCAGGCAACTGAACCATCCTACCAACAACTAGAGGGCAGTCCTGAGCTACTATCTACCTCATTGGAGACCCTTGGACTATCGTTGATTGGGCTTTTAAGAATAAGGAAAAGGAGTAAGCCATTTAGAACGAACACTTTTTCACACAGAGAGTTGTGAATCTGGAATTCTCTGCCTCAGAGGGCGGTGGAGGCCGGTTCTCTGGATACTTTCAAGAGAGAGTTAGATAGGGCTCTTGAAGATAGCGGAGTCAGGGGATATGGGGAGAAGGCAGGAACAGGGTACTGATTGGGGATGATCAGCCATGATCACATTGAATGGCGGTGCTGGCATGAAGGGCCGAATGGCCTACTCCTGCACCTATTGTCTATTGTCTATTGTCTATTGTCTAAAGATAGCGGAGTCAGGGGATATGGGGAGAAGGCAGGAACGGGGTACTGATTGGGGATGATCAGCCATGATCACATTGAATGTCGGTGCTGGCACGAAGGGCCGAATGGCCTACTCCTACACCTATTGTCTATTATTTATTCACTTTACTGGACTTCATTTTATCTTGCACTAAACGTTATTCACATTATTCCCTTTATCGTGTATCTGTACGCTGTGCGTGGTTGCATTGTAATCACGTATTGTCTTTCCGCTGACTGGTTAGCACGCAACACAAAGGTTTTCGCTGTACCTCAGTACACATGACGATGAACTAACCTCAAACTGCAAACCTGAATCTTGTTGTTACAGAAGCGGGAGGCTGGTGGAAGATGGCGATAAATACTCGATGAGGAAAAGCACCGAGCTGACAGTGAGGGACATCGTTCGAGAAGATACGGGGCCGTACATCTGCAGAGCTAAGAACAAAGCAGGCAGCACAGAGGAAGAACTGTTCCTGAAGGTCTTCGGTACGTTGCTGCTCCGGGCTCTTGTGTTTCTTGTCAGAGACTGCGCGGTCCCTCACGTTGCCCTGTGACACGGTGGAGTCGCTGCCCTTCAGCGCCGGAGATCCGGGTTCCATCCTGACCACGGGTGCTGTGCGCACCGTCTCCCCGTGACCTGCGTGGGTTTTCTCCGGGTGCCCCGGATTCCTCCCACGCTCCAAATACGTGCAGGTTTGGAGGTGAATTGGCTTTGTGTGTAGGATAGTGTTAATGTGCAGGGATCGCTGGTCGGCGCGGACTCGGTGGCTCGAGCGGCTTGTTTCCGCGCCGAATCTCCAAACCAAACTAAAACTGAACTACAAGTGCTGGTAAGTGGTGAAGGTGGGTACTTGATGGTCAACAAGGACATGAAGGGCCGAATGGCCTGGGTCGGCGCTGCACCACTTTAATAATATGATTATAATGTTGGATAAACATTGGAGCTATGTGACCTTGTGCTATGTTGCGGACAATATGACATATCTTTGTACATCAACAGAGTCATAGAGTGATACAGTGTGGAAACAGGCCCTTCGGCCCAACTTGCCCACACCGGCCAACATGTCCCAGCTACACTAGTCCCACCTGCCTGCTCCCTTGAATCTTGAATCTTGAATCTAGGTCCATATCCCTCCAAAACTGTCCTATCCGTGTATCTGTCTGACTGTTTCTTAAACGTTGGGATAGTCCCAGCCTCAACTACCCCCTCTGGCAGCTCGTTCCATACACCCACCACCCTTTGTGTGGAAAAAGTTACCCCTCAGATTCCTATTAAATCTTTTCCCCCTTCACCTTAAACCTATGTCCTCTGGTCCTCGGCTCCTCTACTCTGGGCAAGAGACTCTGTGCATCTACCCGATCTATTCCTCTCATGATTTTTACACACCTCTATAAGATGACACACCCTCATCCTCCTGCGCTCCAAGGAATAGAGACCCAGCCTGCTCAACCTCTCCCTGTAGCTCAGACCCTCTAGTCCTGGCAACATCCTCGTAAATCTTCTCTGTGCCCCAATATACAAATAAAAAGGTGATAAAACAGCACGCACTTCTTTTTTTACATACATTCTTTGTTAAAACATTTTAAAATTGGTTTAGTCTTTAGTGCCTACACCAATTTCAACAGCTTGTTAAACTTGGACCTCAGGGATACAGTTTTCATCCTTGGAACTTCAGGTTATTTATCATCAATCTGAAGCCCGCTGTTTCTTTGGCATCCATATTCAAAAAAACACAAACCTCTCAGCATCGGTAGTCAGCTGGAATAGAAACAGAGAAACATAGGAAAATAGGTGCAGGAGTAGGCCATTCGGCCCTTCAATATGATCATGGCTGATCATCCAAAATCAGTACCTCGTTCCGGCTATTTCCCCATATCCCTTGATTCCGTTAGCCCAAAGAGCTAAATCTAATGCAATAAATCATACAGAATAGCAACATAGAAACATAGAAAATAGGTGCAGGAGTAGGCCATTCGGCCCTTCGAGCCTGCACCGCCATTCAATATGATCATGGCTGATCATCCAACTCAGTATCCTGTACCTGCCTTCTCTCCAGACCCCCTGATCCCTTTAGCCACAAGGGCCACATCTAACTCCTTCTTAAATATAGCCAGTGAACTGGCCTCAACTACCTTCTGTGGCAGAGAATTTCAGAGATTCACCACTCTCTGTGTTAAAAAAATGTTTCCTCATCTCAATCCTAAAGGAATTCCCCCTTATACTTAGACTGTGACCCCTTGTTCTGGTCCTCCCCAAAATCGGGAACAATCATCCTGCATCTAGCCTATCCAACCCCTTAAGAATTTTGTAAGTTTCTATAAGATCCCCCCTCAGTCTTCTAAATTCTAGCGAGTACAAGCCAGGTCTATCCAGTCTTTCCTCATGTGAAAGTCCTGCCATCCCAGGAATCAGTCTGGTGAACCTTCTCTGTACCCCCTCTATGGCAAGAATGTCTTTTCTCCGATTTGGAGACCAAAACTGTACGCAATACTCCAGGTGTGGTCTCACCAAGACCCTGTACAACTGCAACAGAACCTCCCTGCTCCTAAACTCAAATCCTTTCGCTATGAATGCTAACATACCATTTCCTTTCTTCACTGCCTGCTGCACTTGCATGCCTACTTTCAATGATTGGTGTACCATGACACCCAGGTCTCGTTGCATCTCCCCTTTTCCTAATTTGCCACCATTAAGATAATAGTCTACCCTCCGGTTTTTGCCACCAAAGTGGATAACCTCACATTTATCCACATTATACTGCACCTGCCATGCATTTACCCACTCACCCAGCCTATCCAAATCACCCTGCAGCCTCCAAGCATCCTCCTCACACCTAACTATACCCCCCAACTTGGTGTCATCTGCAAATTTGGAGATGTTGCATTGAATTCCCTCGTCCAAATCATTAATATATATTGTAAATAGCTGGGGTCCCAGCACTGAGCCTTGCGGTACCCCACTAGTCACTGCCTGCCATTCTGAACAGGACCCGTTTACTCCTACCCTTTGCTTCCTGTCTGCCAGCCAGTTCTCTATCCACATCAATACTGAACCCCCAATACTGTGTGCTTTAAGTTTGCATACTAATCTCTTATGTGGGACCTTGTTGAAAGCCTTCTGAAAGTCTAGATATAACATATTCACTGGTTCTCCCTTATCCACTCTACTAGTTACATCCTCGAAATGTCTATAAGATTCGTCAGACATGATTTACCTTTCATAAATCAATGCTGACTTTGTCTAACGATTTCACCACTTTCCAAATGTGCTGCTATCCCATCTTTAATAACTGACTCTAGCAGTTTCCCCACTACCGATGTTAGACTAACCGGTCTGTAATTCCCCGTTTTCTCTCTCCCTCCTTTTTTAAAAAGTGGAGTTACATTAGCTACCCTCCAATCCTCAGGAACTACTCCAGAATCTAAGGAGTTTTGAAATTTTGAAAATATGATCATGGCTGATCATCCAAAATCAGTACACTTATCCAGATGTTTCCATTGATTCCCTTAGCCTGGAGAGCAATAAATCATACAGAATGTGTAGGAAGGAGCTGGTTTAAACCGAAGATGAACGCATAATTGGTGGAGTAACTCATAGAAGCATAGAAAAATAGGTGCAGGAGTAGGCCATTCGGCCCTTCGAGCCAGCACCGCCATTCAATATGACCATGGCTGATCATCAAAAATCATTCCCCCTTTCCCGCTTTTTCCCCCTGATTCCTTTAGCCCGGAGAGCTAAATCTAACTCTCTCTTGCTAACATCCAGTGAATTGGCCTCCACTGCCTTCTGTGGCAGAGAATTCCACAGGTTCACAACTCTCTGGGTGAAAACGATTTTTCCTCATCTCAGTCCTAAATGACCTTCCCCTCATTCTTAAACAGTGATTCCCAACACGGGAAACAATTTTCCAATTTCTTAAGAATGTTATATGTTTCTATAAGATCCTTCTCCTTGTCTCATCCTTCGAAATGCCAGTGAATGCAAGCCCACAGTTGACCCATTCTGTTGAATATTTTTTTCGAAATGATGATTTTTAGATGCAAATTGTCGAATCAAACCAAACGGCCAGCGAGTTTGGCCAAGTTCTGCACCTTTGCTTAGAGAGAAACTACCCTGAATGGGCTGATTTTTCTGCAGAATGAGCTCCCCTTCATCCTGAATATTAACAGGAAATAAATTCAGGTTAGATCGTTGGAGTTAAACAGTTTAGTTTAGTTTTGTTTTGTTTCAGCGGTACAGCGCGGAAACAGGCCCTTCGGCCCACCGAGTCCGCGTCGACCAGCGATCCCCGCGCACTAACACTATTCCACACGGACTGGAGGCAATTTTACATTTACGCCAATCCAATGAATCCGCAAACTATTGGAGATGTGTGTCTTTGGAGTGCGGGAGGAAAGCGAAGATCTCGGAGAAAACCCACGCAGGCCACGGGGAGGAGAACGTACAAACTCTGTACAGACGGCACCCGTAGTCGGGATCGAACCCGGGTCTCTGGAGCTGTGAGACGCTGTGCCGCTGGTTGCGGGGGGGGGGGGGGGGGGGGGGAGTAAAACGAGGAGTGGAGCAAGAAATGGGATAGAGAAGTAAAAAGGGGGTTGAATGGAAAAGATAGGAAGAGGAAGGGGAGGGAGAGAGGGAGTGAAGAACATTGAAGACATACAGAGAGCAAAAGAGATGGAGAGAGAAAGTTGGACAAAGGAGATAAAGAATAGAGAGGAAAGGGGAAGAAATAGATGAGAATGGAGTGATAGAGGAGATAATGGGAGCGAGGGAGAGACAGACAATAGACAATAGGTGCAGGAGTAGGCCATTCGGCCCTTCGAGCCAGCACCATGGTCATCCCCAATCAGTACCCCGTTCCTGCCTTCTCCCCGTATCCCCTGACTCCGCTATCTTTAAGAGCCCTATCTAGCTCTCTCTTGAAAGCATCCAGAGAACCGGCCTCCACCACCCTCTGAGGCAGAGAATTCCACAGACTCACCACTCTCTGGGTGGAAACGTTTTTCCACGTCTCCGTTCTAAATGGCTTACCCCTTATTCTTAAACTGTGGCCGCTGGGGAAGAGGGAGGGGGGCAGGGGGAGGGGGTAGAGTGAGAGAGGGGTAGAGAAGGGGAGGAGAGGGAGAGATAGGAGGAGGGAGAGAGGGGGAGAGAAGGGGAGAGGAGGGGGGGAGAGAAGAAGAGGGGTAAAGGGTTTGTGAGGGAGAGATGGAGAGAGGGAGAGAGAAGGGGAGAGGGAGAAGGGGAGAGGGGGAGAGGAAGGGGGGGAGAGAGGGAGAGAGGAGGGGAGAGAGAGAAGGGGAGAGGGGGAGAGAAGAGGAGGGGAGAGAGGAGGAGGGGGAGAGAAGGGGAGAGGGAGAAGGGGAGAGGGGGAGCGAGGAGGAGGGGGAGAGAGAAGGGGAGAGGGGGAGAGAGGAAGAGGGGGAGAGAGGAGGAGGGGGAGAGAAGGGGAGAGGGAGAAGGGGAGAGGGGGAGAGAGGAAGAAGGGGGGAGAAGGGGAGAGGGGGAGAGAGGAAGAGGGGGAGAGAGGGAGAGAGAAGGGGAGAGGGGGAGAGAAGAGGAGGGGGGAGAGAGGGAGAGGGAGAAGGGGAGAGGGGGAGAGAGGAGGAGGGGGAGAGAGGGAGAGAGAAGGGGAGAGGGGGAGAGAGGAAGAGGGGGAGAGAGGGGGAGAGAGAGAAAGGGATTCACAATGTGTTTTACCCTCAACATCATTAAACACTCTCCATGCTGAGGCGTTTAAACGTCCCAGCTGAGAATGAAGTAACATTAGCCCACGGGACGTGGCATAGTCAGCGTGAGCACCAGATTATGATGTCGGCTTGATCTGTCACCCTGTGTGCTGTCTCCAGTGCAAACAAAATCTTCGGAGCCTCCGTGAGGAGCTGCCAACGTTGGAAATGAATATGCCACCTCATTTATTTCTCCGCTCAAGTCACACCACATCTCAGTCACGTTCCTTGAACAAATTATCTCTGCATTTCTAATGCTGGGTGTTATTTAAATTCATTTCTAACCCTCTCTCAGTGTATAAAATCACGAGAGGAATAGATCAGGTAGATGCACGGGGTCTTTTGCTCAGAGTGGGGGAATCGAGGACCAGAGGACACAGGTTCAAGGTGAAGGGGGAAAAGATTTAATAGGAATCACAATAGTTAATTCCCGGGACTGTCATATGCTGAGAGAATGGAGCGGCTGGGCTTGTACACTCTGCAATTTAGAAGGATGAGAGGGAATCTTATTCAAACATTTCAGATTAATTTGGACACGCTAGAGGCAGGAAACATGTTCCCGATGTTGGGGGAGTCCAGAACCAGGAGCCACAGTTTAAGAATAAGGGGTAAGCCATTTAGAACGGAGACGAGGAAACACAGAGAGTGGTGAGTCTGTGGAATTCTCTGCCTCAGAGGATGGTGGAGGCCGGTTCTCTGGATACTTTCAAGAGAGAGCTAGATAGGGCTCTTAAAGATAGCGGAGTCAGGGGATATGGGGAGAAGGCAGGAACGGGGTACTGGTTGGGGATGCTCAGCCATAATCGCATTGAATTCCTACACCTGCACCTATTGTCGATTGTCTAATGTCTAATCTGAGGGGTAATCTTTTCACTCAAAGGGTGGTGGGTGTATGGAGCGAGCTGCCAGAGGAGGTAGTTGAGGCTGGGACTATCCCATGGTTTAAGAAACAATTAGACAGGTACGTATTTGGACAGGTTTGGAGGGATATGGACCAAGCGCAGGCAGGTGGGACTAGTGTAGCTGGGACAATGTTGGCCGGTGTGGGCAAGCTGGGCCGTAGGGCCTGTTGCCACGCTGTATCACTCTATGACTCTCTGACAACGAGAAACGTTGAAGTACAGAAGGTCATACGTGGCAGGAGCAGAATTAGGCCATTCGGCCCATCAAGTGCATTCCGCCATTCAGTCATGGCTGATCTATCTCTCCCTCCTAACCCCATTCTCCTGCCTTCTCCCCACAACCTCTGACACCCGTACTAATCAAGAATCTATCCAACTCCATGCTGTAAAACTATCCATTGCTTTGGCCTCCACATACAGTTTATGAAAACCATGCATTAGCACAATCCCCCGGTTTGTGAAAAAGCTGCCCTTCAGGTTACCACCAGGGGGCGCCACATGATTGGCAACCCCGCCAACAGTCTGTATGTTTTTTCATCTTTTTTTTAATTTTTAATGTGTTAAAAGTTTGTATAAATGTTCTCCAGTTTGTTTTATGTGGGGGGGAGGGGGAGGGGTTGGGGGAAACTTGTTTTCAGTTTCTCACCTTGCCGGAGATGCGATTGTTTTCCGGATCGGGTCCCCCGGTCGCTCTGCGGCCTAACATCGATGGAGCCTGAGGCCTTCCCGGACTGACTCGAGCCGCACCGCGGGGCCTAGACTTAACTTCGGAGCCGATCCCTCGCCTGGGATCACTCCAACCGCGGACAGCCTGCGGACTTTGCCATCGCGAGCTCAAGGAAATGTCTCGGGAGAGGCCGATGTCGGGAAGCTCCAATGGCACAGAGGCTCGACCAGCCCCGACGCGGGATCCGATCGCCGGCGCGGGGGGAGCTGACATCCCCCCCGATGCAGGATCCGATTGCCCTGAACAGGAGGGCCCAAACGCCACCGGCTACGGGGAGTCAAGATCGTCCCGTCAACAGAGGGCTCGAGGCCCCCGACCGCGGGATAGCAAAGAAGGGAAGAGAACTGAACTTTTTCCGCCTTCCATCACAGTGAGGAATGTGGAGGAGTGACTGTGGTGGATGTTTGTGTTAAAATGTAGTAACTACATCCGAAGTTAAGTCTAGGCCCCGCGGTGCAGCTCGAGTCAGTCCGGGAAGGCCTCAGGCTCCATCGATGTTAGGCCGCAGAGCGACCGGGGAACCCGATCCGGAAAAAAATCGCATCTCCGTTGCTTTTTATTTGTAAGACTGTTTGGCAAATCATATTCCTCATATGTTGCATAACATACTTGGCTAATAAAGTGTTATTGTGATTGCGATTGTGATTATTACATCTTTCCTCACCTGAAAATGGGATAATTTAGTTTAGTTTAGTTTATTGTAGAGATACAGTGCGGAAACTGGCCCTTCGGCCCACCGAGTCCGTGCCGGCCAGCACACTTATGGGGCTGTCCCACTGTACGAGCTAATTCAAGAGCTCTCCCGAGCTTAAGAAAAAATCAAACTCGTGCTAAGCACGTAGAATGTACGTTGCGGGTACATCGGAGCCAGGCACGTGCCGTGAGTAATTACTCAGGGTAGGCACTCAGTCCGCTTTCATAAAAAAATTAAACCGCGCATGCGCAGATTGTTCTCCCTGGTAAATAAATAAATAAATAAATAACAGTGACATTTCAATTTGCCCTTCCTAGGCTTCCTAGCCCTAGACCAATTGGGGAAACAGTTCCTTTCACAGCGTGTGGAGAGTCTGTGCCAGGGGTAAAGTTGTGGGGAGGGCACGAGTGTTGAGAAGGAGGGTGTCGGGGATACTGCCAGTAACTCACTCACTCACCGCTACCGCAGCTCTCCGGGCGCGAAGCCACGCACTGTAGCTGGGGATAGAAGCAGCTCGGGGAGCTACGAGCGGCCACTGGGTCCCGACAGCAGAACTGGCCGCCACTTCAGCGCCTTCTGCCGGCCCGCTCACCTCTGGCAGTGCTCTCCGTCGGAACACGTGTCACCTGCCGTTCGCCGACTTCACTCATGTCAGCGGCTTCCTGCAAATCCTTAAATTCCCACAGCCGAGTAACCTCAATCGCGCTGTCGGAATTTAAGGACATGAGTGAGGCCAGCGAGCGGCAGGAGAGAGGTTTTTAGACGGAGAGCTGCCAGAGGTGAGCGGGGACCGGCAGAAGGAGCGAAGGAGGCGGCTGGTTCTGCTGGTTCCGCTCAGCCACCCGAGCCACTTATCTTCCCCCCCCCCCCCCCCGGCCTCAATGCGGTGGCATTACACGCCTCCGTGCAAGGAGCGTCGCAAGTGGCATTATCCCAATCCCCTCCTTCACAACATTCGTGCCCTCCCTGCAACTTTACCCCGGGCCAGACTCCCCAAACGCTGTGAAAGGAGCTCTCCCCCCACCCCCCCCCCACACCCCGGGAAATACAGTATTTAAAAACATAAACACAAAATGTACTTACCACATTATTGGTACACGAGCTCCATTCTTCTCTCTTTGTTACCTAATTAAAATATTGGCAATCCATATTTGAAAACCCCGCCAAGAAACTGAAAACATTATTTGAAAACCCCGCAAAGGCAGAATTTCTGCTGCCTTCAGCCCCTCTTGGAACTGACGGCTTCAGGCAGCGCTGACGGCACGTGGGCTGCAGAGACCTTCCGGTGTTACAAGCGCTGCGGATGAAAGGCACGGAGAATTATGCCTACCTATGCGATCGATCTCTTACATAGGCATAATTCCCCATGCCTTTATTATTTATATTTAGTTATTACTATGTTATAATTTTAGTCAGGGTGGGCAGTGCCTACCTTGCCTACCCTGACGGCATGTGCCTGGTCAGAGCTCAGGGACGTCTCTTAGCGGCTCGTAACGCTAACCATATAACCATATAACAATTACAGCACGGAAACAGACCTTCTCGGCCCTTCCAGTCCGTGCCGATCATTTATTTTTCCCTAGTCCCATCTACCTGCACTCAGACCATACCCCTCCATTCCCTTCCCGTCCACATACCTATCCACTTTACTTTTAAATGTTACAATCGATTCTGCCTTCACCACTTCTGATGGAAGATCATTCCACACAGCCACCACTCTCTGAGTAAAGAAGTTCCCCCTCATGTTACCCCTAAACTTCTGTCCCTTAATTCTCAAGTCATGCCCTCTTGTTTGAATCTTCCCTACCCTCAATGGGAAAAGCTTATCCACGTCAACTCTGTCTATCCCTTTCATCATTTTAAAGACCTCAGTCAAGTCCCCCCTTAACCTTCTGCGCTCCAAAGAATAAAGACCTAACTTGTTCAACCTTTCTCTGTAACTTAGTTGCTGGAACCCAGGCAACATTCTAGTAAATCTCCTCTGTACTCTCTCTATTTTGTTGACATCCTTCCTATAATTAGGCGACCAAAATTGTACACCATACTCCAGAATTGGTCTCACCAATGCCTTGTACAATTTTAACATTACTTCCCTACTCCTATATTCAATGCTCTGATTTATAAAGGCCAGCACACCAAAAGCTTTCTTTACCACCCTATCTACATGTGATTCCACCTTCAGGGAACGATGCACAGTTATTCCTAGATCCCTCTGTTCCACAGCATTCCTATATATATTATCTCTAAGTATCCTTTCCATTAATTTGCCCACCGCTGACGTCAAACTAACAGGTCTATAATTGCTAGGTTTATTATTTGAACCATTTTTAAACAATGGAACAACATGCGCAGTAC
The DNA here is from genome assembly GCA_963514005.1 of Raja brachyura. The sequence continues at coordinate 6,411,032 of OY740792.1, read as the reverse complement.
GCCAATCCTCTGGCACTATTCCTAATGTCATTTCTAATGACATTTGAAATATTTCTGTCACAGCTCCTGCTATTTCTACACTAACTTCCCTCAATGTTCTAGGGAATATCCTGTCAGGACCTGGAGACTTATCCACTTTTATATTTTTCAAAAGTGTCAGTACTTCCTCCTCTTTGCATCTCATAGTTTCCATAGCTACTACTTTTTTCCCTTACCTCACAGAGTTCAATATCCTTCTCCTTGGTAAATACTGAAGAAAATAAATTGTTCAATATCTCCCCCATCTCTTTTGGCTCTACAGATAGCTGTCCATTCTGGCTCTCTAATGGTCCAATGTTATCCCTCGTTATCCTTTTGGTATTAATATAGCTGTAGAAACCCTTTGGATTTACTAACGGCAGGTACTCGGGAAACGCGCTAAGCTCGTGAAGACTCGTGAAGATTTTTAAACATGTAGTAAAATATGTCCACGAGAGCCCCATGCGTCTATTACCGTAATTCTCCAAGTTTGAATCGGGGAAACTCGGGAGAGCTCTTGAATTACCTCGTACAGTGGGACAGCCTCATAACACTACTCTGCACGCACTACGGACAATTTGCACTTACACCAAGCGAATTGACCTACAAACCTGTACGCTCTTGGAGTGCGGGAGGGAACCGGAGCGCCCGGAGGGAACCCACGCGGGTTGCAGGGGAGAACGCGCAGACTCCGTTCGGACAGCACCCCGTAGCCGGGATGGATCTCGGGGTCTCCGCCGCCACCATAAATTTGTGCTACGTTTGTTCCCTCTCCTTCACACTCCGCAGTACAACCACGTATAACATTCCTGGAGAACAAGACAGCCACGGAGAACGGACAAGTGGAGATTACCTGCGACGCAGATGGGGAACCGACTCCTGCAATCTTCTGGAGGAGGTTCAGCAATGGAAGCAATTTTCTTGAAGGAGCGAAGGTAAGAAATCTATAATTACGCTCTGAGTCTCCCAATTTGTGAAGATAATAAAGCATAACTGGAGATCTGTTTAAAGGCTTGTGTTCTAGCTGTACACCAATAAAGCTCTAAATTGCCAATTTACTTTTTAATAGCTGCCGTGCTCGATGCTTTAGGAGCAAGGCTTTCACAGTGCCGATATCGTGGGGGGAGTGGGCCACCAGCATTTGTATGTAGAGTGGCTATTGATTCGTAACATAACTTCGTAACTTGGGGAATCCCAACTTAGTTACAAAGGGAGAAGCAATCATTTAAATGCCTCAATAAGTGAGTTCGGTATTCCGAAAATCGCAAGGAATCATGGGATTTGTCAAAGGTCACTCGTTGTACAGCACTGACTGTATAAACTGCGTATAAATTCTTATCTTTATTCATGATTTACGTGTAAAAATATATTTAATCTGAGGAACGGGGGTGCCAGGTAGCGGGAGAGCGGGGTGTAACAGCGAGAGAGAGGGGGGAGGTGCGAGTGGGAGGGGGTGGGGGTGAGACTGGACCGGCAGAGAGACATTCTCGGCAGCTGCGCGCACACAGACCCGCGGCCTCATCCGCAGCCAGGATCGAACACGGGTCCCCGGTGCTGCAAGTGCTGCCGAATCGCCACTGGACCTATGACCTGGGCATGCGCAGTCGGAATACCGAACTCGCTTATTGTGCGGCTCTTTATTTAGTGCAGTTCATTGTCATGTCCATAGGTTCATAAGTGATAGGCGCCGAATCAGGCCATTAGGCCCATCAAGTCTACTCTGCCATTCAATCATGGCTGATCTATCTCTCCCTCCTAGCCCCATTCTCCTGCCTTCTCCCCATAACCCCTGCACCGAGCACTTGTTGTGTGCTAACCAGTCAGTGGAAAGACTATACACGATTACAATCGAGCCATTTACAGTGTACGGAAACATGATAAAGGGAATAACGTGAATAACGTTTACTGCAAGGTAACGTCCGATCAAAGATAGTCCGAGGGTCTCCAATGAGGTGGAGGGTAGCTCAGGCCTGCTCAGTCATTGTTGGTGGGATGGTACAGTTGCCTGATGCATCTGGGACAAAATTCCAGACAGACACAAAAAAGCTGGAGTAATTCAACGGGTCAGGCAGCATCTCCGGAGAAAAGGAATGGCTGACGTATTGAGACCCTTCTTCAGACTGGGAGTCAGGGAAAAGGAGAACGAGAGATAGAAACATAGAAACATAGAAACATAGAAAATAGGTGCAGGAGTAGGCCATTCGGCCCTTCGAGCCTGCACCGCCATTCAATGTGATCATGGCTGATCATCCAACTCAGTATCCCGTACCTGCCTTCTCTCCATACCCCCTGATCCGTTTAGCCACAAGTGCCACATCTAACGCCCTCTTAAATATAGCCAATGAACTGGCCTCAACTACCTTCTGTGGCAGAGAATTCCAGAGACTCACCACTCTCTGTGTAAAGAATGTTTTCCTCATTTCGGTCCTAAAGGAATTCCCCCTTATCCTTAGACTGTGACCCCTTGTTCTGGACTCCCCCAACATCGGGAACAATCTTCCAGCATCTAGCTTGTCCAACCCCTTAAGAATTTTGTAGGTTTCTATAAGATCCCCCCTCAATCTTCTAAATTCCATCGAGTACAAACCGAGTCTATCCAATCTTTCCTCATATGAAAGTCCTGACATCCCAGGAATCAGTCTGGTGAATCTTCTCTGTACCCCCTCTATGGCAAGGATGTCTTTCCTCAGATTTGGAGACCAAAACTGTACGCAGTACTCCAGGTGTGGCCTCACCAAAACCCTGTACAACTGCAGTAGAACCTCCCTGCTCCTATACTCAAATCCTTTCGCTATGAATGCTAACATACCATTTGCTTTCTTCACTGCCTGCTGCACCTGCATGCCTACTTTCAATGACTGGTGTACCATGACACCCAGGTCTCGTTGCATCTCCCCCTTACCTAATCTGCCACCATTCAGATAATAGTCTACCCTCATGTTTTTGCCACCAAAGTGGATAACCTCACATTTATCCACATTGTACTGCATCTGCCATGCATCTGCCCATTCACTCAGCCTATCCAAATCACCCTGCAGCCTCCAAGCATCCTCCTCACACCTAACTATACCCCCCAGCTTGGTATCATCTGCAAATTTGGAGATGTTGCATTGAATTCCCTCGTCCAAATCATTAATATATATTGTAAATAGCTGGGGTCCCAGCACTGAGCCTTGCGGCACCCCACTAGTCACTGCCTGCCATTCTGAAAAGGACCCGTTTACTCCTACCCTTTGCCTCCTGTCTGCTAGCCAGTTCTCTATCCACATCAATACTGAACCCCCAATACCGTGTGCTTTAAGTTTGTATGCTAATCTCTTATGCGGGACCTTGTCGAAAGCCTTCTGAAAGTCTAGATATAACACATCCACTGGTTCTCCCTTATCCACTCTACTAGTTACATCCTCGAAAAATTCTATCAGATTTGTCAGACATGATTTACCTTTCGTAAATCCATGCTGACTTTGTCCAATGATTTCACCACTTTCCAAATGCGCTGCTATCCCATCTTTAATAACTGACTCTAGCAGTTTCCCCACTACCGATGTTAGACTAACTGGTCTGTAATTCCCCGCTTTCTCTCTCCCTCCTTTTTTAAAAAGTGGGGTGACATTAGCTACCCTCCAATCCTCAGGAACTACTCCAGAATCTAAGGAATTTTGAAAAATTATCACTAATGCATCCACTATTTCTGTGGCTACCTCCTTGAGTACTCTGGGATGCAGACTATCTGGCCCTGGGGATTTATCGGCCTTCAATCCGTTCAATTTACCCAACACCACCTCCCGGCTAACCTGGATTTCACTCAGTTCCTCCATCTTATTTGACCCCCGTTCCACTGCTATTTCCGGCAGATTATTTATGTCTTCCTTAGTGAAGACAGAACCAAAGTAGTTATTCAATTGGTCTGCCATGTCCTTGTTCCCCATGATCAATTCACCTGTTTCTGACTGCAAGGGACCAACATTTGTTTTAACTAGTCTCTTTCTCTTTACATATCTATAAAAACTTTTGCAGTCAGTTTTTATGTTCCCTGCCAGTTTCCTTTCATAATCTATTTTCCCTTTCCTAATTAAGCCCTTTGTCCTCCTCTGCTGGATTCTGAATTTCTCCCAGTCCTCCGGTAGGCTGCTTTTTCTGGCAAATTTGTATGCCTCATCTTTTGTTTTTATACTATCCCTGATTTCCCTTGTTATCCATGGATGCACCACCTTCCCCGATTTATTCTTTTGCCAAACTGGTATGAACAACTTTTGTACTTCATCCATGCAGTCTTTAAATACCTTCCATTGCACATCCACTGTCAACCCTTTAAGAATCACCTGCCAGTCTATCTTGGCCAATTCACATCTCATACCTTCAAAGTTACCTTTGTTCAAGTTCAGAACCCTTGTTTCTGACTTAATTTTGTCACTCTCCATCCTAATGAAGAACTCAACCATATTATGGTCACTCTTGCCCAAGGGGCCACGCACAACAAGACTGCTAACTAACCCTTCCTCATTACTCAATACCCAGTCTAGAATAGCCTGCTCTCTCGTTGGTTCCTCCACATGTTGGTTGAGAAAACTATCCCGCATACATTCCAGGAAATCCTCTTCCTCAGCACCCCTGCCAATTTGATTCACCCAATCTACATGCAGATTGAAGTCACCCATTATAACCGTGTTACCCTTGTTGCACGCATTTCTAATTTCCTGTTTGATGCCATCCCCAACTCCAATACTACTGTTAGGTGGCCTGTACACAGTTCCCATTAGCGTTTTCTGCCCCTTAGAGTTTCGCAGCTCTACCCATATCGATTCCACATCCTCCACGCTAATGTCCTTCCTTTCTATTGCATTAATCTCCTCTCTCACCAGCAACGCTACCCCACCTCCTTTTCCTTTTTGTCTATCCCTCCTGAATATTGAATATCCCTGGATGTTCAACTCCCAGCCTTGGTCATCCTGGAGCCAAGTCTCCGTGATTCCAACTATAGCATAGTCATTAATCGCTATCTGCACCTTCAACTCATCCACCTTATTACGAATGCTCCTCGCATTGAGACACAAAGCCTTCAGGCTTGTTTTTACAACACTCTTACTCCTTATACAATTATGTTGACAAGTGGCCCCTTTCACATCGATCCCTATTACACTTGGCCATACTCTCCTATCCCTTTGTGAGCTTTCTTCCCCGTTAATTCTGGGGTCATTAACCATCGCTTTACTCTCTTTCCCTCTAACTCCGTCCTCGACTATCCCATTTGATACCCCACCCCCCTTATTCAGTTTAAAACCATCCGTGTAGCAGTGGCAAACCTGCCGGCCAGAATGCTGGTCCCCCACCTGTTAAGATGCAATCCGTCCCTTTTGTACAGTTCCCCCTTACTATAAAAAAAATCCCAGTGATCTAAGAATCTAAATCCCTGCCCCCTGCACCAGTTCCTCAGCCACACATTCAGGTCCCATATCTCCCTGTTCCTGCTCTCGCCAGCACGAGGAACTGGAAGCAAACCGGAGATAACAACCCTGGAAGTCCTGCTTTTCAGCATTTTTCCGAGCTCTCTGAAGTCCCGCTGCAAAAAATTCATCTCCTTCTTTCCAACATCATTTGTGCCAACATGCACGACCACTTCCGGCTGGTCACCTTCGCCCTTGAGGATTGTCTGCACTCTGTCCGTAACATCCTGGATCCTGGCACCAGGAAGGCAGCACACCATCCTGGAATCCCGTCTGTTGCCGCAAAAACCCCTGTCCGTACCTCTCACAATGGAGTCTCCAACCACAATGGCGTTGCCCGACTTTGGCCTCTGTGGGTTTGGCTCATCAGCCCTTTTTGTTTGGCAAGCCAGTCCGCCGCTCAGTGGGATACCGTCTTCTGTCCCGGCAGCTTCCACGTGGGTGAACCTGTTCACAAGAGGTACAACACCCGGGGACCTTTGCATTCCATGTTTTCCTCCCTTTCTCACCGTCACCCACCTTCTCTCTTCTAGTGCCTTGGGTGTAACAATCTCACTGAAGGACTTGTCGAGAAACGACTCAGTTTCTCGAATGAACCTGAGGTCATCCACTTGTTTCTCCAGTTCCCCAACACGGTCCTTCAGGAGCTGTACCTGGATGCACTTCTCACATTTGTAGCATCCAGAGGCACCAGCAGTGTCCTTGACCTCCCACATACTGCAAGCATCACACTGCATCAGCTTGCTTGACATCTTCTTTTGCCTCGGTCTCGCCCTATCCAGTATTTTGCGCAGCCTCCTCGCCGAAGACTCTCGAGCCAAAGACTCACATTTTACTCACAGGGCACTTCCCTCACAAGGCCGCTCCCCAAGAGCTGCCTTGCTTATATTGACTGTTCAATTGCCTAATTTACTAACCAAATTCCTCAGTTTTGAGGAACTGCTTTCCCCCTCTGACTCACTGAGAACTCTCCTCCCACTTGGGCTAGAGCCAATCAGTGCTTTCTCCTGCTTCTCTTTGTTGCTGTTGCTTCAAAATCCACGGGAAGACTGAGTGAAAGATATAGAAGGCACACGGAGCAAATGAAAGAGATAGACTCGTAGAGTCATAGAATGATACAGCGTGGAAACAGGCCCTTCGGCCCAACTTGTCTACACCGGACAACATGTCCCACCAGCCATATCCCTCCAAACCTGTACCTGCGTGAGAAAGAACTGCAGATGCTGGATAAAATCGAAGGTAGACACAAAATGCTGGAGTAACTCTGCCTGGGTGATGCAGCATCTATGGGAAGAAGGAATGGGTGACGTTTCAGGTCAGACTGAAGAAGGGTCTCGACCCGAAACGTCACCCATTCCTTCTCTCCACAGACGCTGCCTCACCCAGGCCGAGTTAAGGGCCTGTCCCACCAGCATGCAACTCCATGCGATGAGCACGACCTAACGTGGTCGCTTGAGCCGTCCGGCGTCGCGGGGCCGGTCCCACTTCGATCGCCGGAGCCGTGCGGAATTGTGCGGAGTTCGTCCCGACATCGCGCGGGGCTCCGAAAAACTGACTATGTCCAAAAATTCCGCGCGGCAACGGCTTGTCGGCTCGCAGTCGCCTCGACGTATTACACACCGCCTCGACGTCGTGCCTCCGTAACCCTCTCTGTAGGTGTCTCCGTGACCCTCTATGTGTGTGGCTCCGTGGCCCTCTGTGTGTGTGTGTGCCTCTGTGCCCCTCTCTGTGTGCCCCTCTCTGTCCTGGCGAACTTACCTGAAGACTTCGCTCCAAGTTCGCCTCACTTTGCGCCGCGTTGCGCCACTCACCCAACCTCCGCGCGGCCCTCGCTGCCGGTTTGGTTGCGCTCGCCGCTTGCAGGCGCATGCTGGTGGGAACGGCCCTGTACAGGGGATCACCCGACCTCCGCGCGGCCCCCGCTTCTAGTTTGATCGCGTTCATCGCATAGAGTTGCATGCTGGTAGGACAGGCCCTTTACTCCAGCATTTTGTGTCTGCCTGTCCATGTACCTGTCCAACTGCAAAAAGCAATGATGATCAAGGAAAGGTGGAGCCCACAATGGTCCATTGTTGGCTGTGGAGTAGGTGATAACGAGTTTGGAGTCTGGAGGTGTGTATGTTCACACTTATATACCTTTTGCCTGATGGGAGAGGGGCGAAGATTAATTGTCGACTTTATCTGGTTAGTTGTTGAAATAATATTATTTAATAAGATTGGAGATATGAGAGGGGCATTAAAGAGAATTTGAGACAAGTGCAGGGATAGGCAGAGAACAGAGGTGTGTATTACATGTGAGCAAGGGAGATAGTTTAACTGTGCATTAATAGTTAGGTTAACAATCTGAAGAAAGGTTCCGACCCGAAACATCACCTATCCATGTCCTCCAGAGATGCTGCCTGGCCCCTTGAGTTCCTCCAGCACTTTGTATTCTGTGCAAGGTTCCAGCGTCTGCATTTCCTTGTGCCTACGTCCTCCAGAGACACTGCCTGACCCACAAAGAATCAGAAACCGATCCAAAAATACGAACTGAAAATCTTCAAGCCGTAGGGATAATAATATATTTATGATGCCATTTCAGTTTCTATACCAACAATCCCAGCTCCAATGTGTCATTCCTTCTGGGAATCACAGTGAGAGGGAGAGAGAGGGGAGAGAGAGGAGAGAGAGAGAGAGAGAGAGAGAGAGAGAGAGAGAGAGAGAGAGAGAGAGAGAGAGAGAGAATGGGGGGAGAGAGAGGGAATGGGGGGAGAAAGAGAGAATGGGGGGGAGAGAGAGAGAATGGGGGGAGAAAGAGAGAATGGGTGGGAGAGAGAGAGAGAGAGAGAGAGAGAGAGAGAGAGAGAGAGAGAGAGAATGGGGGGAGAGAGAGGGAATGGGGGGAGAAAGAGAGAATGGGGGGGAGAGAGAGAGAATGGGGGGAGAAAGAGAGAGAGAGAGAGAGAGAGAGAGAGAGAGAGAGAGAGAGAGAGAGAGAGAGAGAGAGAGAGAGAGAGAGAATGGGGGGAGAGAGAGGGAATGGGGGGGGAGAGAGAGAGAATGGGGGGAGAGAGAGAGAATGGGAGGGGAAGAGAGAGAGAGAGAGAGAGAGAGAGAGAAAGAGAGAGAGAATGGGAGGGGAGAGAGAGAGAATGGGGGAGAGAGAGAGAATGGGGGGAGAGAGAGAGAATGGGGGGAGAGAGGGAGAGAGCGAGAGAATGGAGAGAGAGAGAGAGAGAGAAAGAATAGGGGAGAGCGAGAATGGGGGGCGAGAGAGAGAGAGAGAGAATGGGGTGGAGAGAGAGAGAGAAAGATAGAGAGGGGGAGAGAGAGAATGGGGAGAGAGAATGGGGGAGAAAGGGGGGAGAGAGAGAGAGAGAGAATGGGAGAGAGAGAGAGATAGAAAGTGTGGGAGAAAGGGAGGGAGAGGGAGAGAGGATGAAAGAGAAAGGGAGAGATGGAAAGGGAAAAAGAGACGCAGAAAGAGAGAAAGATATAGAGATAGAGAGAGAGAGACAGAGAGAGATGGAGAAGCAGACAGAGAGAGAGACGGGGGAGAAAGGGAGAGTGAGAGGGAGAGAGAGTGAGGCAGGGAGGAGAGCGAGGAGAGGAAGAGAGGAGAGGGAGAGGAGAGGGAAGGAGAGATCTGTGAAGGTGGGCAAGATTCTATGTAGTCTTTTCCACAAAATGCATCTTCTGCAATCGTGTTGAATGGGCCTGACAAAGCTCTCCCCCCTCCCTCCTCCCCCCCCCCCCCCCCGCCTCCCCCCCCCCCCCCGGATCTGAGGTGAAGCTCATGGGGAACGTATTTCGTGCGGGATTGGTGTCTGGATATTGTCCCACAGTAGCAAGGTAGATGTGGTCTTGGTCGTTGGGGAATATTTCTTTGAGCCACTTGTCCAAAGAAGGATCCTGACCCGAAACGTCGCCTATTTATGTGCCAGCAGCGTCATTCCAGAACTGTGTGTCCTTATTTCAGCTGTGGGAGTGAGAGGGCGGCAGGGTAGTCTCAAGACCCCGAGAAATCACAGCATCGCTGGAAACTTGCCACAGAGAAGGGCATTTCCGACTGACATCCGCGTCCTGATAAACCCCTTGCAAGCCTGAATCCTACCTTCTATATCCTGATCCATTGCCTGCCGGTCCTGATGCCTAGAAATATAGACATTAGGTGCAGGAGTAGGCCATTCGGCCCTTCGAGCCTGCACCGCCATTCAATATGATCATGGCTGATCATCCACGGTCCTGATGCCTAGAAATATAGACATTTGGTGCAGGAGTAGGCCATTCGGCCCTTCGAGCCTGCACCGCCATTCAATATGATCATGGCTGATCATCCAACTCAGTATCCCGTACCTGCCTTCTCTCCATACCCTCTGATCCCCTTAGCCACAAGGGCCACATCTAACTCCCCTCTTAAATATAGCCAATAAACTGGCCTCAACTACCTTCTGTGGCAGAGAGTTCCAGAGACCCACCACTCTCCGTGTGAAAAAAATTCCTTCTCATCTCGGTCCTAAAGGATTTCCCCCTTATCCTTAAGCTGGACCTCCCCAACATCGGGAATAATCTTCCTGCATCTAGCCTGTCCAACCCCTTAAGAATTTTGTACGTTTCTATAAGATCCCCTCTCAATCTCCTAAATTCTAGAGAGTATAAACTGAGTCTATGCAGTCTTTGTTCATAAGACAGTCCTGACATCCCAGGAATCAGTCTGGTGAACCTTCTCTGCACTCCCTCTATGGCAATAATGTCCTTCCTCAGATTTGGAGACCAGAACTGTACGCAAACTCCTAAAAGAACTCAGCAGCTAAAGGAATGGTCGACATTTCGGCTCGAGAGCCAGCATTAGGTTCTTCCAGATTCCAGCATCTCTCCAGAGCCACCACATCCTTCCTCAGATACTGGCCCCCTAAATTATTCAGAATATAGTCCCTACCGTTTCCACTCCTCCACCACTGTGCCACCCCCGCCATGGTACCAAGACGGCTCTACCAAACAGTTGTGTGGGGTAGTGTGTGGGGTAGTGTGTAGGGCAGTGTGTAGGGTTCTCCATGGATTCTCCACGGATTGTCACCTTGTCGTGGTGGAGAAGCTTGTGTGGACCTGAGATCCTGAGAGCGATGCCGTCTGGAGCTGTGCTCCTGGTAGGGCCACCTCATGGCGGTAAGGTCGAGGGGGAGGTCCCTGACAAAGAGCAATCCAACAAGACCTCAACGGTGGAAACAGGCGGAGGACGATGGCTGACCTTAGTGGAGCGTCACAACGGCTGGGAAGGCGGATGAAGGCTGCAGCAGGAAAGGGTCTCCGATCGTCCTTGGATTCCATGCCACTGGATCAAGACCCAGATCTGTCAAGGACCGTGGGGTGTCTGCAGTGCACCAGTCTCCCACGTTAAACAAAGTCACGCACAGGCGTCCTCCATATAGGGAATCCACCTACACCCTGGTTACAGACCCACAAGTGGATGACCCTATGGAGAGGACAGTCATACTCGTTTCGAGTGACCACTGATGATGATGATGATGTAGAGTTGTGTGTAGGGTTGTGTGTAGGGTTGTGTGAAGGGTTGTGTGTAGGGTAGCGTGTAGGGTTGTGTGTAGGGTTGTGTGTAGGGTTATGTGTAGTGTAGGGTTGTGTGAAGGGGTTGTGTGTGGGGTTGTGTGTAGTGTTGTGTGTAGGGTAGTGTGTAGGGTTTGTGTGTAGGGTAGTGTGTAGGGTTGTGTGTAGGGTAGTGTGTTAGGTTTGTGTGTAGGGTTGTGTGTAGGGTTGTGTGTAGGGTAGTGTGTAGGGGTTGTGTGTAGGGTAGTGTGTAGGGTTGTGTGTAGGGTTGTGTGTAGGGTTGTGTGTAGGGTAGTGTGTAGGGTAGTGTGTAGGGTTGTGTGTAGGGTTGTGTGTAGGGTAGTGAGTGTAGGGTTGTGTGTAGGGTTGTGTGTAGGGTTGTGTGTAGGGTTTGTGTGTAGGGTAGTGTGTAGGGTTGTGTGTAGGGTTGTGTGTAGGGTTTGTGTGTAGGGTAGTGTGTAGGGTTGTGTGTAGGGTTGTGTGTAGGGTAGTGTGTAGGGTTGTGTGTAGGGTTGTGTGTGGGGTTGTGTGTGGGGTAGTGTGTAGGGTTGTGTGTAGTGTAGTGTGTAGGGTTGTGTGTTTGGTTGTGTGTAGGGTTGTGTGTAGGGTAGTGTGAAGGGTTGTGTGTAGGGTAGTGCGTAGGGTTGTGTGTAGGGTAGTGTGAAGGGTTGTGTGTAGGGTAGTGTGTAGGGTTGTGTGTAGGGTTGTGTGTAGGGTAGTGTTAATGTGCAGGGGATCGCTGGTACAGCCATCCTACCATGGCACCATGGTGGCTCTAATGGGAACATCTATGAGACCCAGTGCACCAAATCCATGCAGACCAGCAACCACACGTTCACACCAGTTCTATGTTATCCCAGTTTCTAATCAGTGGCGCAGCGGTGGAGTTGCTACCTCACAGCGCCAGACACCCGGGTTCGATCCTGACTACGGATGCTGTCTGTACGGAGTTTGTACGTTCTCCCCGTGACCTACATGGGTTTTCTCCGGGCGCTCCGGTTCCCCCCCACACTCTAAAGACCCGCAGGTTTGTAGGTTAATTGGCTTTGTAAAATTGTAAATTGTCCCTGGAGTCTGGGGTAGTGCTAGTGTACGGGGTGATCGCTGGTCGGCACAATCTCAGTGGGCTGAAGGGCCTGGTTTCATGCTGTATCCCAAAAGTAAAAGTCTAGAGTAAGGTCTAAAGTCACCCCCTGCGCATTGGGAGTAATTTGCAGAGGGCCAATCTGCACGTCTTTGTGACGTGGGAGGAAACCGGAGCGCCCGGAGGAATGCATTCCACAGATTCACCACCCTCTGACTAAAGACATTTCTCCTCACCTCCTTCTTAAAAGAAATTCCTTTAATTCTGAGGCTGTGACCTCTGGTCCTTGACTTTCCCACCAGTGGAAACATCCTCTCCACATCCACTCTATCCGGGCCCTTTGGATGGGTAATTTTCCACCACAGATTGTAGCTCCGCCTCAAGTTAGCGTGCCCCTGCGTAGGAAGACACTGCGGACGCTGGTTTACTCCAAAGACAGACACAAAATGCTGGAGTGACTCAGCGGGACGGGAAGCATCTCTGGAGAGGAGGAACGGGCGCCGTTTTGGGTCGAGTGGAATTCTCTGTGGGATGTCTGTGGAATTCTCTGCCTCAGAGGGCGGTGGAGGCCGGTTCTCTGGATGCTTTCAAGAGAGAGCTAGATAGGGCTCTTAAAGATAGAGGAATGGAACGGCTGGGCTTGTACACTCTGGAATTTAGAAGGATTAGAGGGGATATTATTGAAACATATAAGATTATTAAGGGTTTGGACACGCTGGAGGCAGGAAACATGTTTCCGATGTTGGGGGAGTCCAGAACCAGGGGCCACAGTTTAAGAATAAGGGGTAAGCCATTTAGAACAGAGATGAGGAAACACTTTTTCACACAGAGAGTGGTGAGTCTGTGGAATTCTCTGCCTCAGAGGGCGGTGGAGGCCGGTTCTCTGGATATTTTCAAGAGAGAGCTAGATAGGGCTCTTAAAGATAGCGGAGTCAGGGGATATGGGGAGAAGGCAGGAACGGGGGTACTGATTGGGGATGATCAGCCATGATCACATTGAATGGCGGTGCTGGCTCGAAGGGCCGAATGGGCTACTCCGGTATCTATTGTCTATTGTCTATTCTTCAGACTAAGAGATGGGGGGAGAGTGAGACAAGAGACACAGATGGTGACACAGAGAGATATAGAAGAAATGAATAAAGAATATGCCTCTGTACTGTTTTTGGTTGTTGTCAACAGATCCGCAATGAGAGAGTGGAGGTGCGGAGTCAGAAGGGGAAGTCTTCTCTGTACATCAGGAACATCCAGCCAAGTGACTCTGGAACTTATCACTGCGAAGCGATAAGTCCCATCGGACATGACCAGAAGAGCCTGCATTTAGACATTCAATGTAAGTACAGCTGGTGATTCCGGATCTAATACTCTCTCCCGGGTCTGGTTCAGTAAACCACTGGAAGGTAGACAAAAAGCTGGGGAAACTCAGCGGGTGAGGCAGCATCTGCGGGGCGAAGGAATGGGTGACATTTCGGGTCGAGACCCTTCTTCTTCAGACTGATGTGGTGGTGGTGGGGGGGGGGGGGGGGCGGGAAGGCAGAAGAACAAGGGGTAAGCCATTTAGAACGGAGACGAGGAAACACTTTTTCTCACAGAGAGTGGCGAGTCTGTGGAATTCTCTGCCTCAGAGGGCGGTGGAGGCCGATTCTCTGGATGCTTTCAAGAGAGAGCTAGCTAGGGCTCTTAAAAATAGCGGAGTCAGGGGAGAAGGCAGGAACGGGGTACTGATTGGGGATGATCGGCCATGATCACATTGAATTGCTGTGCTGGCTCGAAGGGCCGAATGGCCTACTCCTGCCCCTATTGTCTATTGTCTATTGAGACAGTGGGCTGTGGGAGAGCTGGGAAGGGGAGTGGAAAGAGGGAGAAAGCAGGGACTACCTGAAATTGGAGAAATCAATGTTCATACCACCGGGGTGTAAACTACCCAAGTGAAATATGAGGTGAACACTGGAGTCCAAACCCTTCTTTATTTGTATACAACACCGCGGGGCCTACCTCGAATCCACTCACTCGAGCCCTAATAACGCTGGTACGAATTGGGTGGGGGGGGGGGGGGGGGTGTGGAGAGAGAGGGGGTGCAAGGGTTACTTGAAGTTAGAGAAGTTTAATTCTGCATTGTCTGTAACTCGCTTTCACCTGGCCCACAGCTAATGGCCTGTTTCCTTTATCATTGTTACTTTTTGGCCTATCTTTCATTCAAGGAACGTCCTTTACTTCTGAGGCTCCGTCCTCTGGTGCTGGACTCTCCCGCTAGTGGAACTATCCTCTCCACGTCCACTCGATCCAGGCCTGTCACTATTCCGTAGGTTTTAAATGAGGCATCCTTTCATCCTTCTCAAACTCCAGCGAGTCGAGGCCCAGCACATCCTTCCTCAGACATGGGGCCCAAATTTACTCAGAATACAGTTCATACCGTCCCTGGCGCCATAAGGCAGCAGCTCTGCCACTGTGCCACCCTACCAAGGTACCAAGGTACCAAGATGGCACTTAAGTAAGTAAGTAAGTTTATTGGCCAAGTGTTCACATACAAGGAATTTGCCTTGGTGCTCCGCCCACAAGTAACAACATGACATACAGTGACAGTTACGAATGACTCAGAAAACACTAAACATTAATAATAATAAAACATGAATGATAAAACACCATTGATCAAGCATTGATTACCAGGCTAATGGGAACATCGACGAGACCCAGAACACTCAGTCCCGTGCTAGGTTTAAAAGGCAACAGACAATAGGTGCAGGAGTAGGCCATTCGGCCCCTTCAAGCCAGCACCGCCATTCAATGTGATCATGGCTATTCATCCACAATCAGTACCCCGTTCCTGCCTTCTCCCCATATCCCCTGACTCCGCTATCTTTTGGAGCCCTATCTAGCTATCTCTTGAATGCATCCAGAGAACTGGCCTCCACCTCCCTCTGAGGCAGAGAATTCCACAGACTTACCACTCTCTGTGTGAAAAAGTGTTTCCTCGTCTCTGTTCTAAAATGGCCAACCCCTTATTCTCGAACTGTGGCCCCTGGTTCTGGACTCCCCCAACATTGGGAACATGTTTCCTGCCTCTAGCGTGTCCAAACCGTTAATAATCTTATATGTTTCAATAAGATCACCTCTCATCCTTCTAAATTCCAGAGTGTACAAGCCCAGCCGCTCCATTCTCTCAGCATATGACAGCCCCGGGAATTAACCTGGTGATTCCTATTAAATCTTTTCCCCCTTCACCTTGAACTGATGTCCTCTGGTCCCTGCTCTGAGCAAAAGACCCCGTGCATCTACCTGATCTATTCATCTCATGATTTTATACACTGAGAGAGGGTTAGAAATGAATTTAAATAACACCTAGCATTAGAAATGCAGAGATAATTCGTTCAAGGAACGTGACTGAGATGTGGTGTGACTTGAGCGGAGAAATGAATGAGGTGGCACAGTCCCGCCATCCCGGGAATTAACCTTGTGAACCTACGCTGCACTCCCTCAATAGCAAGAATGTCCTTCCTCAAATTTGTGGACCAAAACTGTGGTCAATACTCCAGGTGTGGTCTCACTAGGGCTCTGCACAACTGCAGAAGGACCTCTTTGCTCCTGTACTCAACTCCTCTTGTTATGAAGGCCAACAGGCCAAAACTAAACACAATACTCCAGGTGTGGTCTCACTAGGGCCCTGTACAACTGCAGAAGGATCTCTTTGCTCCTGTACTCAACTCCTCTTGTTATGAAAGCCAACAGGCCAAAACTAAACACAATACTCCAGGTGTGGTCTCACTAGGGCCGTGTACAACTGCAGAAGGATCTCTTTGCTCCTGTACTCGACTCCTCTTGTTATGAAGGCCAACATGCTATTGGCTTTCTTAGACCATGACCTGGATGATACCCAGCCAGAGTAACTCTTCTCCCTTTTCCCCCTCAGACGCTCCCAAGTTCCTCTCGACGCAGGTGACCTACTACTCGTGGGAGGGCAACGCGGTCAACATCAGCTGCGACGTAGCGGCCAACCCTCAACCCACCATCCACTGGAGGAAGGGAGGGGTGGTCCTCCCAGACCTGGGCACGGCCGCGGTCAGCGTCCACGAGAAGGCCACCACGTTCCTGCTGGAGGTGAGTACCTGCTGGAATGCGCACTGACCCCTCGGTGTCCCCTGCAATGTCCCCTAATTCGAGGAGGGACATTCGTGCTATTGAGGGAGTGCAACATAGGTTTACAAGGTTAATTCCCGGGATGGCGGGACTGTCATATGCTGAGAGAATGGAGCAGCTGGGCTTGTACACTCTGGAGTTTAGAAGGATGAGAGGGAATCTCATTGAAACATATAAGATTATTAAGGTTTTGGACACGCTAGAGGCGGGAAACATGTTCCTGATGTTGGGGGAGTCCAGAACCAGGGGCCACAGTTTAAGAATAAGGGGTAAGACATTTAGAACTGAGATGACAAAACACTTTTTCTCACAGAGAGTTGTGAGTCTGTGGAATTCTCTGCCTCAGACGGCAGTGGAGGCCGGTTCTCCGGATGCTTTCAAGAGAGAGCTAGATAGGGCTCTTAAAAGATAGCGGAGTCGGGGGATATGGGGAAAAGGCAGGAACGGGGTACTGATTGGGGATGATCAGCCATGGTCACATTGAATGGCGGTGCTGGCTCGAAGGGCCGAATGGCCTACTCCTGCACATATTGTCTATTATCTATTGTTTAAGAAGGAACTGCAGATGTGGTTGAAAATTGAAGGTAGACAAAAATGCTGGAGAAACTCGGCGGGTGCAGCAGCATCTATGGAGCGAAGGAAATAGGCAACGTTTCGGGTCGAAACCCTTCTTCGGACTGAAGAAGGGTTTCGACCCGAAACTTTGCCTATTTCTCCACACATTTTTGTCTACCTTCTATTGTCTATTCTGTCCTTGATCGCGAATATGTCTGCAAAGGTTCTTTGAGCTTACAAGCAATTTACAGAAAGAGCATGAAAGCTTCAGTAACCTGGAGTTTGTTTTTCATTAGAGTGGGCAATGTTGGTGCCAGTTTGCATCCTCTTTCCACATGGACTGATACAATCTACTGTGGTGGGGGGGGGAATCAGCTCCAAAGCTGCTTTAATTACGAGACGCCGATCTCTTTAATCTCATTAACTCAGGGTCATTACTACGGCATAATGGAACTAAATGCCGTCCTGACTTTCAACATCATGTGTCTCATCCAATTCTCTCCAGCGAGAAAAAGTTGTGCGTTGGAAGAAACTGCAGATGCTGGCTTAAACCGAAGGTAGAATTGGAGCTGGACCTTAGAATTGGAGAAGGCAGGAACGGGGTACTGATTGGGGATGATCAGCCATTATCACATTGAATGGCGGTGCTGGCTCGAAGGGCCGAATGGCCTACTCCTGCACCTATTGTCTATTGTCTATTGTCTCTAGACAGAAAAAAGGCGGAGTAACTCAGCGGGTCAGGCAGCATCTCTGAGGAGAAGGGAAAAGGTGACGTTTCGCGTCGAGACCCTTCTTCAGACAAAAGATCCTGTAGCGGAGCAAGATAGACCACTCCTGCTAAACGCAACGGGCTGACGTGTAGTACGCAACGGAGCGGAACGTGGGCCTTTTATCATCCATTTCAGTAACCCGACCCGACCCAACTCGCCGTGTAATCAACGTTGCAAGGGAACAGTTTGTGTTAATAAATTATAATTCTGAAAATGAGGAGAAGATTTTTCCCCAAGAACTTTAATTTTTTACGAGGATGTTTCCGTAACCAGCTTCCGTCTCAGCACTAGTATCCTGTGGGATCTTTGGTGCGAAGACGGAAGCCGGTTACGGAAATGGGGCCGAAAATTACCCATGAATCTGCCCATGACCAGTGGACTATCTTGCTCCGCTATTGGACCTTTGCTTCAGACTGGGAATCAGGGGAAAGGGGAACGAGAGATATAGACGGTGATGTCACGAGATATAGGACAAATGATATAGAACAATAGAACTACAGAGAGATTTGGGCCATTTGGAAGAGTGGGCTGAAAGATGGCAGATGGAGTTTAATGCTGATAAGTGTGAGGTGCTACATCTTGGCAGGACAAATCAAAATAGGATGTACATAGAAAATGGTAGGGAATTGAGGAATGCTGTGGAACAGAGGGATCTAGGAATAACTGTGCATATTTCTCTGAAGGTGGAATCGCATGTAGATAGGGTGGTAAAGAAAGCTTTTGGTGTGCTGGCCTTTATAAATCAGAGCATTGAATATAGTAGGGAAGTAATGTTAAAATTGTACAAGTCATTGGTGAGACCAATTCTGGAGTATGGTGTACAATTTTGGTCGCCTAATTATAGGAAGGATGTCAACAAAATAGAGAGAGTACAGAGGAGATTTACTAGAATGTTGCCTGGGTTCCAGCAACTAAGTTACAGAGAAAGGTTGAACAAGTTAGGTCTTTATTCTTTGGAGCGCAGGTTAATGGGGGACTTGATTGAGGTCTTTAAAATGATGAAAGGGATAGACAGAGTTGACGTGGATAAGCTTTTCCCATTGAGGGTAGCAAAGATTCAAACAAGAGGGCATGACATGAGAATTAAGGGACAGAAGTTTAGGGGTAACATGAGGGGGAACTTCTTTACTCAGAGAGTGGTGGCTGTGTGAAATGATCTTCCAGCAGAACTGGTGGAGGCAGGATCGATTTTAACTTTTAACAGTAAAGTGGATAGGTATATGGACGGGAAGGGAATGGAGGGGTATGGTCTGAGTGCAGGTAGATGGGACTAGGGGAAAATGAATGGTCGGCACGGACTGGAAGGGCCGAGAAGGCCTGTTTCCGTGCTGTAATTGTTATATGGTTATATGGTTAAACCCACCTCACTCTGCCTGGTGAACCTGCCTGGGCTTGCGGGAAATATGGGCAGCGCGGAGAAGCAGCGCTGGTGTCCCGTCAGTCCAGTCAGGACTGTAGTTACCCGGCGAGACAGGCAGAGTTGAGCTGCATTTAGCACTGGATTGAGCCTCCGAAGCCTCGTGCACGTGTGTGTGTGTGTGAGTGTGCGCATGCGCGCGCAGCCGCCAAAACACTATGTCCCCCGCTCCCCTCCATGTTTTGATAGCGAATTCTGCTCTTGGCTCAATCTACACTTTCCATGCATTTCCCTGACCTCCCATCTACCTCACTGGGGACCCTCAGACGATCTTAATTAGACTTGCGATCCAATTAATTCCTTCTGCGTACAACAACTTAGCATGAGGAGCCTTTTGTTTTAATCAGTGATATGTTGTGATCCGGAATACACTGGCCCACAACTCAAATGTTACAAAAAGAGTCGCTGCCTCACAGCGCCAGAGACCCGGGTTCGATCCTGACTACGGGCGCTGTCTGTACGGAGCTTGCACGTTCTCCCCGTGACCTGCGTGGGTTTTCTCCGGGATCTCCGGTTTCCTCCCACACTCCAAAAGGCGTACAGGTTTGTACGCTAATTGGCTTGGAATCATTGTAAATTGTCCCTAGTGTGCATAGGATAGTATAAGTGTGCGGGGATCGCTGGTGGGCGTTGACTCAGTGGGCCGAAGGGCTGTATCGCTAAACAAAACTAAAAAGATTAGAACATGGAACAGTATAGCACCGTATAACGACCTTCAGCCCACAGTGTCCATGGAGAACATGATCCCAGGTTAAACTAATCCCATCTGCCTCCACAAGATCCATCTCCCACCATGCCCCGCATATTCAATTTTTAGTATAATTTAGTTTATTGGATCAGGAACATGTTTCCTGCCTCCAGTGTGTCCAAACCCTTAATAATCTTATTCGTTTCAATGAGATTCCCTCTCATCCTTCTAAACTCCAGAGTGTACAAGCCCAGCTGCTCCATTCTCTCAGCATATGACAGCCCCGCCATCCCGGGAATTAACCTTGTAAACCTACGCTGCACTCCCTCAATAGTAAGAATGTCCTCCCTCAAATTAGGGGACCAAAACTGCACACAATACTCCAGGTGTGGTCTCACCAGGGCCCTGTCCGACTGCAGAAGGACCTCTTTGCTCCTGTACTCGACTCCTCTTGTTATAAAGGCCAACATGCCATTCTCTTTCTTCACTGCCTGCTGTACCTGCATGCCTACTTTGATAATTTTCTGATAAACCTCTTCTGAGCCATCTCCAAATCTTCCACGTCCTTCCTGCAATGGGGCGACCAGAACTGCACGAAATACTCCAGTTGCTGCCTAACCACAGTCCCTATAAAACTCCCCTGCAACAATCGGACGCCATCTCCTCTGAAGAACACAGGCTGTCAGCTCCTCCACGGGAGACCATTAAAATTGACAAGAATTGCTTCTGTTGCCACCTGTGCAACAATTCTCATTAAATATATAGCACAAAGCCGTTGGTATTTCCAGCTTGCAATGACAAAAATAAACATGTAGCTATTGAAAAGACCTTTATTTTTCAAAATTGTGTTGGGGAGTGGGGGGGGGGAATTATTATTATGAGTTTGAAACTCTCTCTAGACGCAGAGTTCCCCCAACAACACACTTTTTTTTAATAGTATGATTTTCTATCATCAGGATTGCTTTTGGTTTGGGCGGGTTGGTGGCGCAGCGGTGGAGTTGCTGCCACGCAGCGCCAGAGACCCGGGTTCGATCCTGTCCTCGGGTGCTGTTTGCGCAGAGTTTGACTCTCTCCCCGGTTGCTGTAGTTTAGTTTAGATCAGAGATACACCACGGAAACAGGCCCTTCGGCCCACTGAGTCCGCTCCGACCAGCACACTAGCACTATCCTACACACACTGAGGACGATTTACATTTACACCAAGCCAATTAACCCACAAACCCGCAGGTCTCTGGAGTGTGGGAGGAAACCGAAGATCTCGGAGAAAACCCACGCAGTTTACCTAGAGAATGTACAAACTCCGTACGGACAGCAGCCGTAGTCAGGATCGAACCCCGGGTCTCTGGCGCTGTGAGGCAGCAACTCAACCGCTGCGCCACTGTGCCGCCCAGATATCTAGAATTCATTGAAGGTTGGAGCGGGCTGCAGTGATCAGATGATCTGATCCTGATCCAACTTCCCTTGTCAACTAAATAATTCCAGATCATACCAACTGTTTGATTGAAACGCGCCTAACTTCATTACTGCTGCGACGTGGAGAAGTGCAGCACTCCATAATTTGGCTCTGGTTTGTTCTAACATTTGCATTAATTAGCCTGCAACTACCAAACGTTGCAGATTTCAATAAATCTGCTTTGCAATTTCTTCCATGTCTCCGGAGTAATTGAAGGAGCAAATGATGATACTTCGGACAAAATATGGAGTGTCTTTGAAGGAATGGGGCTCGTCTCAAAAGGAATTAAATTGCCTTATGTGAGTCAGATAAAGTGGCACGGTGGCGCAGCGGTAGAGTTGCTGCCTCACAGCGCCAGAGACCCGGGTTCGACCCCGACTACGGGCGCTTGTCTGTACGGAGTTTGTACGTTCTCCCCGTGACCTGCTTGGGTTTTCTCTGAGATCTTCGGTTTCCTCCCACACTCCAAAGACGTGCAGGTTTGTAGGCTAATTGCCTTGGTATAAGCGTAAATTGTCCCAAGTGTGTGTAGGGTAGTGTTAGTGTGCGGGGATCGCTTGCCGGTGTGGACTCGGTGGGCCGAAGGACCCATTTCCACGCTGTATCTCTGATCTAAACTAAACTAACCTTAGTGAAGATTTATATGCATGGCGTGCAGACCGAGTTTGGCCCACCAAGGCCGTGTCGACCCACACATTAACACTATCCAACACACACTAGGGTCAATTTACACATACACCAAGCCAATTAGCCTACAAACCTGCACGTCTTTGGAGTGTGGGAGGGAACCGAAGATCTCGGGGTAAAACCCACGCAGGTCATGGGGAGAACGTGCAAACTCTGTACAGACAGCGCCCGTAGTCGGGATCGAACCCGGGTCTCCGGCACTGCAAGCGCTGTAAGGCAGCGACTCTACCGCTGCGCCACCGTGACCGCAGCTATTTTCTAAGTTTCTATGTTTCCTAAATCTGGAGGGGGAACATGTCGTCCTTGCATCCCCATGGCGTTCTGTGAAGAAGAAGAAGAAAAAGAGTCTTTTAACAAAGTACTTCCACCACGAAGCTCCGAAGTAAGATGCAATAAATGCAAATCTTTATTCTGAACCGGACCTACCCCGTAGGGAACGAAATCTTCTCGTAGCTGAAAAGAAATTGTTTCCTTCAGCCTGTTCATTGTAACTTTATCTTCGATAGGTTTAAGAACTTCACAGGCCGCACAAGTCTTTACGATGATTCCTCCAACAGGCTTTCGCAAGACTTGAAAAGCGTATTATACTAATCAGCTTTCCCCTCTGGTTTCTAACTGCAGAGAATAATAATCTCATTGCAGGAGCAGTTGACAATAAGAGCGTTGCATTATGTGAGCTATTTCCAGTTTATTTAATCTACTAAAGCGATTGGCCTCCTCACAGTCTCGCACTGACAATTATGAACAAACATCTCAAGCAATTGGACGTGGTAAATCTTTGAGAATAAAAAGATCTATTTTTGCTCTAACTTTCTGCTTTTGCTGCTTTGAGGGTTTAATTGTCAGTTTTCGTCCTAACGGTGAAGGCAACATTTAGAGGACACTTGGATAGGACTACGCAGGTTTAGAAGGTTCTTAAGGAATGGTTCATAAATGTGAGGAGTAAATGGCCTGTCCCACTTACGTGTCCTTGGCACACAAATTACGCGACCTCGTGGTCGCGTTGAGGCGCACGGGCATCGTATGGCCGCGTGGGGTCGGTCCATCTTAGAAGCGTGGAGCGATATGTAGTTGTGCCCAAAACTACATACCCCTCCGCGCTTGTAAGTGGGACCGGGGCTCCGAAATGTTTGCAGTGAACAAAACCTTCACGCGCCAACGGCCTGTCGTGTAACTGACGGCCAAAGTGGGACAGGCCCAAGACCCTGGCGTGACGCAACGTCTCACCTCCAACTGCAGCAGAAGCAGGCGAACGATCGCTGAGCTCGGCCTGGGGCTCAAGCCCGTTGCGGATCCGGATCCGCCCTCGCTTCTACTCCCAGAGCGGGGCCAAGAAAATTGAAGATAGACGCTAAGTGCAGGAGTAACTCAGCGGGACCGGCAGCATCTCTGGAGAGAAGGAACGGGTGGCGTTTCGGGTCGAGACTCTTCTTCAGTCTGAAGAAGAGTCTCGACACGAAATGTCACCCATTGTTTCTCTCCCAAGATGCTGCCGGTCCCGCTGACTTACTCCAGCTTTGTGTCCACCTTCAAATGGCGCCACACGCTCCAGAAGGCTGTGCGGACGAATGAAATCACGCGCGACTTTCACGGGACCGTCACGGCTGAATGCGATCACGAGGTCGCGTAATTTGTGTGCCAAGGATACGTAAGTGGGACGGGACCTTAAGTCACAGTTCTGGGCACCATGTTAGAGGAAAGATATTCAGGAAAGATTTACGAGGATGTTCCCAGAACTAGAGGGTGTGAGCTATAGGGAGAGGTCAGGTAGGCTGGGTCTCTATTCCATGGGGCGCAGGAGGATGAGGGCTGATCTTATAGAGGCGCACAAAACCATGAGAGCAATACCCAGAGTCTCTTACCCAGAGTCGGGAATCAAGGACCAGAGGATATAGGCTCAAGGTGAGGGGGAAAAGATTTAATAGGAATCCGAGGTAGACAAAAATGTTGGAGAAACTCAGCAGGTGAGGCAGCACCTATGGAGCGAAGGAATAGATGATGTTTCCATATAACCATATAACTATATAACAATTACAGCATGGAAACAGGCCTTCTCGGCCCTTCCAGTCCGTGCCGACCATTTATTTTCCCCTAGTTCCATCTACCTGCACTCAGACCATACCCCTCCATTCCCTTCCCGTCCATTTACTTTTAAATGTTAAAATCGATCCTGCCTCCACCACTTCTGCTGGAAGATCATTCCACACAGCCACCACTCTCTGAGTAAAGAAGTTCCACCTCATGTTACCCCTAAACTTCTGTCCCTTAATTCACATGTCATGCCCTCTTGTTTGAATCTTCCCTACCCTCAATGGGAAAAGCTTATCCACATCAACTCTGTCTATCCCTTTCATCATTTTAAAGACCTCAATCAAGTCCCCCCTTAACCTTTTGCGCTCCAAAGAATAAAGACCTAACTTGTTCAACCTTTCTCTGTAACTTAGTTGCTGGAACCCAGGCAACATTCTAGTAAATCTCCTCTGTACTCTCTCTATTTTGTTGACATCCTTCCTATAATTAGGCGACCAAAATTGTACACCATACTGCAGAATTGGTCTTACCAATGCCTTGTACAATTTTAACATTACTTCCCTCCTCCTATATTCAATGCTCTGATTTATAAAGGCCAGCACACCAAAAGCTTTCTTTACCACCCTATCTACATGTGATTCCACCTTCAGGGAACTATGCACAGTTATGCCTAGATCCCTCTGTTCCACAGCATTCCTCAATTCACTACCATTTACCATGTACGTCCTATTTTGATTTGTCCTGCCAAGATGTAGCACCTCACACTTATCAGCATTAAACTCCATCTGCCATCTTTCAGCCCACTCTTCCAAATATCCCAAATCTCTCTGTAGACTTTGAAAATCTACTTCATTATCCACAGCACCACCTATCTTAGTATCATCTGCATACTTACTTATCCAATTTTCCACCCCATCATCTAGATCATTGATGTACATGACAAACAACAGTGGACCCAACACAGATCCCTGAGGCACCCCACTGGTCACCGGCTTCCAACCTGACAAGCAGCCATCCACCATTACTCTCTGGCATCTCCCATTCAGCTACTGTTGAATCCATCTTGCTACTCCGCCATTAACACCCAAAGATTGAACCTTCTTAACCCACCATCCATGAGGAACCTTGTCAAAGGCCTTACTGAAATCCATATAGACAACATCCACTGCTTTACCCTCATCAATTTCCCTAGTAACCTCTTCAAAAAATTCAAGGTTTGTCAAACATGACCTTCCAGGCACAAATCCATGTTGACTGTTCTTGATCAGACCCTGTTTATCCAGATGCTTATATATATTATCTCTAAGTATCCTTTCCATTAATTTGCCCACCACTGACGTCAAACTAACAGGTCTATAATTGCTAGGTTCTGCTGGAAAGAAGCCTGAAGGAGGGTCTCGACCCGAAACGTCACCTATGCATTCGCTTCCTAGATGCTGCCTCACCCACTGAGTTTCTCCAACATTTTTGTCTACCTTCAATTTTTCCAGCATCTGCAGCTCTTTCTTAAACAATACAAATCCAAGGTGTACTTTTTCACACAAAGGGTGGTGGGTGCATGGAACGAGCTGCCAGAGGAGGTAGTTGAGGCTGGGACTATCCCATCGTTTAAGAAACAGTTAGGCAGGTACATGGATAGGACAGGTTTGGAGGGATATGGACCAAGCACATGCAAGTGAGACAAGTGCAGCTGGGACATTGTTGGCCAGTGTGGGAAAGATGGGCCGAAGGGCCTGTTTCCACTTGTGGGCGAGTCTGGGACTAAAGGTCACAGCCTCAGAATTAAAGGACGGTTCTTTTAGGAAAGAGATGAGGAGAAATTTATTTAGTCAGAGGGTGGTGAATCAGTGGAATTCTTTGCACAGAAGGCCTTGGGAGGCCAAGTCAGTGGATATAGTTAAGTCAGAGATAGATAGATACTTGATTAGTACAGTTATGAGGTTATTAGGTTATAGAAACATAGAAACATAGAAATTAGGTGCAGGAGTAGGCCATTCAGCCCTTCGAGCCTGCACCGCCATCCAATATGATCATGGCTGATCATCCAACTCAGTATCCCGTACCTGCCTTCTCTGCCATACCCTCTAATCCCCTTAGCCACATTGTGAGGAGGAGGCAGGAGAATGAGGTTGGGAGGGAGAGATAGAACAGCCACGATTGAATAGTGGAATAGACTTGATGGGCCGAATGGCCTAATTGCCACACCTATCGCTTCTGACCTGAGATTAAAAAAAGGATGCTTGAAGGGTCCCGTTTCTGTGCAGTATCTCTCTATGATTATTTTTTTCAAGCAATGGTTTTCTTGTTAATTGTCCTTAAACAGTCTCCTTGTCATCCCAGCCCCTTAATACACTGTGGGAAATGGTGAACAATACGATATCGGATCGTTCAGCTTAGGCTTTGACCCGCTGGAGAGAAGATGAGGGAGGCTGGTGCGCAGGCTGATACTGTAAATACGCTCCTAAAGCTTACCCCCCTTAATCTAGTTCAGTAAAACGCTGAGTCAAGCACTGGACCAACTCATCTTTAGTCTTGAACAAACAACAAATCCCCTATACAATACCTAAACCACCGCGGGTTCGATCCTTGTCTCTGCCTGGCCAAGCCCTTCAGCCTCGTGCAAGCAGACACCACCCAAAAGGTCACGCAATCCCAAGCGCACTCCCAGAAACATAGAAACATAGAAATTAGGTGCAGGAGTAGGCCATTCGGCCCTTCGAGCCTGCACCGCCATTCAATGTGATCATGGCTGATCATCCAACTCAGTATCCCGTACCTGCCTTCTCTCCATACCCTCTGATCCCCTTAGCCACAAGGGCCACATCTAACTCCCTCTTAAATATAGCCAATGAACTGGCCTCAACTACCCTCTGTGGCAGAGAGTTCCAGAGACCCACCACTCTCTGTGTGAAAAAAGTCCTTCTCATCTCGGTCCTAAAGGATTTCCCCCTTATCCTTAAGCTGTGACCCCTTGTCCTGGACCTCCCCAACATCGGGAACAATCTTCCTGCATCTAGCCTGTCCAACCCCTTAAGAATTTTGTAAGTTTCTATAAGATCCCCTCTCAATCTCCTAAATTCTAGAGAGTATAAACTGAGTCTATGCAGTCTTTGTTCATAAGACAGTCCTGACATCCCAGGAATCAGTCTGGTGAACCTTCTCTGCACTCCCTCTATGGCAATAATGTCCTTCCTCAGATTTGGAGACCAGAACTGTACGCAATACTCCAGGTGTGCAACTGAAGTAGAAACCTCCCTGCTCCTATACTCAAATCCTTTTGCTATGAAGATCGACACCGATCCAAATGGGGGCTACCTTTTATAGGTCAACGGTCCCTGAGGGCCGAACTACATAGGGGTGGCTCCCCTTACAAGCCAATCACACATATCGATTACATTAAAGTATTATTGACAGTCCCCCAACCCAATTACAAAAAGTCCCAATACAATGTTTCTCCAGAAGCTTCTGGAAGGAAGTCGGCTGACTGAATAATGCACCATTTACCCTGGCAGTACAAACAATTCAGCCAGGGCTTCACACTTTGGCCAATCACCAAACAGCAGGGCAACTGTCTTCTTCTTTCGTGTGGCGTGCACAGTCTAAAGTTGTTGGGCAACTTGTTCTATTTGATCTTCCGTTTGTGCACATCGAGTTGATTGCATTAGTCGAAACAGGGCGGACCACTTGAAGGTTGCAATCTTCCAGCCCAGGGCAACTGTCTTGCAACATCATTAACATTATTTACAATCCCTTTGCAGTAATCCATTCAAACCCATGCATCTACAACACCTTAGGGTGTCTCTGCAAAGTCCTCATGCATATTATCAATTGCGAGGACATCTGGACCTCACCTTATCTGATGTATTTATTGATCTGGGACCTAGACTTCCTGGCACCAGCTTGCAGCTTGAGGCTTCTTACAGAAAACAGGCCCTGTAGATGCATAAATCCTTTGCTTTATTTCAGCACTGTTTGGCCAGGATTTGCATTACCGGTGGTAGTCTGGATGTAAAAGGGCTGTCAGGATTTAGTGAGGGGTGGAAGCTTTGAAGTTGTCGGAAGAAAGACTCAGATCCAAGGTCAGTCAAGTGGCTGGTGACTTTTACCCTGGGGGGGGGGGGGGGGGGGCGGACAGAGGAGGAGGTGAAGAAGCATTACTTGAACATTAGGGGGAAACGGGGAAAAGGCACAGACCTGGCGGGAGAACGACAACAGCACGACGCTGTGCTTTTTAATTAAACCAGCTCCGCATTACAATGCAGCCTGAACCTGCGTCTACTTACGCAGCAGGGTGCTTCCCAAGAAGTGAAGTGTTGCAACGAGAGGCAAACAGACCCATAGATTCAGAATAATGACTCTCGTTTTTTCTCTCAATAATAAGCCATCAACGCGGTGTCGTTCCTGAGCCTCTCCCACGCTGCGAGGGAAAAGAGTGGCTCATCTTGGCGGGATTCTGATTGGCATTCGCCTCGCATTCATTTATTATTAAACATTACTTTCATACTCAAGGTCCAGATAAAAGGCGCAGGCATTACATAGAATACATTGCGTATGGAAACGCCATAAAATACATACAAAACCTTCGACCTCTTCTCCTGGCGTACGGCGTGCACAGCCTAAAGTTGTAAGACAACTTGTTCTGTTTGTTAGACAAAAAATGCTGGAGAAACTCAGCCGGTGAGGCAGCATCTATGGAGCGAAGGAATAGGCGATGTTTCGGGTCTCGACGTATTGCACTACATGTACAACTACAAAGATATTGTCCTGTACATCAGAATCACACTTTATTCGCCAAGTATGTTTTGCAACATACGAGGAATTTCATTGGCCAGGTCAGTCATACAATTAAAAGCAACAGATCACTCAAAAACACATTTTAACATCAACATCCACCGCAGTGACTCCTACACATTCCTCACTGTGATGGAAGGCGAAATAAAGTTCAAGTCCCTTCCCTTAGTTGTTCCTCGGTCGTGGGCCTCAAGCCCCCGTTGACGGGACAGTCTTGACTCCCGTAGCCGGCGGCGTGCGAGCCCTCCGTGTCGAGGCGATCATCTCCCTCATCAGGGAAATGTCAGCTCCCCCGCACCGGGCGATCGAATCTCGCGTCGGGGCTGGTCGAACCTTCCGTGCCATTGGAGCTCCCGACTAGCCTCTCCCGAGACTGCCAGCCCTCGATGGTAAGTCCGCAGGCCGCGGTGGGTGTGATGCCAAGCAAGGGATCCGCTCCGATGTCAATTCCGCGCCCCGCGGTGGGGCCCACGGCAGTCCGAGGCGCTCCCAGCTACAGCGGTGGTAGGCCGCAGAACCCGGAGAATATGACCCGAAAATCAACCACATCTCCGGGAAGGTACATGTACATGTACATAAGCATCGGCAGTCCTTCTCTCCATAGATGCTGCCTCACCCGCTGAGTTTCTCCAGCATTTGCTCCAGCATCTGCAGTTCCTTGTTAAACACTTGTCCTGTTTGACCTTCTGTTTGTGCACGCCGGGTTGATCGCATTCGTCGAAACAGGGTGGACCACGTCAAGGTTGCGATCTCCCACCCCAAAAGCTTAGTAAATCACTTATGAAAGCATCATGAATTATATACAAAAACACCATACGTGGTTTAAAATCCAGAATAAAAAAGAGATCGGTGTCCCACAAGAAGTCTGAAGAAGGGTTTTGGCCTGAAACGTCGCCTATCTCCTTCGCTCCATAGATGCTACCGCACCCGCTGAGTTTCTCCAGCATTTATATCTACCGACAACAAGACAACTGATACTAATGTCTCCACAGCAGGGATTGGTAGCATGTAGTGCTAAACCTTATGTTTGATAAGGCCAAGATAATTTCATTTTCAGCCTCATTAAACCTGCAAATACATTTATTACATATGATTTCTTAGGATAGCTTGTGAAGTACTGACTCCTGCAGCCACAAACATTTCACCTGCACTCATCATCAATGGCAGTCAATCGAAACGAGCACGACCGTCCTCTCATGTAGGACACCTGTGCGTGACTTTGTTTAACGTGGGGAGACTGGTGCACAGACGGCCACCCCACGGTCCTTGACGGATCTGGGTCAGGATCCAGTGGCATGGAGTCCAAGACGACCGGAGACCCTTTCCTGCTGCAGCCTTCATCCGCCTTCCCAGCCGTTGTGACGCTCCACTAAGGTCAGCCATCGTCCTCCGCCTGTTCCACCGTTGAGGTCTTGGTTGGATCGCTCTTTGTCTGGGACCTCCGCCCTCGATCTCACCGCCATGAGTGGCCCAACCAGGAGCACAGCTCCAGACGGCATCGCTCTCAGCAAAGGTTGATCTGCATCTTGATACACATGGCCATAATAAACCCATACTAACGCAGGCCTCTTGAATGTGCCTCTTCGATTACGTTTCCTCACATCTGCCATCATGTTGTTTCGCGTGGCTGTGTCAACATTTGTGCAGTAACCCATTTGTGATACTTCCGGGGAGGTTTTCCCATTCACAAGTTCATAAGTTGGAGGAGCAGAATTAGACCATTCGGCCCATCAAGTCTACTCCACCCTTCAATCATGGCTGATCCATCTTCCCCTCTCAACCCCATTCTCCTGACTTCTCCCCAAAACTCGTGACACCCATACTAAAATCAAGAATCTATCAATCTCCACCTTAAAAATATCCATTGAAACATAGAAACATAGAAGTTAGGTGCAGGAGTAGGCCATTCGGCCCTTCGAGCCTGCACCACCATTCAATATGATCATGGCTGATCGTCCAACTCAGTATCCCGTACCTGCCTTCTCTCCATACCCTCTGATCCCCTTAGCCACAAGGGCCACATCTTGTGAAAAGGACCCGTTTACTCCTACTCTTTGCTTCCTGTTTGCCAGCCAGTTCTCTATCCACATCAACACTGAACCCCCAATGCCATGTGCTTTAAGTTTATATAATAATCTCTTATGTGGGACCTTGTCGAAAGCCTTCTGGAAGTCCAGATACACCACATCCACTGGTTCTCCCCTATCCAAGCTACTAGTTACATCCTCGAAAAATTCCACAAGATTCGTCAGACATGATTTACCTTTCGTAAATCCATGCTGACTTTGTCTAACGATTTCACCACTTTCCAAATGTGCTGCTATCCCATCTTTAATAACTGACTCTAGCAGTTTCCCCACTACCGGCTTGGCCTCCGGTGCCCTCTATGGCAATGAATTCCACAGATTCACCAACCACTGGCTAAAGAAATTCCTCCTCATCTCCTTTCTAAAGGGTACATCCTTTTATTCTGAGGCTATGTCCTCTGGTCCTGGACTCTCCCACTAGTGGAAACATCCTCTCCACATCCGCTCTATCCAAGCTTTTCACGATTCAGTAATTTTGAATGAGGTGTCCCCTCATCCTTCTAAACTCCAGCGAGTACAGGCCCAGTGCCCTCAAACGCTCATCATATGTTAACCCAATCAACCCTGGGATCATTCTCATAAACCTCTGGACCACCACATCCTTATGCCCCTGTCCCACTTAGGAAACCCGAACGGAAACCTCTGGAGACTTTGCGCCCCACCCAAGGTTTCCGTGCGGTTCCCGGAGGTTTCTGTCAGTCCCCCTAATGGTCGATAGTGGTTTCCGTTTTAAAAATCGGAAATTTATTAGTCGAAGACGGTTGCGATGCTAGTTGAAGGTGGTTGCCGGGAGGACAAAAACCTCCAGTCTACTGGTTAAACGGAAGATAGACACAAAAAGCTGGAGTGTCTCAGCGGGTCAGGCAGCA
The DNA here is from genome assembly GCA_963514005.1 of Raja brachyura. The sequence continues at coordinate 6,379,466 of OY740792.1, read as the reverse complement.
TCTCGGGAGAAACGAAATAGGTGACGTTTTTAGATCGAGACCCCTCTTCAGAGTGAGTGTCAGGGGAAAGGGAAACACGAGATATAAACGGTGCCATTGAGAGAACAAATGAATGAAAGATATGCAAAAAAATTATGTTGATATAGGAATCAGTCCATTGTTAACTGTGGGCTAGGTGAAAACGAGTTACAGACAATGAAACTCACCAGGACGACAGTAACACTAGTTCAATGATGAGGGTCGGAGAGGGACAGGGAGATAGGGGATGGAAGGGTTACCTGAAGTTAGAGCAAGCAATATTCATACGCTGGGTTGTAAGGCGCCCAAGCAAAATCCCTCTTCTCCCCTCTCCCATCAGGCAAAAGGTACAGAAGTGTGAAAACACACACCTCCAGATTCAGGGACAGTTTCTTCCCGGCTGTTATCAGGCAACTGAACCATCCTACCACAATCAGAGAGCGGTCCTGAGCTACTATCTACCTCATTGGAGACCCTCGGACTACCCTCGATCGGACTTTGCTGGCTTTACCTTGCACTAAACGTTATTCCCTTCTCCGTAAAATGGACCGATTGTAACCATGTGCTGTGTTTCTGCTAACTGGTCAGCGCCCGACAAGAATCTTTTCGCTGTAAACCCGTTGCCCACGTGACAATAAAGTAAACTTTTAAGGCCCTTAAGGATTTAGGAGAGAGTAAAGGGCCCGTCCCACCGGCATCCGACTCCATGCAATGAGCGCGATCAAACTAGAAGCAGGGGCCGCGCGGAGGTCGGGTGAGTGGCGCAACACGGCGCAAAGTGAGGCGAACTTGGAGTGAAGTCTTAATGGTAGGTTCGCCAGGACAGAGAGGGGCACACAGAGAGGGGCACAGAGGCACACACACACAGGGCCACGGAGCCACACACAGAGAGGGTCACGGAGGCACCTACAGAGAGGGTCACGGAGGCACGACGTCGAGACGGTGCGTAATGCGTCGAGGCGACTGCGAGCCAACAAGCCGTTGCCGCGCGGCATTTTTGAACACGGTCAGTTTTTCGGAGACGAACTCTGGGACGAACTCCGCACAATTCCGCACGGCTCCGGCGATCGAAGTGGGACCGGCCCCGCGACGCCGGACGGCTCAAGTGACCACGTTAGGTCGCGCTCATCGCATAGAGTTGCATGCTGGTGGGACTGGCCCTTTAGACAGAGCTCTAGGGGCCAGTGGAGTCAAGGGATATGGCCCTTCACGCGACGGGTAGGTTGAGAGGAAAGATGGGGTTTCAATGATAAAACGGCTGTAACATTGCACTTCATCTGTTTATGTATTGTGTGTACATATATATATATATGGTCTATGGTGTATAGACACTGAACTGTTATCTCCTGTTCTGCATTATGTTTACATATTATGTTGTGCTGCAGCAAGTGAACGGCCTGTCCCACTTACGTGATCTTTTGAGCGACTGCTGGCACCCGTCATAGGTCGCCGACAATTTTCAACATGTTGAAAATACAGCGGGGACCAGCAAGACGCTACAACACTTTGGGTGACAAGGCGAGCTCTCACGACCCATACAGGCGGCACCCTGGCGACATGTCGCACGATGTCACCAATAGACAATAGACAATAGGTGCAGGAGTAGGCCATTCGGCCCTTCGAGCCAGCACCGCCATTCAATGTGATCACGGCTGATCATGCCCAATCAGTACCCCGTTCCTGCCTTCTCCCCATATCCCCTGACCCCACTATCTTTAAGAGCCCTATCTAGCTCTCTCTTGAAAGCATCCAGAGAACCGGCCTCCACCGCCCTCTGAGGCAGAGAATTCCACAGACTCACCACTCTCTGTGAGAAAAAGTGTTTCCTCGTCTCCGTTCTAATTGGCTTATCCCTTATTCTTAAACTGTGGCCCCTGGTTCTGGACTCCCACCAAGGGGCATGTTGCCAGGGGTCGCTTGTATGGTCGTGAGCGGTCTCCTCGTCACCCAAAGAGTCGTAACGTCTTTCTGGTCCGTACTGTATTTTCAACACAACACGTTGAAACTTTTTGGCGACCTATGACGGGTGCTGGCAGTCTCCGAAAAAGTTGCGGGACAGGCCCTTAAGAATTTCATTGTCCTATCTGGGACACATGATAATGTTAAAATTAATGTTGAAATTGTACAAGGCATTGGTAAGACCCGTTCTGGAGTATGGTGTACAATTTTGGTCGCCTAATTATAGGAAGGATGTCAACAAAATAGAGAGAGTACAGAGGAGATTTACTAGAATGTTGCCTGGGTTCCAGCAACTAAGTTACAGAGAAAGGTTGAACAAGTTAGGTCTTTATTCTTTGGAGTGCAGAAGGCCAAAGGGGGGACTTGATTGAGGTCTTTAAAATGATGAAAGGGATAGACATAGTTGACGTGGATAAGCTTTTCCCATTGAGGGTAGGAAAGATTCAAACGAGAGGGCATGACATGGAATTAAGGGACAGAAGTTTAGGGGTAACATGAGGGGGAACTTCTTTACTCAGAGTGGTGGCTGTGTGGAATGATCTTCCAGCAGAAGTGGTGGAGGCAGGATAGATTTTAACATTTAAAAGTAAAGTGGATAGGTATATGGACGGGAAGGGAATGGAGGGGTATGGTCTGAGTGCAGGTAGATGGGACTAGGGGAAAATAAATGGTCGGCATGGACTGGAAGGGCCGAGAAGGCCTGTTTCATTGCTGGAATTGTTATATGGTTATATGGTTATATGGTTATAATAAAGGTCTCTTGACTCCTGACTCTCGACTCACGAGCCGGAGGGCGTGAGGCAGTGTGATAACGCCTTGATTTTTCTTGCTTTGTTTGAAGATCACTCCGGCTGTGGACGGTGATTTTGGCAGCTACAACTGCACGGCAAGTAACCAGATCGGCACCCGCTCTCAGGTGTTCACCCTCGTCCAAGCAGGTAAGTGACTGCTCTGCAACATCCTGCTGCCTTCTGCTTACTAGATGTACGTGTGGAAGCAATCAACAGACAACAGACAATAGACAATAGGTGCAGGAGTAGGCCATTCGGCCCTTCGAGCCAGCACCGCCATTCAGTGTGATCATCGCTGATCATCCCTAATCAGTACCCCGTTCCTGCCTTCTCCCCTGACTCCGCTATCTTTAAGAGCCCTATCTAGCTCTCTCTTGAAAGTATCCAGAGAACCGGCCTCCACCACCATCTGAAGCAGAGAATTCACTTCAAATCCAGTTAAAATGTGGATTTTCTACATCTAGGGTGATGAAGTGGCGCAGCGGTAGAGTTGCTGCCTCACAGCCCCGGAGACTCGGGTTCAATTTGGACCACGTGTGTTTTGGACCCCGCTACGGTTTTCAGTTCAGAGATATCAGCGCGGAAACAGGCAGCTTCGGCCCGCGGAACCTGGCGGCCCCCACACGCCAGGGACAACGTATAATTGTACCCAAGCCAATGAACCTACAGACAGGTACGTCTTTGGAGTGCGGGGGGAAACCGGGGAAAACCCACGCAGGTCACGGGGAGAATGTACAAACTCCGTACAGACGGCACCCGTGGTCACGATCGAACCCGGGTCTCTGGCGCTGTGAGGCAGCGACTCCACCGTGTCGTCCTCTGGGAGGAGAGACTGCGACCATCCATCTTAGCTCCTCGATTGCCCTGTTTTGAATACGATCAATGACCGAGAGAGGTGGGAGATTGCAACCTTCACGTGGTCCGCCCTGTTTCGACGAACGCAATCAACCCGGCGCGCACAATCAAATACGATCAAATAGAACAAGTTGTCCGACAACTTCAGGCTGTGCACGCCGTACGCAGAAGAATAATGACTGAGACCTGACAGTGCTCCAGGGTCGAGTATTCAACATGTTCACCATCTTCCAAATGAGGACTTCTTCTTTTAGAAACATAGAAACATAGAAATTAGGTGCAGGAGTAGGCCATTCGGCCCTTTGAGCCTGCGCCGCCATTCAACATGATCATGGCTGATCATCCAACTCAGTATCCCGTACCTGCCTTCTCTCCATACCCTCTGATCCCCTTGGCCACAAGGGCCATATCTAACTCCCTCTTAAATATAGCCAATGAACTGGCCTCAACTACCCTCTGTGGTAGAGAGTTCCAGAGACCCACCACTCTCTGTGTGAAAAAAGTCCTTCTCATCTCGGTCCTAAAGGATTTCCCCCTTATCCTTAAGCTGTGACCCCTTGTCCTGGACCTCCCCAACATCGGGAACAATCTTCCTGCATCTAGCCTGTCCAACCCCTTGTTTTTCTTGTGTATGGCGTGCACTGCCTAAAGTTGTAGGTCTCTCTGGCACTGCAAGGCAGTAACTCTACCGCTGCGCCAACGTGCCACCCGGGCGCTCTGTACGCCCTTCCCTCACCTTTACGTATGTAAGTTTATTGGCCAAGTATTCACATACAAGGAATTTGCCTTGGTGCTCCGCCCACAATTAACAACGTGACATTCAGTGACAGTCACGCATGACTCAGAAAACACTAAACATTAATAATAATAAAAGCATCAATGATAAAACACCACTGATCAAGCATGCGAACCAACAAAATACCAGATCAAAGGGAGGCTACAGATTTTTGGCTTCCACCTCCCAGTGAGCGACACCTCCCTCCTGCCCAGATGAAACTCCATCTGCCGTTTCTCTGCCCATATCCGTGAGCCGATCCAAGTGCCTCTGTACCTTATGACAGCCTTCCTCACTGTCTGCACCACCCCCCCACCCACTGATCACAGATTTAGTCTGAAGAACGGTCTCGACCCGAAACGCCGGCCATTCCTTCTCGTGCGCGAGTGCGTGAGCGCGTGTGAGCAGCGGTGAAAGATGGACTGAGCTGAAGATGTGTTTCCTGTTAGTGCTTAGCCTAGCATGATGCCCCCAGCAGGCCGGTGAAGCAGGTGGGCCAAGTGGCTTTGACTCCACACCCCGCGGGCTCTGATTGATCGCGTGTCACCCACGCACAGCGTCCCATCAATCTCCCTAATGCGCTCCCTCGCTCCCTGCGGAAAGTAGAGCAGCGGCGGGCGGAGGGCTGCCCTCTCATCCCGTCGCAACAAGGTGAAACAAACATTCAGTGGAGCACTTCCACCGACTAAGGTCAAGGTCGAACAAACTCAAATTAATTTGACAGAGACAGCGACGTTTGTTTTTAAACAAAGAGCCTTGCCGCGGAGATGTTTGCAGAGGGACACTGGTTAGAATGTGCTGGAAGGAACTGCAGATGCTGGTTTAAACCAAAGACAGACACAAAATGCTGGAGTAACTCAGGCAGCGTCTCTGATTCCGATTAGAATGTCTCTGCTCGATGTCATTTCTCCATCGCAGGCTTATTCATGGGGCTTGGAACATCACCTATTTTCAATGGCAACAGGCCATCATAATTTAGCCAGCATACTATATTACATTAAGGAAACTATGCAGACTTAGCTGATAAGCTTAAGCAACAACCCAATCCTGACTACGGATGCTGTCGGTGCGGAGTTTGCAAGTCTTCCCCTTGACCTACGTGGGTTTTCTCCGAGATCTTCAGTTTCCTCCCACACTCCAAAGGCGTACAGGTTTGTAGGTTAACCGGCTTGGTGTAAATTGTAAATTGTCCCTAGTGTGTGTAGGGTGGTGTTAGTGTGCGGGGATCGCTGGTCAGCGCGGACCCGGTGGGCCGAAGGGCCTGTTTCCGCGCTGTATCTCTTAACTAAACTGAACTAAACCACCCGATCTCTTTGTTCCTCTTCAAATGATCCCATTTGGCTTGTCGTGAAGTAAGAATGAATTTGCAGATAAAAAGGACTTGAACTTCCCAATAAAGCACCATGCGGCAGCTCTGATACATGGACTCCACAGGACATTGGCACCTCAAGTGCGATCTAAATTGCCCTCGACGGTGTGGGGAGTGAGACATCTCAACACGTAGCGCAGTCCAAGATGCTCGTGTCCAGAGCTCAGTTGGAGCCTGATGTCAATTTTGTAAATCTCAACTATTCCTGACTGACTTCGCCAGTCGAGAACTCCGACTTCCGTTCCTCAGATGTTTGGCTTAGTTCAGAGGTGCAGCGCGGAAACAGGCCCTTCGGTCCACCGAGTCCGCGCCGACCAGCGATCCCCGCGCACTAAGACTATCCCACTCACACACACCAGGGACAATTTACAATTTTTCACCAAGGCCAATTGGCCGACAAAGCTTCCGTCTTTGTGGAGCGTGGGAGGAAACCTGGAAGAAAACCCGACAGGGAGAAGGGACAAACTCCGTACAGGCAGCACCCGCAGTCGGGATCGAACCCGGGTATGTAGGGCAGCAACACTACCCGCTGCACCACTAGCATACAGGTAAACCATATTACCTGTATGCTAGGTAGACAAAAATGCTGGGTGAGGCAGCATCTATGGAGCAAAGGAAATAGGCAACGTTTCGGGTCGAGACCCTTCTTCAGACTGATGCGAGGGTGGGGGAGGGGGGGGGCGGGAAGAAGAAAGGAAGAGGTGAAGCCAGTGGGCTGAGGGAGAGCTGAGAAGGGGAGAACATGCTAGTTTGTCATCGGCCACCTGCACTCAGGGGAACTCAATGGGACCGCTTTATTCCTTATTTTTTCAGCATGTCTGCTGCAAATCAAATGTCATGGAGTAACTGTGGCTGAGAAACACACCAGCTCTGAGGAATTCATAAGTAATCTCTTTCAGAGGCATGTTGCTATTTCTCTGGAACGAGATGTGTTTCGCTTGGCAGAATTCTAAATGTTAGGTTTCCTGGTGGGAAATCCAAGAGCAGACAGGTCACCAAGTAATAATTTAGCTGGAGTGCACAGTGGACTTTGAATAAAATGGGGAGGCTTGCTCCAGTTGTTATTTTCTGCCTGTTATTCCAGTGCGGAGGAGGTTTCTACAAGTCAGTGTCCAAATCCCTCTCTCTGACAAGGTGCTCACCCTCCTACACATTCGTAACCTGGTCAAACACATCGGCCACACGTTCAAACCAATGGTTCCTTTCAGAGATAACAGCGCGGAAACAGGCCCTTCGGCCCACCGGATCCGCTCCGACCAGCGATCCCCGCACACTAACGCTATCCTACACGCGCTCAGGACTATTTTTACCTTTACACCAAGCCAATTAACCTACAAACCTGTTTGCCCTTGGAGTGTGGGAGGAAAGCAAAGTTTAGAGATACAGCACGGAAACAGGCCCTTCGGCCCACCAGGTCCGCTCCGACCAGCGATCCCCGCACACTAACGCTATCCTACACCCACACATTTACACCAAGCCAATTAACCTCCAAACCTGCACGTCTTTTGGAGTGCGGGGGGGGGAAACCGAAGATCTCGGAGAAAACCCACGCAGGTCACGGGGGAGAACGTACAAACTCCGTACAGACAAGCGCCCGTAGCCAGGATCGAACCCGGGTCTCTGTAAGGCAGCGACTCTCTACCGCTGCGCCACCGTGCCGCCTCAGTTCTTGACTGAAGAAGAGTCTCGACCCGAAACGCCACCCTTTTCGTTTTCTCCAGAGATGCTGCCCTGACCCGCTGAGTTACTCCAGCCTTTCGGGTCTATCTTCAGTGTAAACCAGCATCTGCAGTTCCTTCCTACACCAACAATGGTGCATCATTGTCACCTGCGTAGACAGACGTGCGGTGAGATATCAAAGACTAAGGCCCTAGCTTAAAGTTTAAACGAGATCTGCGGGGCAATTATTTTTGTACACAGAGCGTGGTGGGTGCCTGGAAGGCGTGGCTGGGGGATGGTGGTGGTGGAGGGAGATATGATGGCACTTGGCCTTTAAGAGGATCTTAGATAAGCACCTGGATATGCAGGGAATGGCCGGATATGGATCATGTGCAAGCAGATGAGACTGGTTCATTTTGGCATCCTGTTCAGCACAGACATTGTGGGCCAAAGGGCCTGTTCCTGTGCTGCACGGTGCCGTGTTCTATGCTCCATTCTTTGCCCGAATCCCTCAGTGTACTCTTGCAACATGTAAGCTCACTTCAACTTGTGTGGCCCAGATTCTATCTTTCAAAGGATCGCCTATTCCCCCCCCCCCCCCCCGGACACATGACCCCTATAGGCACTGACCCCTGAACTCACTGACCCCTGAACTCACTGACCCCTGAACTCACTGACCCCTGAACTCACTGACCCATGAACTCACTGACCCCTGAACTCACTGACCCATAAACGCACTGACCCCTGAACTCACTGATACATAGATACATAGAAACATAGAAACATAGATAATAGGTGCAGGAGTAGGCCATTCGGCCCTTCGAGCCTGCACCGCCATTCAATATGATCAGGGCTGATCATCCAACTCAGTATCCCGTACCTGCCTTCTCTCCATACCCTCTGATCCCCTTAGCCACAAGAGCCACATCCAACTCCCTCTTAAATATAGCCAATGAACTGACCTCAACTACCTTCTGTGGCAGAGAATTCCACAGATTCACCACTCTCTGTGTGAAAAGAAAATTTATCATCTCGGTCCTAAATGATTTCCCCCCTAACCTTAAACTGTGACCCCTTGTCCTGGACCTCCCCAACATCGGGAACAATCTTCCTGCATCTAGCCTGTCCAACCTCTTAAGAATTTTGTAAGTTTCTATAAGACCCCCCCCCCCCTCAATCTTCTAAATGTCCTGCTGACTTCTGTACTGCTCCCAGATGCCACTAGATGGCGCTGGTTGAGTTGCTGCCTTGCTGCGCCGGAGAGCCAGGTTCGATCCTGACCTCAGGCAGTACCAGTGCGGAGTTTGCACGCTCTCGCCGTGACCTGCGTGGGTTTCCTCGGGGTGCTCCGGGTTTAAACCCCACATCCCAAAGACGGACAGGTCTGTTGGTTAATCGGCCCGCTGTAAAATTGCCCCGGATGTCCAGGAAATGCATGAGAATGTGGGATAACATGGAACTAGTGTGAACAGGTAGTCTGGTTATTTTGGAGTTTCAACGTTTCCCCTGTGACCGCGTGGGTTTCCATCGGATGCTCCAGTTTCCTCTCACATCCCAAAGACGTGCGGGTTTTGTAGGTCAATCGGCCCTTTGTAAAATTGCCACCTCGTGTGTAGGGAGTGGTTGGGATAACTTCAAACTGGCATGAAGCACGAACATAGATTGGTATGTCAGAGGTTATGGGTTGAAGGCAGGAGAATGTGGTTCGGAGGGAGAGATAGATCAGCCATGACTGAATGGCGGAGCAGACTTGATGGGCCGAGTGGCTTAATTCTACTTATGACCTAATGAGTAAGTGATCGATGGTCGGTGAGTACTCGGTGGGTCGTAAGGATCAGTTCCCGCCCCCGTGTCTCTATAATTCTAACAACCATGGCTCAGTGCATGGGTGAGTTATCGGCTGATATTAACAAAGAGGTCCTTCTGCAGTTGTACAGGGTCCTGATGGGACCACACTTGGAGTATTGTGTGCAGTTTTGGTCTGCAAATTTGAGGAAGGACATTCTTGCTATTGAGGGAGTGCAGCGTAGGTTTACAAGGTTAATTCCCGGGATGGCGAGACTGTCAAATGTGGAGCGGCTGGGCTTGTTTACTCTGGAATTTAGAAGAATGAGAGGGGATCTTATATGAGAGGAGACATATAAGATTATTAAGGATTTGGACACTCTAAGAGGCAGGAAACGTGTTCCCGATGTTGGGGGAGTCCAGAACCAGGGGCCACAGTTTAAGAATAAGGGGTAAGCCATTTAGAACGGAGACGAGGAAACGCTTTTTCTCACAGAGAGTTGTGAGTCTGTGGAATTCACTGCCTCGGAGGGCGGTGGAGGCCGGTTCTCTGGATACTTTCATGAGAGAGCTAGATAGGGCTCTTAAAGATAGCGGAGTCAGGGAATAGAAACATAGAAATATAGAAAATAGGTGCAGGAGTAGGCCATTTGAGCCTGCACCGCCATTCAATATGATCATGGCTGATCATCCAATTCGGTATCCTGTACCTGCCTTCTCTCCATACCCCCTTATCCCTTTATCCACAAGGGCCACATCCAACTCCCTCTTAAATATAGCCAATGAACTGGCCTCAACTACCTTCAGTGGCAGAGAGTTCCACAGACTCACCACTCTCTGGGTGAAAAATGTTTTTCTCATCTCGGTCCTAAAAGACTTCCCCATTATCCTTAAACTGTGACCCCTTGTCCTGGACTTCCCCAACATCGGGAACAATCTTCCTGCATCTAGCCTGTCCAACCCCTTAAGAATTTTGTAAGCCTCTATAAGATCCCCCCTCAATCTTCTAAATTCTAGCGATACGGGGAGAAGGCAGGAACGGGGGAGGTTCCGTGTGGAGGTTGTGGTTCAGAGGCACATATGAGGTGGTCTCTTGAGATCTGATGCTTGGTGAGTCAGAGTTACTGATTGGGGATGATCAGCCACGATCACATTGGAATGGCGGTGCTGGCTCGAAGAGCCGAATGGCCTACTCCTGCACCTATTGTCTATTGTCTGTTGTCTATTGTTTCCAGCTGCCGGCTGCTCCAGCGGAGATTCAGCCAAGGAGGATAGGTAGCAGGCCAGGCGAGGTCGCACCAGCACTCGTAGACAGAGCTTTGCAATCAACGGCTTGACGGGGAAATTGATGTTTCTGTCCTAATAACACGCCGCCAGTAAAGAATGAGAAAAAGTAGTGTAATGAAATCATAATGAAATCACCGACATCAATTCTGCTGAAGGTCATCCCAGAGTACAAATGGAGAAGTAATTTTTAAAGTGCCTCATTTCAAGTCCATTCCGCACACTCCTTGCGATATTATTTCCACACTCTATAAATCCTCTCCCTCTGTTTTACAAGTGCGTCCTGGCTAAATCGTCAAGCTCCTTATTTAAAGAGCTCCACGGCGGCTAAAGCAGGGACGCCGGTCGCAGAGGGGAGGAGGAATGGGTTCGCGTATGCTGAGCGTTTGTAGTTTAGTTTAGGCGATGGACAATAGGTGCAGGAGTAGGCCATTCGGCATTTCGAGCCAGCAGTTCCAGTTCCAGTTTAAATTCCAGTTGGAATATTTTGGAGGACCAAGTAACCAAGAACCAAGAACCAAGACGTCACCCATTGCTTCTATCCAGAAATGCTGCCCGTTCCGCTGAGTCTATCCGGCATTGTGTGCCTTACACCTCAGCGGTATGAATATCGACTTCTCTAACTTCTAAGGACCAAGAACCAAGAACCAAGCAGCGCCATTCAATGTGATCATGGCTGATCATTCCCAATCAGTACCCCGTTCCTGCCTTCTCCCCATAATCCCCTGATTCCGCTATTTTTAAGAGCCCTATCTAGCTCTCTCTTGAAAGCATCCAGAGAACCGGCCTCCACCGCCCTCTGAGACAGAGAATTCCACAGACTCACAACTCTCTGTGAGAAAAAGTGTTCCCTCGTCTCTGTTCTAAATGGCTTACTCCTTATTCTTAAACTGTGGCCCCTGGTTCTGGACTCCCCCAACATCGGGAACATGTTTCCTGCCTCTAGCGTGTCCAAACCCTTAATAATCTTATATGTTTCAATGAGATCCCCTCTCATCCTTCTAAACTCCAGAGTGTGCAAGCCCAGCTGCTCCATTCTCTCAGCGTATGATAGTCCCGCCATCCCGGGAATTAACCTTGTAAACCTACGCTGCGCTCCCTCAATAGCAAGAATGTCCTTCATCAAATTAGGGGACCAAAACTGCACACAATACTCCAGGTGTGGTCTCACTAGGGCTCTGTACAACTGCAGAAGGACCTTTAGTTCAGTTTAGAGATACAGCACGGAAACAGGCCCTTCGGCCCACCGAGTCCGCGCCGACCAGCGACCGCCCCGCACGCTAACACTCCCCTACTACACACACTAGGGACAATTTACATTTATAGGAAGCCAATTAACCCTCGAACCTGCACGCCTTTGGAGCGTGAGGGAGAGAGCCGAAGATCTCGGAGAAAACCCACGCAGGTCAGGGGGAGAACGTGCAAACTCCGTATGGGTGGCTCCCGTAGTCGGGATCGAACCTGGGTCAACCGGATGCTGTAAGCGCTGTAAGGCAGCAACGTTACCGCTGCGCCACCGTGCCGCCCGTTGACATGTGTCGGCACTGGGCCTGTACTCGCTGGAGTTTAGAAGGTTGAGGGGGGGACCTCATTGAAACTCACAGAATAATGAAAGGCACAGATAGAGTGGATGTGGAGAGGATGTTTCCACTGGCGGGGAGAGTCTAGGACCAGAGGTCACAGCCTCAGAATTAAAGGCCGCTCTTTTAGAAAGGATGTGAGGAGGAACTTCTTTAGTCAGAGGGTAGTTAATCTATGGAACTCATTGCCACAGGGGGCTGTGGAGGCCAAGTCAGTGGTTATTTTAAAGGACAAATTCTTGATGAGAACGGGTGTCAAGGGTTACGGGGAGAAGGCAGGAAAATGGGATTAGGAGGCAGAGATCAGCCATGATCGAATGGTGCAGCAGACTCGATGGGCCGAATGGCCTAATTCTGCTCCTATAACTGGTGAACCTCCGATTTCTGTAAATAATCTCTGCCTTAGTTTTATTAACAAAATCCGCACTTTGCTGCACTGTATTTCATCTGCCAATTCTCTGTCCACTCTCCTAACCTGTCCACGTCCTCCTGCAGTCATTGCTTCCTCTACACTGCCTGCCCCTCCACCTATCTCAGCATTGCTTGCAAGTTGACCGCAAAGCCCTCAGTCCCCTTATGCAAGTCATTAATATACAACGATGGGAAGCGATGACCCTTGCAGAACTCCTCCCGTGATTTTATACACCTCCACGAGATCACACCTCATCCTTCCGCGCGCTCCAGGGAATAGAGTCCCAGCCTGCTCAATGAATGAATGAATGGATGAATAAGTTTATTGGCCAAGTAGTCACATACAAGGAATTTGCCTTGGCGCTCCGCCCGCAAGTTGCAACATGACATACAGTGACAGTTAGAAATGATACGTAAAACATTAAACATTAATAACTCAGCGGGTGTGGCAGCATCTATGGAGCGAAGGAAATAGGCAACGTTTCGGGCCCGAAAACCTTTCTTCAGACTTCTTCAGGCCCGAAACGTCGCCTATTTCCTTCGCTCCATAGATGCCGCCGCACCCGCTGGGTTTCTCCAGCACTTTTGTCTACCTTCGATTTTCCAGCATCTGCAGTTCCTTCTTGAACACTAATAACCTATAACTTGTGTGCTTGTGAACTTGTGGGTGGCAGAGCAGAGAAACTGAAGGTGTTCTGTTGGGATGGGGGAAAGTTCTGCAAGGGTTTTAATGCAGCGATCAGGATAGAAAGATGTCAAGGCAACACGCCAAGGCAATATCGGATAAGTAAATGAAAGGGCGGCTTCAGCAACTGTTCTCCAGAGATGTTGCCTGACCCACTGAGTTCCTCCAGCACTTAGTGCCCCTTTGTTGTAAACCAGCATCTGCAGTTCCCTGTGACTGCAGAGGGTAGTATGTTAAGGGCCTGTCCCACCAGCATGCAACTCTATGCGATGAGCGCAACCTAACGTGGTCGCTTGAGCCGTCCGGCGTCGTGGGGCCGGTCCCACTTTGATCGCCGGAGCCGTGCGGAATTGTGCGGAGTTCGTCCCGACATCGCGCGGGGCTCCGAAAAACTGACCGTGTTCAAAAATTCCGCGCGGCAACGGCTTGTCGGCTCGCAGTCGCCTCGACGCATTACACACCGCCTCGACGTCGTGCCTCCGTGACCCTCTCTTTAGGTGCCTCCGTGACTCTCTCTGTGTGTGGCTCTGTGGCCCTCTCTGTGTGTGCCTCTGTGCCCCTCTCTGTGTGCCCCTCTCTGTCCTGACGAACTTACCTTTAAGACTTCGCTCCAAGTTCGCCTCACTTTGCGCCGCGTTGCGTCACTCACCCGACCTCCGCGCGGCCCTCGCTGCCGGTTTGGTCGCGCTTGCCGCATGCAGGCGCATGCTGGTGGGAACAGTTCTGTACAGGGATCTAGTTTGATCGCGCTCATCACATGGAGTCGGATGCTGGTAGGACAGGCCCTTTACAGTTGGAGCAAGAATGGGGAATCATCCTTAGTTTTTGGGGCGGCACGGTGGCGCAGTGGTAGAGCTGCCGCCTCACAGCGCCAGAGACACGGGTTTGATCCTGGCTACGGGTGCTGCCTGTACGGAGTTTGCACGTTCTCCCCGTGACTGCGTGGGGTTTCCCCCGGGTGCTGCGGTTTCCTCCCGCATTCCAAAGACGTGCAGGCTTGTAAGTTAGTTGGCTTCTGTATAATTGTCCCTAGTGTGTGTCGGGGTGATCGGTGGTCGGCGCGGACTCGATGGGCCGAAAGGCCTGTTTCCACGCTGTATCACCAAAGTCTAAAATAAAGTCTGAAATAAAGTCCATCGAACGTGTCCAAAGACAGGCCGCTCGATTTGTTACAAACACCTATGAGAGAGAAGCGAGTGTCACCAAACCAGTGAGTTTCACTGGGGTGGAACCCTCTCCAAGACAGACGTGAAGCTCACCGTTTGACCTGTTTTTACAAAATATTAAATGGTCAGTTGGACATAGACCAACACCAAACCCAAACCAATTAGGAGCAGACGAGGGCAATTTGAGATACCAGCGACCAAGACAGATGTGTACAGCAATTCGTTCTTCCCCCTCACAATTAAAGCATGGAATAGTCTTCACCCTACCATAGTTACCCAACCAGACGCAGCAAAATATAAGGTAGCTCTTCTTCTCCAAGAATCCTTTTGTTGCTTAAGTCCACCCTCCGCCACCTCCAGTTTAAATTCCATTTGGAACATTTTGGAGGACCAAGAACCCAAGAAGAAGAAGAAGAAGAACGAGAGGTCAACTCGTGAGCCTTATTACAGCGGGGAAGAAGCTGTTGATGAATCTGGTGGTGCGTGCTTTCAAGATGATAACCGACATCTGCATATGTATCTGTAGGAGTATCTCTCTGATACAGATGACTTACATCATGGGCCGCGGAACTGGGGGGGGGCTGGGGGGGGCTGCTGCCCCCTCCACATTTCGGGCGAGACATGCTTCATAACCCGCAATTATCCGGCCCCCAGGCATATTTTTCTCTTCTTCTGAGGACCTCCGACTGCAAGAATCTCAGAACAAGCGCACAGCGAGTGAGCGCGGCAAAACCGCGACCAGCCGCGGCGGAAACCGACTGCCCCCCCCCCCCCAAAAACCCTCCCTCCCCTCCGCTCAACGGCCAGTCACAGCGCGGTTCACAGTCGAGATATGGGGCAGTGAACGATGCGCTGGGATTAGCCGCTGAGCGGAAGGGAGGGTGGACACAGGGAGAGATAGACGACCCTGAGAGGGGGGGAAAGGGGGGAATGGGAGATATATCAGCCATGATCACAATGAATGGTGGTGCTGGCTCAAAGGGCCGAATGGCCTCCTCCTGCACCTATTGTCTATTGTCTATTGATAAACTGTACCTAAACAAACATTATTCTAGAAAATAGGACACAAAGTGCTGGAGTAACTCAGCGGGTCAGGCAGCATCTCTGGAGAACATGGATAGGCGACACTTCATGTCGAGTCACTTCTACAGACTCAGATATCTAATCTGAAAGGATTTGAGTATAGGAGCAGGGAGGTTCTACTGCAGTTGTACAGGGTTTTGGTGAGGCCACACCTGGAGTATTGAGTACAGTTTTGATCTCCAAATCTGAGGAAAGACATTCTTGCCATACAGAACAAGGGGTCACAGTCTAAGGATAAGGGGGAATTCCTTTAGGACCGAGATGAGGAAAACATTCTTTACACAGAGAGTGGTGAGTCTCTGGAATTCTCTGCCACAGAAGGTAGTTGAGGCCAGTTCATTGGCTATATTTAAGAGGGCGTTAGATATGGCACTTGTGGCTAAAGGGATCAGGGGGTATGGAGAGAAGGCAGGTACGGGATACTGACTTGGGTGATCAGCCATGATCACATTGAATGGCGGTGCAGGCTCGAAGGACCGAATGGCCTACTCCTGCACCTATTTTTCTATGTTCTATGTTTCTAATCAGATACTCTAGATTTGGACATAGCCTGAAATTCGAAACTTTAACTCATGGATGCTGCCTGACCCGCAGGGTTTTTTTTTAACAGCGTGTGATGTCTTTGCTTGGAAAAAAAATACCTGGATTTTCTAAGCCCCGCACTTCAGAGGGTTTTGTGGTCCTTATTTCTGTCGGTTCACTGTTTTTTTGTTCCCTTGCAGCCGTCCCGTCGAGTCCGTACGGTCTGAGAGTCCTTGCCGCGTCGCAGACGGTGGCGAGAATCACGTTCACCAAGCCTGACTCGCATGGCGGAGTGCCCATCCACCATTACCGAGTGGAGGTGAAGCCGGCAGACACCGAGGACTGGAGGACCGTCAACTCCAATGGGACCCAGAGTAAGTCGCCGTGTGGGTGAGGAGGGCTACGGCACAGTGCGTGTGAGGTAGATGGACTGGGCTGACGGGGGAGAGAGGGAGAGGGGAATCGCAGAATAGAGAGAGAGAGTGAGAGTGAGAGAGCTGGAGAGGGAAATGGAGGGAGAGGGGGGAGAGTGGACAAGGGGAAGGGGGGGAGAGAGGGAGAGGGAGAAAGAGGTGAAAGAGGGAGATGGAGAGAGGAGAGAGGGGAATAGTGAGAGGAAGTGAAATAGAGGGGAGAGAGGGAGAGGGAGATGGAGGTGAGAGAGGAAGTGAAAGAAAGGGAGAGAGGGAGAGGGGAAATAGACAATAGACAATAGGTGCAGGAGTAGGCCATTCGGCCCTTCGAGCCAGCACCGCCATTCAATGTGATCACGGCTGATCATCCCCAATCTATACCCCGTTCCTGCCTTCTCCCCATATCCCCTGACTCCGCTATCTTTAAGAGCTCTATCCAGCTCTCTCTTGAAAGCATCCAGAGAACCGGCCTCCACCGCCCTCTGAGGCAGAGAATTCCACAGACTCACAACTCTCTGTGAGAAAAAGTGTTTCCTCGTCTCCGTTCTAAATGGCTTACTCCTTATTCTTAAATTGTGGCCCCTGGTTCTGGACTCCCCCAACATCTGGAACATGTTTCCTGCCTCTAGTGTGTCCAAACCCTTAACAATCTTATATGTTTCAATGAGATCCCCTCTCATCCTTCTAAACTCCAGAATGTACAAGCCCAGCTGGTCCACTCTCTCAGCATATGACAGTCCCGCCATTCCAGGAATTAACCTTGTAAACCTACGCTGCACTCTCTCAACAGCAAGGATGTCCTTCCTCAAAATTAGGGGACCAAAACTGCACACAATACTCCAGATGTGGTCTCACTAGGGCTCTGTACAACTGCAGAAGGGCCTCTTTGCTCCTATATTCGATTCCTCTTGTTATAAAGGTCAACATGCCATTCGCTTTCCTCACTGCCTGCTGTACCTGCATGCTTACTTTCATAGACTGATGTACAAGGACCCCCAGATCCCATTGCACTTCCCCTTTTCCCAACTTGACGTCATTTAGATAGTAATCAGCCTTCCTGTTTTTGCTACCAAAGTGGATAACCTCACATTTATCCGCATTAAACTTCATCTGCCGTGCATCTGCCCACTCCCCCAACCTGTCCAAGTCACCCTGCATTCTCATAGCATCCTCCTCACAGTTCCCACTGCCACCCAGCTTTGTGTCATCTGCAAATTTGCTAATGTTACTTTGAATCCCTTCGTCCAAATCATTGATATATATTGTAAATAGCTGCGGTCCCAGCACCGAGCCTTGCGGTATCCCACTAGTCACTGCCTGCCATTCTGAAAGGGACCCGTTAATCCCAACACTTTGTTTCCTGTCTGCCAACCACTGCTCTATCCATGTCAGCACTCTACCCCCAATACCATGTGCCCTAATTTTGCCCACTAATCTCCTATGTGGGACCGTATTAAATGCAAATAGAGCAAGTCGTCCTACAACGTTAGGCTGTGCACGCCATATGCAAGAAGAAGAGGTGGTTGCAAATCCTCTCCACAGAACTGCTGCGATTTCTCCGTTAAAACTGAGCCTGGCGACGTCTTTTCCCTCGATAACGCTCCCTGGAATATTCCACCGTATTTAAGGGCCTGTCCCACTTTCCGTTTTTTTCGGGCGACTGCTTGCCGGCGACTCTCATAGCCGTAGCTAGTCGCCAGAAAACCGGCGGCAACCAAGGTCACCTTGGCGACAACCTACGACAGGAAAAGTCAAGCTGCGCTCATTGGCGTCAAACCCACTGCCGCCGAAAGATTTTCAACATGTTGGAAGTTTAGCGGCGACCAGAAAGACGCCACGACGTTTTGCGCGACTGAGGAGACGACTCCCAGCGACCAGCGGCGAACATGTGGCGGCAAACTACTCACCTGTTGTTGCCTAAAAAAATCTCCCAAGTGGGACAGGCCCACAAGGAATTATAAAATTAAAATTTGTTGCTGTCATTCCTACAGCTTTTCCTCATCTCAGTCCGAGTTACGGGACAGCGTGTCAGACCAGCGCTCTATTTTCCCTCTATTTTCTTACAAATAGTTTTATTCATAAAACAAAATCAAACACACGGAGTAGTAACACGATCAAAGGCGGCCTATATTGGCAGTTTACAAAGTAACAGTCATCAGATTAATATATCACCAACTTTAAATAATACGCTGGCCTCCCGCAGCGACCAGCGTTCACGTAAGGCCTCCAGAGTTCCCTCTCCAGGGACACGGATATAGCCTCTGAGTGTTTTTTACTCTGTGGTTTTTGGGGATGTCAGCGAGCGAAGGAAGCTAGCGGGCTTAATCTTATTATGCTCAGGCCAAAACGCTTTCACCCGCGGCACCACTGCTGTCATCACGGCTCACAGTGCTAACGGATTGCCTCGACGATGGCAGCCCTCTGTGACAGTGCGGCAGACATCAAGAGATGCCCCAGTGACTCCAGCAGCGTCGACAGTATATCACGTTCATTCATGCCTTCATCACTCAGCGGCTCTCCACGGACAAGGCAGAGAAACATCGCTCTCTTCTGAAATACGCTCCCTTCCTACTTTAGTTGAGAGATACGCTGCGGAAACAGGCCCTTCGGCCCACTGGCCGTGTCGACCAGTGCCAACCAGCGATCCCTGCACTCTAGCACTATCCCACACACACACACACACACACACACACGCACTAGGGACAATTTACATTTATACCAAGCAAATTAGTCTACAGGCCTGGGAGGAAACCGGTGAGCCCAGAGAAAACCCACGCGGGTCACGGGGAGAACGCGTACAAACTCCCGTACAGACGGCGCCCGTAGCCGGGATCGAACCCGGGTCTCTGGCGCTGTAAGTAGCAATGTTACAAAATTTTGAGATTTAAAAAATCAAGTCTGCAATTTATCCCATCAGATAAAGCATAAAAATAAGTTTAATTTGACACCTAATTCACTTTCATATCTTCAGTATTAAAAAAGTTAGGGCCATTTTCATACTCGGAAATTAGCAACTTGCTTCCTATTGCTTTTCTATTGACTTGTCACAAAAGTTGTGATCGAGGACAGTCAGAAGCCCATAACTTCCTTAAAATTTAAGAGAACTGAAAGAAATTTTCAGTTATTATAGATTAAAGTATTCTGAAACAAATATGAAACAATCTTACTTGGATGACCTGAAATGAAAGCATATAATTAGTTTGTTACCCAATTGAACCCAATTACAAAATTCAATTACTAGATCTAAACATTTATCAATTTCTTAAGAAAAATTTTTAAAAAAATGTAAAGCCTAAGTGTCCAATTAACAGTCACACAATAATTCACAATATAACATGATTTTTAAATCTAATTGTCGTTAATTTATAGGCCAAATTGAAGGAATTCAGTGTTTAATGCCTGTAAATTAATGGGCATTTTAAACAGCTTGCGAGTGGGATTTATGGAACGCGCTGTATTGGAACGTTGCGGTTGCGGTGAATTTAAACCCAATATCAGCAGGAAAAATACTGCCAGTTCATATGGGGGCTAAATCACCGTTTCGCAACATGAAATATTGATTAAAGTCCCCTAAAAAAGCAAGTTTATATGTAAAAATAAACTACCTGTTTTATGTAAAAATTCACTTACCTGTCCCCTACGTAAAATCGGTCCCCGTTGTCGGCGTTCACGGGATTAGGAGCTAATTTTTATTTTACTGCAGCAATTAAATAGTCGGACGATTTATTTAAAAAAACGGACTTACCAGCAGGCGGAACGAATCTCCAAAAATAGATCGCACTCCGAGAAAATAAAGCTCCGGATTGCAAGGGGAAAACCGCGTTTTAACCCCGCCCGCCCCCTTAAAGGCGCCAAAGTCGCGCACACGGCCAGCGGCAGAAGTCCAGCACCGCTAAAGGTAAGTTTTGTAACATTACTATATGGGCTGTAAAGGCAGCAACTCTACCGCTGCGCCACCCAGTTTTAGTTTGTTGCTGACAGCGTGGTAACATGTCCATCGGAGGGGAATTGATAAGAGCGAGTGCACAGAGCCTTTTACCCAGGGGGGGAGGGATCATAAACCATAGGGTCAGAATTATGGGCCTGTCCCACTCAGGCGACTCTTTCGACGACTGCCTGGGACTAGTTTTAATGGAATTCGCCTATGCCACCTGGCGACAGCCTACGCCATCACCTACGGCAACAGCTACGGCAACCTATGACAGCAAATTTTGCTGCAGTTGCCTGTAGTAGCCCAAAAAATTGCCTGAGTGGGACAGGCCCATTAATCTGAGGAACCTGAGGTTTACAGTGCGGAGGAGAAAGATTTAATAGGAGCCCGAAGGGTAACTTCTTCACACAAAGGGTGGTGGGTGTATCGAACAAGCTTCCAGGGGAGGTAGTTGAGGCAGGGATTATCCCAACTTTAAAGAAACATTCAGGCAGGTGCATGGATAGGACAGGTTTAATAGGGATCTGGGCCAAACGCGGGCAAGTGGGCCCAGTGTAGATGGGACAAGTTGGCCGGTGTGGGCACATTTGGACTGTTTCTGCGGTATCTCTCTATGTGAGAAAAGCCATTGTTCTGGAGATCAATGGAGATTGGACGCAGTATTTGGTTAAAAAAAAAGCCTGTAATTGGTTTAAAGTGACCCCCAGGATGGTGGAAGAGCAACATGAAGAACAACCTTTGTACACAGGTGCAAAATATCCCCAATATCAGGGCAACATGAATGTCAATGCAGACTGCAGCATGGGGTGGCACAGTGGCACAGCGGCAGAGTCGCTGCCTCACAGCGCCAGAGGTTCAGGTTCGATCCCGACGACGGGTGCTGTCACTGCGGAGTCTGTACGTTCGCCCCCCCGTGGCCCGCGTGGGTTTTCCGCCCGGATGCTGCGGTTTCCTCCCACACATCCAGAGACGTGCGGGTTTGCTGGTCAATAGCCAATAGGCAACAGGTGCAGGAGTAGGCCATTCGGCCCTTCGAGCCAGCACCGTCATTCAATGTGATCATGGCTGATCATCCCCAATCAGTACCCCGTTCCTGCCTTCTCCCCATATCCCCTGACTCCGCTAACTTTAAGAGCCCTATATAACTCTCTCATGAAAGTATCCAGAGAACCAGCCTCCACCGCCCTCTGAGGCAGAGAATTCCACAGACTCACAACCCTCTGTGAGAAAAAGTGTTTCCTCATCTCCGTTCTAAATGGCTTACCCCTTATTCAGTTGCCCCCCCCCCCCTGTAAATTGCCCCTCACATGCAGGGAGTGGATGAGAGAGTGTGACAACATAGAACTAGCTGTGAAATGGTGATAGCTGTGAGGCACGGACTCGGTGGGCCGAAGGGCCTGTTTCCCTGCTGTGCCCCCAGACTAAAGTGGAAAGCCTCGCCATGGAAACAACGAACTGCAGATGCCGGTTTACGCGAAAAGATTCAAAGCGCAGGTTTGTGTGTTGGTTAATTGGCTGCTGTGTGAAATGGTAAACTGTGGGTCGGATGGTGCTAGTGTGCGGGGTGATGCCGGTCGAGGCTTTCCAGGCGAGTGGCCAAAACCTCTGGCGACTCGTGTAAACCTCGCTTGGGGGCGCAAGGTCACCAGAGGTTTCCGTTCAGGTTTCCTTAAGTGGGACAGGGGCACAAGACAGCAACTCTGCCGCTGCACCACCGTGCCCGCACTGTAACGTCCCCAAAACCAATGTCATCCCCTTCGATTGTTTACATCTTGCTGTCTATGGGAGCTTGCTGTGTGGACAATGACCTTGCAAAGTTCCTTGGCCGTTCGAACCTTTCGACTGTGAAAGGTTGGGTCGTAATGCAAATTCTTTCCTTGCACCAGCAAGCTAAACAGTTTCAATTTGGAATATTATATTTTCTCTCTCTCTCTCTCTCTCTCTCTCTCTCTCCCTCTTTCTCTCTTTCCCCGTAACTGGTTTCCAATTAACAGCATCGGGGCGGCCCAGCGGGGTGGAAGGTCGTAGCCATTTGGGGAAGTGGTCAGTCTTGGAGGCTTTCCGAGCTCGCTGGCATCAGTGGGAACGACGGCTGGCTGGCGGAGGGGGTGGGCTTGCCTCCGAGCGGTGTTTAACTAACGTGGGCCAGTGGGTGGCTGAGTAACGTTGCAATAAAGGCCGCTGTTTACAATCTGTGCCCTGGTCGTTTCCATTAGCGGCATCATAAGCCCACTCTGTGTTCGCTGTGGGAAGCACTTGGTAATGATGGCGCTGGTGCAGGATAATTAGAGTATCTGTGTCCTGCTGCTCGCAGGGAAACGCAGCAGCCTCTCTGGTTTTTTTTTGTAACTTTTTTTTAAGAGATGCAGCGCGGAAACAGGACCTTCTCCGGCCCGCCGAGTCTGCTCCGACCAGCGATCCCCGCACACCAACACTATCCTACACACACGCACGGACATTTTTTTTAACGTTTCCCCCCGCTCCAATTAAACCCCGCAAATACGGAGGATCGTGCCCACCCCTCTCCCCATAGCTCGGGCCCGCGAGTCCTGGCAGCATCATCGTCCATCTTCTCCAGCTTGACAACATCAATGTCCCAGATGCTGTGGAATTTACTGAGCTGCTGGGGCTGACTCGTTCAGGGAGCGTTCTATCGCACAACTTAAGGGCCTGTCCGACTTACGCGACCTTGGCTCGCAAATTACGCGACCTCGTGGTCGCTTGAGGCGTACGGGCACCGTATGGCCGCGCGGGGCCGGTCCCACTTTGGAAGCGCGGAGGGGAATGGAGTTGTGCGGAGGCTGGTCCCGACATCGCGCGGGGCTCCGAAATTCCTGCAGTGACCAAAATCTTCGCGCACCAACGGCCTGTCGGCCCGCGTACGCACGCAGGTGCATTGCGGGCGTACGCAGCATCTTGACATTGTACGCAGCATCTTGACAGCGTACGCTTAGCACGTGGCATTGCACGTTGATGTCACCGCCCGGCGTGGCGTTGCGTGATGACGTCACCGCCCAACGCCGTGCGACGCCCAAATTCAGTCGGCCCGCCTCCTGCCCAGCTGATTGGTGAGTATGACGTAAATGACGTCACGCGCGTACTTAGCGCGCACTTCACGTGAACTCCGCTTCCGGTTGGTCGCGCCAATCGCACACAATCGCATGCAAGTGGATCAGGCCCTTGACGTGTCTGTTGTAGATGCTGCAAAGGGTCTGTGGTGTCAGGAGGTGAGGCATTCTCTACAGGGGACCAGGCCTTGATAGGCCACAAGGTCATAAATGATAGGAGCAGAATTAGGCCATTCGGCCCATCAGGTCTACTCTGCCATTCAATCATGGCTGGTCTATCTCTCGCACCTAACCCCATTCTCCTGCCTTCTCCCCACAACTTCTGACACCCGTACTAATCAAGAATGTCTGCCATTAAAACATCCACTGACTTGGCCTCCACAGCCTTCTACAGAGGACATCAATGGATTTAAAATGCCAATTAAGAACATCATTGACGAGTGATGATTGTGGACAGGAGTGGAAAGGTGACTGGTGGGGTTAGACAATAGACAGTAGGTGCAGGAGTAGGCCATTCGGCCCTTCGAGCCAGCACCGTCATTCAATGTGATCATGGCTGATCATCCCCAATCAGTACCCCGTTCCTGCCTTCTCCCCATATCCCCTGACTCCGCAGTCTTTAAGAGCCCTATCAATAAGAAGTCTGAGTGTAGATTTATATGCGGTCAATTGAAAAAACCTGACAGAACGTCGAACTGACAGACTGCACTGCAATTGTCAGCAGTGTATGAATAATTAAAGTCTGTTCTCCAACTGCTTGTGAGTGGGTCTCTGGGCCACTCCACCACTTCTCAAGCCTTTCCGTTCCTTCACCGCCTTTTCCCGTTGCCACGGATAATGAGATGGCCTGGGCGAATTCTAATTAGACTTCCCACCAAACTCAATCCATCACTCGTGACACTGGTTCCGCTTGCTTCGTGCTGCGTGCCACGTCATTTTTATCAAAGCTAGACACAAAAGGCTGGAGTAACTCAGCGGGACAGGCAGTGTCTCTGGAGGGAAGGAAAGGGTGACGTTTCGGGGTCGAGACCCTTCCTCAGACTGAAAGTCAGGGGACGGGGAGATACATAGGCAAGGAAGTGTGAGGTGTGAAAATAGGACAAAGGGAATGGAGATCAAGGAGAGTCGGGGGGGCAGGAGGAATGACAGAGGGGGGAGCAGCAAGAGAGGGTGTCGGAGAGAGGAGGAGAACCTCTTCAAAGTAGGCGTACCTTGAGGAGATTCTGCAGTGGAGCAGACGTGTGCGAATGAGCTGCAGATGCTGGTTTTTAATCACGTCACCCTTGGCTTCAGAGCGCGACAACTGGTAGCCAGCCAGGGATCACGGATGCCACGCCGATCAGCCGGTGGCCTTTTGGGCTCGGAATCGGAGAGCCGTGGGTTCAAGTCGCACTCCCGGATCACGGGAATGACCAGGTTAACATTGGATGAGCGTTTGTCGGCCCTGGACCTGTACTCGCTGGAGTTTAGAAGAATGAGGGGGGGGGGAGGGGAGATCCTCATTGAAACGTACGGGATAGGGAAAGGCTCGGTTAGAGTGGATGTGGAGAGGATGTTTCCACTGGTGGGAGAGTCAAGGACTAGAGGTCACAGGCTCAGAATTAAAGGACGTTCTTTTAGAAACATAGCAACAACAAAAAACAAAAAAAAAGAGGAAAGAGATGAGGAGGAGTCTCTTTCGTCAGAGAAGGCAGGTGAATGGGGCTTGGAGAAAGAGATAGATCAGCCATGATTGAATGGCGGAGTAGACTTGATGGGCCGAATGGCCTAATTCTACTCTTATCACTAATGACCTTATGACTGGAAACCTGAGAGGACAGCACGGTAGACTTGCTGCCTCACAGCGCCAGAGACCCAGGTTCGATCCTGACTACGGGTGCTGTCTGTATGGAGTTTGCACGTTCTCCCCATGACCCGCGTGGGTTTTCTCCGGGTGCTCCGGTTTCTTCCCGCACTGCAAAGACGTGCAAGTTCGTAGATGAATTGGCTTCGGTAAAATTGTAAATTGTCCCTAGTGTGTGTAGGGTGGTGTTAATGTGCAGGGATCGCCGGCCGGCACGGACTCGGTGGGCCGAAGGGCCTGTTTACGCGCTGTATCTCTAAGCACGTGTGGCAGGACATTGCACTGAGGGATTCTGCCTTTCCGATGCGATGATAATGAAGCCCATCTGCTGTTAAAATTGTTTGTGATTCCTTGGGAATATCTTTCAGGAAAAGCAGCAAACTTACTGCAAGTGGGCCCAGTGGGTATGTGCACGGGCAGAGATTCCATCTGTCGCAGTGTTCATAAGGAATAGGAGTAGAATTAGGCCATTCGGCCCATCGAGTCTACTCCCCCATTTCAATCATGGCTGATCGATCTCTCCCTCCCAACCCCATTCTCCTGCCCTCTCCCCATAACCTACCTGGCACCTGTGCCAAGCAAGTGTCGCGCGGGATAGTCACAGACTCATGGAGTCGTACAGCACGGAAACAGGCCCTTCGGCCCAACTTGCCCTTGCCGACCAACATGTCCGATCTACATGAGTCCCACCTGCCCGCATTTGGCCCGTATCCTTTTAAACCTTTCCGATCCATGTACCTGGCAAAGAGTATTTTTAAAACGCCATTAAGGTACCCGCCTCGACTACCAGATTCCAGATGCCATGTTCAGAGACAGTTTCTTCCCAGCTTTTGTCAGGCAACTGAACCATCCTACCACAACCAGAGAGCTGTCCTGAGCTACCATCTACCCTCGGACTATCTTTAATCGGACATTACTGGACTTTATCTTGCACTAAATATTATTCCCTTTATCGAGCATCTGTCCACTGTACATCGATTGTAAACATGAACAGTCTTTCCGCTGACTGGTTAGCACACAGCAAAAAGCTTTTCACTGTACCTCGGAACACGGTGACAATAAACGGAACCAAACTAAATCTAAACTACCTCTTCTGGCAGCACATACTGTACCATGTACCCACCATCCTCTGTGTGAAAAAAAGTTCCAACTAAATCTCTGCCCTCTCACCTTAAACCTATCTCCTCCGTCTCTGATTCCCGTACTCTGGGGAAAAGACTCACACTATCTATCCCCTTCATGATTTTATACACCTCTATTAGATCACCCCTCATCCTCCCCCGCTCCTAGGAATAAGACTCTAGCATGACCAACCTCTACCTATAGTCAGCATGGATAAGATACCGGCCCTTCGGCCCACCGGGTCCGTGCCGACCAGCGATCCCCGCACATTAACACTTCCCTGCACCCACTAGGGACAATTTTTACATATACCAAGCCAGTTAACCTACAAACCCTGCACGTCTTTGGAGTGTGGGAGGAAACCGAAGATCTCGGAGAAAACCCAAGCAGGCCACGGGGAGAACGTACAAACGCCCATAGCCAGGATCGAACCCGGGTCTCCGGCGCCGCATTTGCTGTAAGGCAGCGACTCTGCCGCTGCGCCACCGTGACCGCCATGTACCAGTACACAAGTTGGGCCGAAGGGCCTGTTTCCATGCTCGATGACTCGGTGGCTCTAAAATTCCAGTGGTCATTGTCGATGTTCCTGTAGATCAGGTTTCTGTGGGCTGTGAACACTTCCCAGGGGCCATTTACGTTTCCCACAAACCACCGCGCGCACAGTATTTAGTTCTTTCCATCGTTAAGGTGGTTGTGCTGACAAATCCCTCAGCCCACATCAATCAGACTAGTCCCGGCGGGAGAAGACGGTTACCTTTGGATAGCTCCGGGCACAGATCGGCAAAGTCGTTTGTTAGCATCACCAATCAAAGACTCAACACCTTGCCCACAGTGAGAGGGGCACTCTATGCACAATCCATCTTCACAGCTGGTATCTCAGTGCCCACTTGCGCCAACTGCCAGACAGCCGAGATAAGGACGAAATGGTCACCCATCTCCTTCTGGAAGGTCCATCTGCCAGGATGTTTACAAATACACAGGGCTAGATGTTAAAAGTCCAATGTGCCAAATATCAATTTACTCCTGATGGAGATGGGAGCCTTCTGCACTCACCTATGCTCCTCCGATGTTGAGAAAGGCGAGGCAAACACGTCATTGGGGTTATCAAGTGGGCACCTACCTTCATCGACGTTTCGCTGATTGAACCCACGACGTCTCCAGTAGGCTCAGCGTTGCATTCTGGCGTCCCAGAACCACCCCCCTCTGCCTCTGTCTAGTCGGCTATTTGGGAGATCAAATGGGGTCTTTCCTCTTCAGCCAGAGCCACTGGCTACTCCGCTCTGCCACCCGTGATCTTTCTTTGACGGCCTGGCGTAGGGCATGTCCGCTGATCCCCCAGGTCCTTCAACAGTCTTAAGGTAGATGTTGCCACGAATCCTCGACAACCAATGTCTAAGGTTGGCGCAGCTCAGGATATTGAGTGCAGAAGCTGGGAAGCGACATCGACAGCTTCCAAGATGGCCGTACAACCCAGGCGACTGTGTGCTGGCCTCAGAAGCAGATCTACAGCCACACATTACAATCGCTCCACACTCTTAAATCTCTACTGCTACAGCAAATTGGACTTTGCTGGCTTCACCTTGCACTGAACGTTATTCCCTTATCATGTATCTATACACTGTAAATGGCGCAGTTGTAATCATGCGTTGTCTTTCCGCTGACTGGTTAGAACGCAACAAAAGCTTTTCACTGCACCTCGGTACACGTGACAATAAACTCAACTTCTTTCACAGTTGTACAACATGTTCGTCATAAGGTCATAAGCGATAGGAGCAGAATTAGGCCATTCGGCCCATCGAGTCTACTCTGCCGTTCAATCATGACTGATCTATCTCCCCCTCCTAACCCCAGTCTCCTGCCTTCTCCCCATAACCTCTGACACCCGTACTAATCAAGAATCTATCTCTGCCTTAAAGATATCCACTGACTTGGCCTCCACAGCCTTCTGTGGCAAAGAATCCCACAGATTCACCGCCCCTCTGACTAAAGAAATTCCTCCTCCTCTCCTTCCTGAAAGATTGTCCTTTAATTCTGAGGCCGTGACCTCTAGTCGTAGCCTGGCTTCATGTTGTTTGCTTCGGATCACTTTGACATATCAGAGGCTGAGGGGACAATAGACAATGGGTGCAGGAGTAGGCTGTTCGGCCATTCAAGCCAGCACCGCCATTCAATGTGATCATGGCTGATCATCCCCAATCAGTACCCCGTTCCTGCCTTCTAGTCCCAGACTCTCCCACTAGTGGAAACATCCTCTCCACATCCACTCTATCCAGGCCTTTTGCTGTTCTGTTCGTTTCAATTAGATCCTCCCCCTCCCCCTCCCTCCTCCGCCTCATTCTTCTAAACTCTTCGGGTTGGGGCCCTTCTTCAGGCTGCTGGGTGGGGGGGGGGGGGGGGGGGCAGAAAACTGGAAGAGAGATGGGAAGTGGGACAAAGCCTGCAAGTGATGAGTGGATACAGGTGAGGGGGGCAGGGGTTGATTGGTAGATTGGGTGGAGCATGTGACAAAGGCTGGAGGTGAAAAGGAGAGGAACGTGTGGCAGCTAAGAAGAGGTGAGAAGAAATGAAACATTAATATTTGGAGTATTGTGTTCAGTTTTTGTCACTCTGCAAATGGGAAGGATGTCGATAAACTGGAAAGGTTGCAAAGATTTACAAAAATGTTGCCAGGACTCGAGGGCCTAAGCTTTAGGGAGAGATTGGGCAGGCCAGGACTTTACTCTAAACTCCAGCGAATAAATGCCCAGTGCTGTCAGACGCACATCATATGTTACTCATTCCTGGGATCATTCTTGTAAACCTCCCCTGGACCCTCTCCAGAGCCAGCACATCCTTCCTCAGATGTGGGGCCAAAAACTGCTCACAATATTAGCTTTGCTCAATTCAGAGTATTACGTTCAGTTGTGGTCACCCTGATGTAGCAAGGATGCTGTCAAGCGGGAAAGAGTGCAGAGAAGATTTACAAGGATGTTACCAAGACTCAAGGACTTCAGCTATAGGGTGAGTTTGAGCAAGGACTTCATTCCTTGGAGTGCAGGAGGGTGAGGGGTGATCTCACAGAGAGAACATGAGTGAAATAGATGGGGGAAATACTAATCCTACGCCAAACGCATTTTGTGTGGAACGGAACTGCAGATGCTGGTACATACCGAAGACAGACACAAGTGTTGGAGTAACTCAGCGGTTCAGGCAACATCTCTGGAGAAAAAGGATGGATGGGTGGCGATTCAGGTCAGGAACCCTTCTTCAGACTGAAGAAGAAGAATTTCTCCGGAGATGCTGCCTGACTCGCTGAGTTACTCCAGCGCTTGGTTCCTATCTGCCAACCCCATTTTGGTCTGTATTCCCACCTCTCATCAGGAGCCAGCTATTCCCAACACTAAGGACTATTCCCAACAATTCTCTTAGTGGACAAAGCTTAGTTTTTTATTTAGTTTAGATTTACAGCGCAGAAACAGGCCCTTCAGCCCACTGAGTCTGTACCGACCAGCACACTAACACTTTGCTACACGCACTATGGTCAATGTTTACATTGATACCAAGCCAATTAACCTGCAAATCTTTGGAGTGTGGGAGGAAACCGAAGATCTTAGCTGAAAACCCACGCGGTCACGGGGAAACTGTACAAACTCCGTACATACAGAATCCGTAGTCGGGATCGAACCCGGGCCTCTACCGCTGTGCTGCCGTGCCACATGCCTGTATTCAGACACTTTGTAAATATCAGAAGCCTGAAGGCATATGTTTACGGTATGAAAATTCGAGACTTTATCCCAGCTTTAGTTTTCGTTTTTCATTTTTGAGATACAGCACGGAAACAGGCCCTTCGGCCCACCGATTACGCACCGACTAGCGATCCCCGCACACTAACGCGAGCCGACCAAGTATACCAAGAATGGTATACTCATTATACCAACTCTACCACTGGTAGAGCCAAGTATACCAAGCGGTAGAGTTGGTATACAAGGGAAACCAAGTGTACAAACCCAAGCCTATTAGCCTGCAAACCTGTACGTCTTTGGAGTAAACCGAAGATCTCGGAGAAAACCCACGCGGTCACGGGGAGAAGGTACAAACTCCTAATAGACAATAGGTGCAGGAGTAGGCCATTCGGCCCTTCGAGCCTGCACCGCCATTCAATGTGATCATGGCTGATCATCCCCAATCAGTACCCCGTTCCTGCCTTCTCCCCATATCCCCTGACTCCGCTATTTTTAAGAGCCCCATCTTGAAAGTATCCAGAGAACCTGCCTCCACCGCCCTCTGAGGCAGAGAATTCCACAGACTCACAACTCTCTGTGAGAAAAAGTGTTTCCTCGTCTCCGTTCTAAATGGCTTACTCCTTATTCTTAAACTGTGGCCCCTGGTTCTGGACTCCCCCAACATCATAGAAACATAGAAAATAGGCGCAGGAGTAGGCCATTCGGCCCTTCGAGCCTGCACCGCCATTCAATATGATCATGGATGATCATCCAACTCAGTATCCTGTACGTGCCTTCTCTCCATACCCCCTGACCCTTTTAGCCACAAGGGCCACATCTAACTCCCTCTTAAATATAGCCAATGAAGTGGCCTCAACTATCTTCTGTGGCTATATTTAAGAGGGAATTCCAGAGATTCACCACTCTCTGTGTGAAAATTTTTTTCCTCATCTCGGTCCTAAAAGATTTCCCCCCTTATTCTTAAACTGTGTCCTTAAATCGGGAACATGTTTCCTGCCTCTAGCGTGTCCAAACCCTTAACAATCTTGTTATGTTTCAATGATTATGCCTCTCACCCTTCTAAACTCCAGAGTATACAAGCCCAGCCGCTCCATTGTCTCAGCATATGACAGTCCCGCCATCCCGGGACTCCCAGACCGCAGCTGCAGTCGGGATTGAACCCTCGACTCCGGCGATGCAAGCACTGTAATGCAGCAACTCTACCGCTGGGCCACTGTGCCACCCTAGCGTAGAGATCTGCTCAATTGCAGACAGCAGGAAGAAGGACAATGTTTCTCATCTTGGAACGATGGGTCATATTTATTCATTCACCAGACCAAGCATCTGCCTCGTTGAATCCGCTGGCAATTTTTCAGGCAACAAAATCCTAGTGATATTGGGTCAGCATGTTCTATCTATTGACTTATTAATTCAGCCATCCACGTACAAACTTGAAACTGAACTTTATGTTATAGAAAAGCTGTTGTCGAGCTGGAAAGGGCTCAGAGAAGATTTACGAGGATGTTGCCAGGACTCGAGGGTGTGGGCTGTAGGGAGAGGTTGAGCAGGCTGGGACTCTATTCCTTGGAGCGCAGGAGGATGAGGGGTGATCTTAGAGAGGTGTATAATATCATGAGAGGAATAGATCGGGTAGATGCACGGTGTCTCTTGCCCAGCGTAGGTGAATCGAGGACCAGAGGACGTAGGTTTAAGGTGAAGGGAAAAGATTTGATAGGAATCTGAGGGGCTGGTGGAGTCAAGGGATATGGTGAGAAGACAGGCACGGGTTATTGATCAGCCATGATCACAATGAATGGCGGTGCTGGCTCGAAGGGCCGAATGGCCTACTCCTGCACCTAATTTCTATGTTTCTATGTTTCTATGAAGGGCCGAATGGCCTCCTCCTACACCTATTTTCTATGTTTCTATGAGGGGTAGAATATAGGAGATTGAGAGAGGATCTTATAGAAACTTACAAAATTCTTAAGGGGTTGGACAGGCTAGATGCAGGAAGATTGGTCCAGGACAAGGGGTCACGGCTTAAGGATAAGGGGGAAATCCTTTAGGACCGAGATGAGAAGGAATTTTTTCACACAGAGAGTGGTGGGTCTCTGGAACTGTCTGCCACAGAGGGTAGTTGAGGCCAGTTCATTGGCTATATTTAAGAGGGAGTTAGATGTGGCCCTTGTGGCTAAGGGGATCAGAGGGTATGGAGAGAAGGCAGGTACGGGATACTGAGTTGGATGATCAGCCATGATCATATTGAATGGCGGTGCAGGCTCAAAGGGCCGAATGGCCTACTCCTGCACCTAATTTCTATGTTTCTATGTTTCTATGAAGGGCCGAATGGCCTCCTCCTACACCTATTTTCTATGTTTCTATGAGGGGTAACATTTTCACACAAAGGGCGGTGGGTGTATGGAACAAGCTGCCAGAGGAAGTGGTTGAGGCAGGGACTATCCCGACGTTTTAGAAACAGTTAGGCAGGTACGTGGATAGGTCAGGTTTGGAGGGATATGGGCCAAACGCGGGCAGGTGGGACTAGTGTAGACGGGGTATGTTGGGCCGGTGTGGGCAAGTAGGGCCGAAGGAAGGGTCTGTTTGCACACTGTATGACTCTAAACACAGGGGTTGTTTTGGCCCAATATTCTTATCTACAGCCCTTGTCACACTTGGAGATCAGTTGATGAAGAGCCACAGTGAACACAGCCCATTATACAGCAGTTCTGCTGAGCAAGTGATGTGGTATGAGCAGGCCTTGAGGCAATAAATCATGAAGAATGTGCAGGGAGGAACTGCGGATGCTGGTTTAAAACAAAGATAGACACAAAATGCTGGAGTAACTCATAGAAACATAGAAAAATAGGTGCAGGAGTAGGCCATTCGCCACTTCAGCCCATCAATAAGACTATGGCTGATTATTCAAAATCAGTACCCCGTTCCTGCTTTCTCCCCATATCCCTTGATTCATTTAGCCCTAAGAGCTGGATGTAACTCTCCCTTGAAAACATCCAGTAAATTGGCCTCCGCTGCCTTCTGTGGCAGAGAATTCCACAGATTCACGACTCTGTGGGTGAAGAAGTTTTTCCTCATCTCAGTCCAACATGGCCTATCGCTTATTCTTAAACTCTGACCCCTGGTTCTGGACTCCCCCAACATTTTCGGGAGCATTTTTCCCCCATCTAGCCTGTCCAATCCTTTAAGAATTTTATATGTTTCTATAAGATCACCCGCTCATCCTTGTACCTTGTACCTTCTGAGGAGTTCACCAGGGACTATACTGGACGTTGGACAATTTTATACTGGACAATTTTTACATTTATCAACCTACAAATTGTTCTAAATTCCAGTGACTGCAAGCCCAGGCGACCCGGGTCAGTGGGTTGGACAGCATGGAAGTTCAGACTGAAGTCTGAAGTCTGGTCTCGACCTGAAACGTCAACTATTCCTTCCCTCCAGAGATGCTGCCTGATTCACTGAGTAGCTTCAGCATTTTGTGTCTGTCTTCAGTATAAACCAGCATCTGCTGCTCCTTCCTACACAACGTTCTGGTAAACGCACCCTTTCCAAAGCCTCCACATCCTACCTGTAGTGGGGTGACCAGAACTTCACGCGTAACTCGAATGCTGCCTCACGTTTAGAGGATATGGGCCAAATTCATGCAGGTGGGACTCGGTGGGTCAAAATGCTGGAGTAACCCAGCATTGGTTCATAAGTAAAAAGAGATAGGAGCAGAAATAGACCATTCGGCCCATCAAGTCTACCCCGCCATTCAATCATGGCTAACCTATCTCTCCCTCCTAACCCCATTATCTTCTCCCCAAAACCCCTGACACTCGCACTAATCAAGAATGTATCTATCTCTGCCTCAAAAACATATGTTCACAAGTGGTAGGAGCAGATTTAGGCCATTCGGCCCATCAAATCTACTCCATCCATTCAACGGGTCAGGCAGCATCTCTGGTGATGTTTTGGGTCGAGACCCATCTTCAGACCTGCTTTGTTGTGGATTGTCTACCTGCACTGTTGAGACGGCTCGATCCCAAACCTCACCCATTCCTCCTCTCCAGTGATGCTGCCTGTCCCACTGAGTTCCTCCAGCTGTTTGTGTCTAACTTTGGCTATTCCATCGCCTCGCTCACAGGCGCTGAATGGTCGTAGACCAGCTGGGTGTGATATTAAAATCTCCCTGGAAATGGACCAAGTCAAAGTAAATGAACCTTTGAAAACACGGAATGAAATGTGGCTGCCCATCTGCTCCGGTCTGTAGCTGGGTATCTCGTGGCATCTTGTTCACCATGTGTGTTTACACCTGCACTTGGTAGCCGGCCAAAGCAAGGCATAGAACCATCACAACATTGACTGCTCCAACGGTTCGACAACGATGCAATGCTTGTCACAAATGCAACTGCACAGAGAAATCCTTGTTGCATCTATGACACATGCGGACGGTTTTGGCACCGATATTGAGAGTCCAAAGTCAAGTCAAGTCACTTTTATTTCTATAGCACATTTAAAAACCAACTCTCGTTGGCCAAAGTGCTTTACATTGGTGGAGGTACTAACGTTATACAACAGTGGTTCATAGATGAAGTACATACATAAATACATACATATAGCCCTCGCTCAGAGGACGTCAAGAAAGGCTTCAGAGTAGAGATGAGTTTTAAGTCTTGACTTAAAGGAGTCGATGGAGGGAGCTTCTGTTGGGAAGGGGGATGCTGTTCCACAGTCCAGGAGCTGCAACCACAAAGGCACGGTCGATCGCCCCTGAGCTTATGCCTAGACCATGGGATGTTCAGTAACCCCAAGTCGGAACCCCCAAGAGTCCAAAGTCGGGTCGGCCCACGCGCTCAATGTACTGGAGCAGTTTCCTGCCAACCGACATCCCTCGCCCGGCCCGGCCCGGCCATCTTTGTGACCCGGGGGCGCCTCCTGCAGCCGACCTTGAAGGCGCTGAGATGCGTCGGATATTGTCCGTGTCCGTTCCTCGGCATGAGGCATCGCAGGGAAACCCACTGCAGGAGTGATGCTCGACGTCGATGCTCGAAGTCGACACGCTCCCCTGCTGTAAATTGTTAGCAGTGGGTGTGTGAAACAGTGTGTGGTGTGTTGTGGAACAATGGCCCGCAGAGTGTACACAGGAACAACAATAGGATAAGTGGTCTCCGTGGGACCTGCTCAGTATACACGTTAAACGGCCAACTAAACATTACAGTGGGCACACGAATAATAATAGAATGCCAATGCGGGGCGGCGCAGTGGCGCAGCGGTAGAGTTGCTGCCTCACAGCGCTTGCAGCGCCTGAGACCCAGGTTCAATCCCAACTCCGAGTGATGTCTTTCTTCTGCAGTCGTATACTGCTCTGGTGAGACCACATCTGGAGTATTGTGTACAGATTTGGTCTCCTAATTTGAGCAAGGACATCCTTGCGATTGAGGCAGTGCAGCGTAGGTTCACGAGGTTGATCCCTGGGATGGCGGGACTGTCATATGAGGAAAGGTTGAAAAGGCTAGGCTTGTATTCACTGGAGTTTAGAAGGATAAGGGGGGATCTTATAGAAACATATACAATTATAAAAGGACTGGACAAGCTCGATGCAGGAAAAATGTTCCCAATTTTTGGGCGAGTTCAGAACCAGGGGCCGCAGTTTTAGAATAAAGGGGAGGTCATTTAAGACTGAGGTGAGAAAAAACTTTTTCACCCAGAGGGTTGTGAATTTGCGGAATTCCCTGCCACAGAGGGCAGTGGAGGCCAAGTCACTGGATGGATTTAAGAGAGAGTTAGATAGAGCTCTGGGGGCTAGTGGAATCAAGGGATATGGGGAGAAGGCAGGCACGGGTTATTGATAGGGGACGATCAGCCATGATCACAATGAATGGCGGTGCTGGCTCGAAGGGCCGAATGGCCTCCTTATGCACCTATTTTCTATGTTTCTATACGGAGTTTGTGCGTTCTCCCCGTGATTTTTCTCCGAGATCTTCCGTTCCCTCCCGTACTCCAAAGAAGTACAGGTTTGTAGGTAAATTGGCTTGGTGTAAATGTAAAACTGTCCCTAGTGTGTGTAAGGCAGTGTTAACGTGCGGGGATGGCTGGTCAGCCCTGACACGGTGGGCCGAAGGGCCTGTTTCCGTGCTGTATCTCTAAACTAAAGCTAAGAAGTAAAAAACGTAAAACAAAGTCGAGAAAACTGCCGACACAGATATGGACCATTTGACCCATCGCTCCATGCTGGTTCAACTAGGAACTCTTCAGTTTCCACTACCATCAGCATTCCCCCCCCCCCCCCCCCATCCTTTCCCTCCCCTTTATTCCCTTTAGTTTTAGTTTTGTTTAGGTACAGCATTGAAACAGGCCCTTCGGCCCACCAAGTCCACGCCGACCAATGATCACCCGTATACTAGCTCTATCCCGTCTAGCCCGCCCACATACCGTGGATGATTTAAAATTTACAGAACCCAATTAACATACAAACCTGCACGTCTTTGGATTGTGGGAGGAAACCGGAGCACCCAGACAAAACCTACGCAGATCAGGAGGAGAACGTGCAAACTCCGTACAGACAGCACCCGTAGTCAGGATCGAACCCGGGTCTCTGGCGCTGTGAGGCAGCAACTCTACCGCTGCGCCACCGTGCCACCCCTGGTTAGTTGTGGCATGGCAGTTTAGTTTAGTTTAAAGATACAGCGCGGAAACAAGCCCTTCGGCCCACCGGGTCCGTGCCGACCAGCGATCCCCGCACATTAACACCATCCTACACCCACTAGGGACAATTTTTACATTTACACCAAGCCAATTAACCTACAAACCTGTACATCTTTGGAATGTGGGAGGAAACCGAAGATCTCGGAGAAAACCCACGCAGGTCACGGGGAGAACGTACAAGCTCCGTACACACAGCAGCCGTAGTCGGGATCGAACCCGGGTCTCCGGATCTGCATTCGCTGTAAGGCAGAACCTCTACCGCTGCTCCACGGTGCCGCCGTTAGATATGAATGGAGATTGACACCAAGTGCTGGAGTAACTCAGCGGGTTAGGCAGCACCTCTGGAGAAAAGGATCAGATGATGTCGCGGTTCAGGGCCTTGACCCGAAATGTCACCTATTCCTTCCTTCCAGAGGTTTCTGCCTGACCGGCTGAGTTACTCCAGCACTTGGTGTCGATCTTTGGTTTAAACCAGCAGAAGTCCCTCCCTACGCATCGTGCGCGTGTCGGTCGAGGATGGACTATGTGGGTGGTGGAGGTCAGACGAGACGCCGGGAACAGCGGAGGTTCCGGCGCAAGATGCTCCGTGCCTTTTGCCCGGGGATGCTCTAGCGTGGGAGCTCCGACCGGCAGAGCCCGTGGACTTTAGCACCGTGAAGCCCGTGGCCTCCGGTAAGAAGCGGCCGACTCGGGAGCTCCAAGTGTTCCGGGCCTTCCCGACGCCGGAGCTTCCATCGTCCCGACGGGAGGGCTTGAACATCGGACCGTCGGCAACGGCAACTGCGGAGGGTTCAAAGGCTCCCGACCACGGGTGGACAAAGGAGAAAGGTGGCTTAACTTTATGGCCTTCCCTCTCAGTGAGGAATGGGGATTCCGCTGTGGTGGAAGTTTATGGTAAACTTTAGGAAAGGAACAAGCTTCATAGAAACATAGAAATTAGGTGCAGGAGTAGGCCATTCGGCCCTTCGAGCCAGCACCGCCATTCAATATGATCATGGCTGATCATCCAACTCAGTATCCCGTACCTGCCTTCTCTCCATACCCCCTGATCCCTTTAGCCACAAGGGCCACATCTAACTCCCTCTTAAATATAGCCAATGAACTGGCCTCAACTACCCTCTGTGGCAGAGAGTTCCAGAGACCCACCACTCTCTGTGTGAAAAAAGTCCTTCTCATCTCGGTCCTAAAGGATTTCCCCCTTATCCTTAAGCTGTGACCCCTTGTCCTGGACCTCCCCAACATCGGCAACAATCTTCCTGCATCTAGCCTGTCCAACCCCTTAAGAATTTTGTAAGTTTCTATAAGATCCCCTCTCAATCTCCTAAATTCTAGAGAGTATAAACCGAGTCTATGCAGTCTTTGTTCATAAGACAGTCCTGACATCCCAGGAATCAGTCTGGTGAACCTTCTCTGCACTCCCTCTACGGCAATAATGTCCTTCCTTAGATTTGGAGACCAGAACTGTATGCAATACTCCAGGTGTGGTCTCACCAAGACCCTATACAACTGAAGTAGAACCTCCCTGCTCCTATACTCAAATCCTTTTGCTATGAAAGCTAACATACCATTTGCTTTCTTCACTGCCTGCTGCACCTGCATGCCTACTTTCAATGACTGGTGTACCATGACACCCAGGTCGCGCTGCATCTCCCCTTTTCCTACTTCGATATTCATACCTTGCAGCAGAGGCAGAGGAGAGAGGTTGGAGGGTAAGGGTGTGGTCAGTGGAGGTGGGGTGCGGGGGCTTTGTAGCCAGCTCCACCGCACGGCTCCTGAGGGAAGTAGGAGTCAGAGGGCAAGCACAAAGGAGGGCAATAGAAGAACTTGCCAATGTTGCCAAACGGAGCAGTCACTGGCTGTGGCTGAAGAGGAAAGATGCTGTCTGGGCTGCCACGTGACCATCTAGAGGCTAGCAACAAGACTGACACCCAGGTCTGATCAACGTGTGGTGGGCCTGCCTCGACTGAGGGTGTCTTGTGACAAAAGGCCGAAACACCCAGTGACGTTGAGATACACAACTGAAGATGTGTCGGATTGGTAGCAAAATTCACCTAGCGGTCATCCCCAAGAATATCAAATTGTAGTGAAGTCTTGGAGGTTGTAACATCCAGTCCGAATAATCGGGGCTGGGCGAGGGATGTGCTGTGTGTATTTTTGCTTTTCACTAAGTAAGGCTGTATGCTAACTCATATTTCTCTGTATCTTAATTGGTTAAGTGACCGTTAAATTGAATCTTGAATCTTAAACTTTAGTCGGTGCCCTTTCTGTGGCGACTCTTTGCATACCTTGCGAATCTACAAACTCATCAGGAAGGCCCTGCTCCATCCTGGGGGTGGAGTTCGAGTTGGATTCACTGGAGGTTGGTCGCGGAGGGGAGGATGCCCATCAAACTGCGGAGCATCCTGGACAATACAGCTCACCCCCTCCATGACACACACTGGTCAACCTGAGGAGCACCTTCAGCAACAGACTGGTTCCACCGAGATGCAGCACAGAACGCCACAGGAGATCCTTCTTCCCTGTGGCTATCACACTGCACAACCCCTCCCCCTTCTGTGGTGGGGTAGACTGAGACTGACTCCCCTCCCCGATCCCCCCCCCCCCCTCCCGGATCTTTCCCCAAGCCTTTCCACTCGTCACTTTGATTTCATGTTTCGTGTATTTTGTGTTGGCAGATCAATTTCCCTCCTGGGATAAGTAATGTTCTATCGTATCATATAACATATAACATATAACATATAACAATTACAGCACGGAAACAGGCCTTCTCGGCCCTTCCAGTCCGTGCCGACCATTTACTTTCCCCTAGTCCCATCTACCATACTCGGACCATACCCCTCCATTCCCTTCCCGTCCATATACCTATCCACTTTACTTTTAAATGTTAAAGTCGATCCTGCCTCCACCACTTCTGCTGGAAGCTCATTCCACACAGCCGCCACTCTCTGAGTAAAGAAGTTCCCCCTCATGTTACCCCTAAACTTCTGTCCTTTAATTCTCATGTCATGCCCTCTTGTTTGAATCCTCCCTACCCTCAATAGGAAAAGCGTATCCACGTCAACTCTGTCTATCCTCTGTATCGTAAATCAAAGAACACCACTGTGACTTGGCAATTAAGTATCGTTCATTCTCACAGAGGCAAATGGAAGGCTGGTTAATACTTCAAGCTGGGAGTAACTCAGCGGGACAGGCAGCATCTCTGGAGAGAAGGGATGGGTGACGTTTCGGGTCGAGACCCTTGACCAGAGATGCTGCCTGTCCCGCTGAGTTATAGCCCTGTCCCACTGTACGAGTTCATTCCAAGAGCTCTCCCGAGTTTAAAAAAAAATCACACTCGGGGTAAGCACGGAGAATGAACGTAGCGGGTACGTCGGAGCTCGGGGACGTCCCTTAGCGCTAACGGCAGGTACTCGGGAAGACTCACTAACGGCAGGTAAGCACGGGAAGACTGGTGAAGATTTTTCAACGTGATGAAAAATGTCCACGAGAGCCCCGAGTACCGTAAATCTCCGAGTTCGAATCAGGAATGAACCCGTACCCTGGGACAGGGATTTAACTCCCGGCTTTTTTGCGTCTATCTTTGGTTTGAACCGGCGTCCGCGGTTCCTTCGTACGCGCGCTAACGCCTCTCTCTCTCTCTTTTCTTCTCCCCTCTCCTGCTCGCAGCTCAAGTCATCCTCACCAGCCTGAAGCCCAACTCGACATACCACTTCCGTGTGGCGGCTGTCAACGGCAAAGGCCAAGGGAAACACAGTCAGATGGAAGCCTTTCACACTCTCCCAGTCCGTAAGTAGCTGCGTGTGTCTCTGCCTCGGCCTGCAATGGCGGCCGCCCTGACTAATACCCGATGTCGTTTCTCATTGCTCCTCATAATCCGTATTAATGCTTCATCAAAAGGAGGGCAAAGCGATTGCAGCAAATCCCCGCAGAGTCCTCATTACTCGATATTTCCACAATGACTAACATAATCACGGGCTAATGCGGAGAATGAGTAACTGATTTAGTTTAGACACGAAATGCTGGAGTAACTCAGCAGGACAGGCAGCGTGGCCGGACAGAAGGAACGGGGGTGACGTGTCGGGTCGAGACCCCTTCCCTTCGGACTCTTCTTCAATCTTCTCCAGTTTAGAGAAGCATTTGGGAGTTTTGACGGCCAGTGGTCACTTTATGGTGAGTTCAGTTCAATTTAGTTTCGAGATACAGCGCGGAAACAGGCCCTTCGGCCCCACCGAGTCCGTGCCGACCAGCGATCCCCACACACTAATGGGCCTGTCCCACATAGGCGACTCTTTGGACGACTGCCAGGGACTAGTTTTAATGGAATTCACCTACGACACCTGGCGACATTCTACGACATCACCTACGACAGCCAATGATAATCTACGACAACCTACGACCGCAAGAATTGTCGCCACTTCCGCCGAAAAATGTTCAACGTGTTGAAACCTTTGCAGCAGACGCCGGTAGTCGCCCAAAAAAAGTTGCCTCAGTGGGACAGGGTCATAACACTATCTTACTCACACAGTAAGTAAGTAAGTAAGTAAGTAAGTAAGTAGGTTTATTGGCCAAGTATTCACATACAAGGAATTTGCCTTGGTGCTCCGCCCACAGGTAACAACAAGACATACAGTTACAGTTACGAACGACTCAGAAATGGGACAACTTACAATTTTTACCGAAGCCAATTAGCCTACAAACCTGCACGTCTTCGGAGTGTGGGAGGAAACCGGGAGGTCTCGGAAGAAAACCCGCGCAGGTCACGGGGAGAACGTGCGGACAAGCCCCCGTGGTCAGGAACGAACCCGGGCCTCTGGCGCGGCGGTGAGGCAGCAACTCTACCGCTGCGCCAGCGTGCCGCTCTGTGGCACTGCGAGCCCCTGTAACCGCATGATTAGCTGAGATAGCGCGAGGGGTATGGTGTGTGCTATCTGTCCAAACACACACACACACACCAGATTAGCCAGCAGCCCGTGTGCGTGCGGCTTGGAAGCTACACAGGGCATTCTGAATTAAAATGTAAATTCAGCCCGGTTGACTTTTTATTGAGGGCAAGGAGTTTTATTGTCGAATGGGAATCGTTTTCAAGGTAGACGGGGCGAGGGAGAGATTGGATTTTTAATCAGTTATAATCAAAACATCCCTCAGTGAAATCTGTGTAAACCACAGAGTCACTATTGATTTAAGGTCATCGAGACTCTCTAACTAAACATTAAAATCCTCTGCGTAGGTGGCAGGACTTGTGTAATATTCATGACGGATTAGAGAACGGGATTAACCCAATGGGATTAAAGCGTCATTAACCCAGCCGACATAATCAAAGCCTGGTCCCACCCCGCCCGGTCATTCCTTCTTCTCCCCGCTCCCGTCCGGCACAAAGTACAGAACAAAGATCCAATAGCGGAGCAAGATAGATCACTCGACGAAATAGACCTAGTACGGTCATGGGCAGATTCATGGGTAATTTCCGGCCCCATTTCCGTAACCGGTTTCCGTCTCCGCACCAAAGATCCCTACACAGCGGAGCAAAGATAACCAGTGCGGAGACGGAAGCCGGTTACGGAGAAATAAAAGTTCTTTGACAAAAATCTTCTCCTCATATTCGGAATTACAATTTATTAACACAAACTGTTCCCCCGCAACTGCGAGTTGGGTCGGGTCGGGTCGGGTTACTGAAATGGATGAAAAAAAGGCCCGCGTTCCGCTCCATTGCGTAGAAGGAGTGGTCTATCTTTGGTACAGAAGGTTGAAAGCGCACCACCAGACTCAGGGACTGCTTCATCCCCTCTGTGTCTTTTTACACAGCATGGGAACAGGCCCTTCGGCCCACCAGGCCCGCACCGACCAGCAATCCCCACACACTAACGCCATCCTACACACCCACACACACACACACACACACACACGGGACAATATACACAAATTTACCAAAGCCAATTCAACCACAAAACCTGTACGTCTCTGGAGTGTGGGAGGAAACCGGAGCACCCGGAGAAAACCCACGCAGGTCACGGGGAGAACGCACAGACACCCTTGGTCAGGATCGAACCTGGGTCTCTATCGCAGCTCTACCGCCGCGCCACCGATCCAGGTGACCTCGGGTGCTGTCTTTGTGGAGTTTGCATGTTCCCCCCTGCAACCGCGTGGGTTTCCTCCGGGTGCTCCGGTTTCCTCCCACATCTCAAAGACGTGCGGGTTTGTAGGTTAATCAGCCTCGGTAAAATTCGCCCCGTGTTTGTAGGGAGTGGATGCAAAAGTGGGTTAGCATGGAACTAGAGCGAACAGATGATCGATAGTCAGGGTGGACTCGATGGGCCGAAGGGCCTGTTTCCACACTGTAGTTTACGATCAAACAATTACAGTGTGGGGCGGCACGGTGGCGTGGGATAGAGTCGCTGCCTCACAGCGCCAGAGACCCGGGTTCCATCCTGACTACGGGTGTTTATACGTTCTCCCCGTGACCTGCGTGGGCTTTTTCCGGGTGCTCCGGTTTCCTCCTACACTCCAAAGAGTGTAGGTTAATGGGCTTCGGTAAAATTGTAAATTGTAAATTGTCTCTAGTGTGTGTGTGTGTGTGTAGAATACTGTCAGTGTGCAGGGATCGCTGGTCGGTGCGGACCCAGGGTGCTGTCTGAACGGAGTTTGCACGTTCTCCCCGAGACCGCGTGCATTTCCTCCGGGTGCTCCGGTTTCCCCCCCCCCCCTCCCCCACACTCCAAAGACATATAGGTTTGTAGGATAATTGGCTTCAGTGAAATTGTAAATTGTCCCTGGTGTGTTGGTTGGTGCCAGCGTATGGAATGATCGCTGGACAGCACGAACTCGGTGGGCTGAAGGGCCTGTTTCTGCACTGTATCTGAAAATTAAAAACTGAGTTGTAGTCCAGAGATGGAATTCCTCACTGAACCAGCCTGTGCTGCCGAGCTGTGCTGCTGTTTCCAGCTGTGGTTAGCATGGAGCCTTATAGTGACAGATTCCCAATGCACAGACCTATAATAATGCCCACAGAGGCACTATCAAATATCACTGGAGTTGGTCATAGCATTTCAATAAATCCCAAAGCCAGTTCTACTACCTGTAGATAGCATTTCAGCACCGCTCTCCGGTTGTGGTAGGATGGTTCAGTTGCCTGATAACAGCTGGGAAGAAACTGTCCCTGAATCTGGAGTAGACGATGGGTCAAAATGTCTCATTCTGCTCCTATCACTTATCTAAATGGAGGCCGATTAGGAAATGCAGCCCGACCTGGGTGTCATGGTACACCAGTCATTGAAAGTAGGCATGCAGGTGCAGCAGGCACTGAAGAAAGCGAATGGTATGTTAGCTTTCATAGCAAAAGGATTTGAGTATAGGAGCAGGGAGGTTCTACTGCAGTTGTATAGGGTCTTGGTGAGACCACACCTGGAGTATTGCGTACAGTTTTGGTCTCCAAATCTGAGGAAGGACATTATTGCCATAGAGGGAGTGCAGAGAAGGTTCACCAGGTTGATTCCTGGGATGTCAGGACTGTCTTATGAAGGAAGACTGCATAGACTCGGTTTATACTCTCTAGAATTTAGGAGATTGAGAGGGGATCTTATAGAAACTTACAAAATTCTTAAGGGGTTGGACAGGCTAGATGCAGGAAGATTGTTCCCGATGTTGGGGAGGTCCAGGACAAGGGGTCACAGCTTAAGGATAAGGGGAAAATCCTTTAGGACCGAGATGAGAAGGAC
This sequence comes from Raja brachyura, assembly GCA_963514005.1. The sequence continues at coordinate 6,335,029 of OY740792.1, read as the reverse complement.
TTTTTTCACACAGAGAGTGGTGGGTCTCTGGAACTCTCTGCCACAGAGGGTAGTTGAGGCCAGTTCATTGGCTATATTTAAGAGGGAGTTAGATGTGGCCCTTGTGGATCAGAGGGTATGGAGAGAAGGCAGGTACGGGATACTGAGTTGGATGATCAGCCATGATCATATTGAATGGCGGTGCAGGCTCGAAGGGCCGAATGGCCTACTCCTGCACCTAATTTCTATGTTTCTATGAACTCATGAAGATATCTCTACAATATTATTATTGTTCCCGCCTCGACCCCAAGAGAGCAGAGAAGATTTACGAGGATGTTGCCAGGCCTTGAGGGCCTGAGCGGCATGGAGAAATTGGCCTTTACTCCTCGGAGCGCAGGAGGATGAGGGGGTGATCTGACAGAGGTGCATAAGATCATGAGGGGAATAGAGAGGGTGAATGCACTGAGGCTTTTCCCCTGAGCTGGGGAATCAAGAACCAGAGGACATCGGTTTATGATGAGAGGTGAAAAATGTATCAGGAGCTTGTGGATTGTAAATTGTCCATTGTGTGCCTGGGATAGTGTTAAGGGCCTGTCCTACAAGCATGCAACTCTATGCGATGTGCGCGACCTAACGTGGTTGCTTGAGCCGTCCGGCGTCGCGGGGCCGGTCCCACTTCGATCGCCGGAGCCGTGCGGAATTGTGGGGCTCCGAAAATCGTGCGGGGCTCCGAAAAACTGACTACGTTCACAAATTCCGCGCGGCAACGGCTTGTCGGCTCGCAGTCGCCTCGACGCATTACACACCGCCCCGACATCGTGCCTCCGTGACCCTCTCTGGAGGTGCCTCCGTGACCCTCTCTGTGTGTGCCTCTGTGCCCCTCTCTGTCCTGGCGAACTTACCTTTAAGACTTCGCTCCAAGTCCGCCTCACTTTGCGCCGCGTTGCACCACTCACCCGCCCTCCGCACGGCCCTCGCTGCCGGTTTGGTTGCGCTTGTTGCATGCAGGCGCATGCTGGTGGGAACGGCCCTGTACCTACGACCTACCTACGACCATGCTGCGAGTATGCATCAAGGGCAAACTCAGCCGAGGTCTTGAATTAGGTCATGAAAGTGGGACAAGCCCTGTAGTGTGCGGGGATCGCTGGTCGGCGCGGACTCGGTGGGCAAAACGGCCTGTTTCCGCGCTAGACTAAATTAAACGAATGCTTATCATTTGGTTTCAAACACGCTGCATGCGTGTTAGTTGCAGCAATTGTATGTTGTTAGTTCACACCTTACCCTTCCTTATCTCTGTGTCTCCCTCTCCCAAGTCTCTCAGTCTGAAGAAGGGTCTCGAGCCGGAACGTCACCCATTCCTTCTCTCCTGTCCCGCTGAATTACCCCAACATTTGGTGTCTATCTTTGGTGTAAACCAGCGTCCTTTCTACACATGTTGATGTATTCAAGTTGGATTTAGCTCTTAGGGCCAACGGACTCAAGGGATATGGGGAGAAGGCAGGAACGGGGTACTGATTGGGGATGATCAGCCTTGATCATGTTGAATGGCAGTGCTGGCTCGAAGGGCCGAATGGCCTACTCCTGTACTTATCCTCTATGGTGGGCGGCAACGGTGGCGCAGCGGTAGAGCTGCCACCTGGCAGCGCTTGCAGCGCTGGAGACCCGGGTTCGATCCTGACTAGGGCTGCTGTCTGTACGGAGTTTGTACGTTCTCCCCGTGACCTGCGAGATCTTCAGTTTCCCACCACAGTCCAAAGACATACAGACCTGTAGGTTAATTGGCTCAGTGTATGCGTAAATTATCCCTAGTGTGTATAGGACAGTCAGTGTGCGGGGATCGCTGGTCAGTGCGGGCTCGGTGGGCCGAAGGGCCTGCTTCCGGGCTGTGTCTCTGAACTGAACCAGAATTAAACTATATTTCATTGTTCGGCTGCTGTTTGCTGCCAGAGTATCACCGAGAGATTTGGAACATCCAGGCGTTAAGGAAGACTCTATTTAACTTCCAAGTCGTCCTTGTGTTGTGTGTGTGTGTGTGTGTGTGTGTGTGTGTGTGTGTGTGTGTGCAGTCAGTCACAGGCTGTGCAAGATAAGCATTGCCAGTGTTTGGCTTCACGCTCATGAGGGCTCTTTTCAAGACTGCCGATCTGTTTATAATCATGGCGCAAAGCTTATCCTCCACACGCCCCTGTGGTCTTCCTTGTTGCCGTGCTGAAGATACACCCCACCACCCCCCCCCCCCCAGTGAGAGAGAGGGAGAGAGAGAGAGAGAGAGAGAGAGAGAGAGAGAGAGAGAGAGAGAGGGACAGAAAGAGAGTGAGAGAGAGGGAGACAGACAGAGAGAGTGAGACAGACAGAGAGACAGAGGGAGACAGAGAGAGAGAGACAGACAGAGGGACAGACAGAGAGACAGAGAGAGAGAGAGACAGAGGGACAGAGAGACAGAGAGAGAGAGAGAGAGAGAGAGAGAGAGAGAGAGAGAGAGACAGAGGGACAGAGACAGAGAGAGCGAGAAAGAGAGAGAGAGAGAGAGAGAGAGAGAGACAGAGAGACAGAGAGAGAGACAGAGAGAGAGAGAGAGAGAGAGAGAGAGAGAGGAAGAGAGGCAGAGAGAGACAGAGAAAGAGAGACAGTGAGAGAAACAGAGAAAGAGAGACAAAGTGAGATAGACAGAGACACAAGAGAGGAGAGACAGACAGAGGGAGACAGAGAGAGAGGGAGAGAGAGAGACAGAGAGACAGTGAGACAGAGACAGAGAGAGGAGAGAGAGACAGAGGGAGACAGAGAGAGGGAGAGTGAGAGAGACAGAGACAGAAAGAGAGAGAGAGAGAGAGAGAGAGAGAGAGAGAGAGAGAGAGACAGACAGACAGAGAGAGAGAGACAGAGAGACAGAGAGACAGAGAGACAGAGAGAGAGGTCTTGAGCGTCGCCATGGCAACCAGGCTGGGTCTCCCCTCCCAAGGTCGTTTGCTTGAGAGCGGGAGTTGGGCTCTGATCTCCGTTAGACCCTAGAGCCATCCAGACAGTGTCCGCTCTCAGTGACAGACAATCCCATTTTCAAAGTCCAAGGCGCATGAGGCACTGAAAGCAAAGGGGCCGATAATTTCATAGATCCATCAGTCATAGAGGAATAATTCAGGTACACGCGCAGAGTCTCTTGCCCAGAGTGGGAGTAGCCAGGACCAGAGGACATTGGTTCAAGGTGAAGAGGGGGAAAAGATTTAATGGGAATCTGAGTGGTAACATTTTCACACAAAGAGCGGTGGGTGTATGGAACGAGCTGCCGGAGGAGGTAGTTGAGGCTGGGACTATCCCAGCGTTAGACAGATACATGGATAGGACAGGTTTGGAGGGATATGGACCAAACGCGGGCAGGTGGGCCGAGTGTAGATGGGACAAGGTGGCTGGTGTGGGCAAGTTGGGCCGAAGGGCCTGTTTCCACACTGTATCATTCTACGGCTCCAAAGAGTCATAGAGAATTACAGCATGGAAACAGGCCCTTCGGCCCAACTTGCCCACACCAGCCAACTTGTCCCATCTACACTAAGGTCATAAGGTCATTCTTCTTCCTGCGTATGGCGTGCACAGCCTAAAGTTGTCGGACGTTACACAAAAAGCTGGAGAAACTCAGCGGGTGCAGCAGCATCTAAGGAGCGAAGGAGATAGGCGACGTTTCAGGTCGAGACCCTTCTTCAGTTGTCGGACAACTTGTTCTATTTGAACTTATTTCATTGTGCACACCGGGTTGATTGCATTCGTCGAAACAGGGCGGACCACGTGAAGGTTGCAATCTCCCACAGCTCATGTCATAAGGAGTAAGAGTAGAATTAGGCCATTCGGCCCATCAAGTCTACTCTGCCATTCAATTTTGGCTGATCTATCTCTCCCCGTTCTCCTGCCTTCTTCCCATAACCTCTGACTTACTAATTTATCTTCGTGCTTCATGCTCATTCTAAGTTATGGTAACCACTAACTACACCCTAGGTGGCAATTTTACAGAGGGCCGGTTGACCTACAAAACCCGCATATAACCTCTGACACCTGTATTAATCACGAATCTATTTACCTCTGCCTTAAAGTCCCACCTGCCTGCGTTTGGCCCTTATCCTGTCCACATATTCCTCTCATAGCAGCAGAAAAAGGCCATTCGTCCCATCAATTCTACTCCGCCATTCAATCATGGCTGAGCTATCTCTCCCTCTCAACCCCATTCTGCTGCCTTCTCCCCATAAACCCTGATGCCCGTACTGATCAAGAATGCCTTGTGGAGGTGAAGTAGGAGTGGCCAGGGTTAGACTGGTCCTTGATTATGGGACAACCAAATGCAGGCACGAGCCCAGAACTGGAGGAGCACAGACACCTCTTAGAGGGCCTCACAACGCCAGAGACATGGGTTTCATCCTGATCTTGGCTCCTGTTTGTGTGGAGCTTGCACTGACTGCGTGGGTTTCCTCCGGGTGCTCCGCTTTCCTCCCACATCCTAAAAGGGCCTGTCCCACTTGGGTGACCAAATCCGTGAGTTCTGGCGAGTTTGCCCTCGACTCATACTGGCGGCATGGTCGACAGGAGGTTGTAGGAGGTTTTTGTAACTCTCCTTCATGCTCGAGAATAGTCCCCGCGTACTCGAGGCCTCAGCTTGGTTGCAGCGTATATTTCAACGTGCTGAGTAAAAAAAGGTCGCCGTGGAAAAAGTCGATACTTTTTTTACTCGTAGGTTTAGTCGTAGTAGGTCGGCATGTCAGTCGTAGGTAATCGAGGGTAGTTGAAGGTGGTTGTAGATAATCTTCATCATAGTCGAAGGGAGGTCGATGGAGATCGAAGAAGATGGTCTTCATTCTCCATTTTCGGTGTCCAATTTTCCCGAAGTTAGTCGTAGCCAAAGATGCTAGAGCTCCTCTAGTATCTTTAGTCGTAAATAGTTGTAACTAGTCGTGGCTGGTCTTCAACATGGTCGAAGGAGGTCTTCAACACGTCATTTTTTCAAACTCTCCTAAACTCTTCTAAACTTGCCAATAAGGTCGCCCAAGTGGGACAGCCCCTTAAAGATGTGCGGGTTTGTGAGTTAATTGGCTTCTGGAAATTGCACCTGGTGTGTCGGGAATGGATGAAAAAGTAGGATAACACAGAACCTGGCCTGGATAGAGTGGATGTGGAGAGGATGCTTCCACTAGTGGGGGAGTCGAGGACCAGTGGTCATAGCCTCATAATTAAAAGAGGTATGTTTAGGAAGGAGATGAGGAAGAATTTCTTTAGTCAGAGGGTGGTAAATCTGTGGAATTCTGTGAAGGCCAAGTCAACAGATATTTTTAAGGCAGAGAGATAGATAGATTCCTGATTAGTACGGGTGTCAGAAGCTATGGGGAGAAGGCAGGAGAATGGGGTGGAGAGAGAAAGATAGATCAGCCATGATTTAAATGGCGGAGTAGACTTGATGGGCCGAATGGCCTACTACTGCTGCCATCACCTATGAACTCATGATAGAAACGTATGAGACGTGATAGCCTGTAACAGCCGACAAAGCGGAGCAGGGAGACCACGGAGCGGGTAGAGGGCGGAGAGAGAAGCGAGCAAGATTGACGAGGGTGATAGAGACAGAGAGTCACCAGGATGGGCCTGATAGAGTGATACAGTGTGGAAACAGGCCCTTCGGCCCAACTCGCCCACACCGGCCCACATGTCCCAGCTACACTAGTCCCACCTGCCTGCGCTTGGTCCATATCCCTCCAAACCTGTCCTGTCCATGTACCTGTCCAACTGTTTCTTAAACGATGGGATAGTCCCAGCCTCAACTACCTCCTCTGGCAGCTTGTACCATATACACACCATCCTATGTGAAAAAGTTGCCCATCGGATTCCTATTAAATCATTTCCCCTTCACCTTGAACCTATGTCCTCCGGCCCTCGCTTCCTCTACTCTGGGCAAGAGACTCTGAGCATCTACCCGATCTATTCCTCTCATGATTTTGTACACTTCTATAAGATCTCCCCTCATCCTCCTGCGCTCCAAGGAATAGAGACCCAGCCCGCTCAACCTCTCCCTGTAGCTCACACCCTCTAGTCCTGGCAACGTCCTCGTAAATCCGAAGTAGGGTCTGGACCCGAAACGTCACCTATTCCTTCGCTCCATTGATGCTGCCTCACCCGCTGTGTTCCCCCCGGCATTTTTGTCCACCTTCGAATTTTCCAGCACCTGCAGTTCTTTCTTAAACGTAAATCTTTTCTGAAGCTTGGCAATACCTTTGCTATGACGGGGCGCCCAGAACAGAACACAATATTCTAAATGTTAAAGAAGGAACTGCAGATGCTGGAGAATCGAGGGTTACACAAAAAGCTGGAGAAACTCAGCGGGTGCAGCAGCATCTAAGGAGCGAAGGAGATAGGCGACGTTTCGGGTCAAGACCTTCTCGCCTATCTCCTTCGCTCCTTAGATGCTGCTGCACCCGCTGAGTTTCTCCAGCTTTTTGTGTAACCCCACAATATTCTAAATGCAGCCTCACCAACGTCTGATACAAAATGATGAAAGCTGACAGAGAGTGGAGGGGGGTGGTGGGGAGAGAATGAGGCAGACAGACAGACATCATTAACGTGCCCCCGATACGGCTGCTGCGAACATAACCCAACACGCACACACACACACAATCCAGGAGTGAACAGCTCGGGGCTCCCTTGGCCAATTAAACCCTAGTTACAATCAACAGGCCAATTAAGATCGCTGCGAGTCACCTGTCAAGGAGACGGCGAATTAGATGAACGACTGCACAAAAATGCCTGGGTGACTAATTACCCCAGTGCCGGCTGGGGGTCAACTCAGTGAGCCTTGAGTCGAACCAAACCCCATTTAGCAAAGACGTCCAATGTGTGTGTTAATACGATTCGATACAATGGAGCTTTATCTCTCCCCGGGAGGGGAATTGTCCCTAATGTGCAGGAGAGTCCTAGTTTACAGCAATGTTATAGCACACGGGGATGATCTTGGTTTCTTGGTATGTTGGTCCTCCAAAATATTCCAAATGGAATTTAAACTGGAGGTGGTGGAGGGAGGACTTAAACCAGAAAGGGGTTTTGGGAGCCAGTTACTTTATTATAAACATCTCGCAAAAGGAATCTACCAACTCGACAGTTTTTCTTCCCCCTTTACCAAGACCCGAGACCGGTACTTTTTTGAGGTATTCTTGCACCTTATCCTTGTAATAGATTTATATATGCAGACCACGTCTGATAGAAACAGTCTGATTTTTCTGATCTGTAAGTATGAGGGCTGCTGCCAACAGAGGTCTCTGTTGTTGCTTCAGCAAAAAAAGTCTGTGGCTCTGCCATGATGGTCATGGGAGCAGGGTATTCTAATGACATCACGCGCACCAGGCGGCTGTGATGACGCATGATGGCGGGCATCCGGCGCGCGTCAGTCACTGCCGGCCTGTCGCAAAAATGACGCGCAAATGACGCCCAGGTGGGACAGGCCCTGTGAGGAATACTTGTAGTTAGAGAAGTCAATGATCATACCGCTGGGTTGTAAGATGCCCAAGCTAACTATGAGGTGCTGTTCCTCTAATTTGCGTGTGGCCCGACTCTGACAGTGGAGGAGGCCCAGGACAGAAAGGTCATAGAAACATAGAAACATAGAAAAATAGGTGCAGGAGTAGGCCATTCGGCCCTTCGAATGGCCAAAAAAGTGTTTCCTCGTCTCCGTTCTAAATGGCTTACTCCTTATTCTTAAACTGTGGCCCCTGGTTCTGGACTCCCCCAACATCATAAAAACATAGAAAATAGGGGCAGGAGTAGGCCATTCGGCCCTTCGAGCCTGCACCGCCATTCAATGTGATCATGACTGATCATCCAACTCAGTATCCCGTACTTGCCTTCTCTCCATACCCCCTGATCCCTTTAGCCACAAGAGCCACATCCAATTCCCTCTTGAATATAGAAACATAGAAACATAGAAAATAGGTGCAGGAGTAGGCCATTCGGCCCTTCGAGCCTGCACCGCCATTCAATGTGATCATGGCTGATCATCCAACTCAGTATCCCGTACCTGCCTTCTCTCCATACCCCCTGATCCCTTTAGCCACAAGTGCCACATCTAACGCCCTCTTAAATATAGCCAATGAACTGGCCTCAACGACCTTCTGTGGCAGAGAATTCCAGAGACTCGGCACTCTCTGTGTAAAGAATGTTTTCCTCATCTCGGTCCTAAAGGAATTCCCCCTTATACTTAGACCATGACCCCTTGTTCTGGACTCCCCCAACATCGGGAACAATCTTCCAGCATCTAGCTTGTCCAAACCCTTAAGAATTTTGTAAGTTTCTATAAGATCCCCCCTCAATCAAATAAATTCCAGCGAGTACAAGCCGAGTCTATCCAGTCTTTCTTCATATGGAAGTCCCGACATCCCAGGAATCAGTCTGGTGAACCTTCTCTGAACCCCCTCTATGGCAAGAAGAGGTCAGTATGTCACAGATTCCTTCTCTCCAGAGATGCTGCCTGTCCCGCTGAGTTACTCCAGCATTTTGTGCCTATCTGCAGTTCCCCCCTCCAGTTGTGGGTGCAGCTCCGATTGCCGGGCAGTGGAAAGCATGGAGCCACGAGGAGCTGCCGATGCTGGAATCTTGAGTGGGGCGTTTCTTGTCAGTTGGCAAGAAAGTCATTTCTCAGTGAGTTTGTACTTTGCACATGTGACAATAAAAACCGTTGAATCATTGATCTCAGACTGATCCATGGTTGACATGGGTTGCACAATTCGGCACGGTGGCACAGCGGTAGATTTGCTGCCTCACGGCACCAGAGACCCGGGTTCTTCCCTGGGTGCTCCGGTTTCCTCCCACACTCCCAAGACGTGCATGTCTGTGCGTTAATTGGCTTTGGTAAGTATGGTAAATTGGCCCTGATGTGTAGGATGGTGTCAATGGTAGGTTGAACAAGTTAGGTCTTTATTCTTTGGAGCGCAGAAGGTTAAGGGGGGACTTGATTGAGGTCTTTAAAATGATGAAAGGGATAGACAGAGTTGACGTGGATACGCTTTTCCCATTGAGGGTAGGGAAGATTCAAACAAGAGGGCATGACATGAGAATTAAGGGACAGAAGTTTAGGGGTAACATGAGGGGGAACTTCTTTACTCAGAGAGTGGTGGCTGTGTGGAATGATCTTCCAGCAGAAGTGGTGGAGGCAGGATCGATTTTAGCATTTAAAAGTAAAGTGGATAGGTATATGGACGGGAAGGGAATGGAGGGGTATGGTCTGAGTGCAGGTAGATGGGACTAGGGGAAAATAAATGGTCGGCACAGACTGGAAGGGCCGAGAGGGCCTGTTTCCGTGCTGTAATTGTTATATGGTTATATGGTTATTAGTGTACGGGGATCGCTGGTCGGCGCGGTCCCGGTGGGCCGAAGGGCCAGTTTCCGCGTTGTATCCGTAATCTAACTAAACCAAACTAGCATAACTAACATAAGTTAGCATTGGCGCTGAAGATAGACACAAAATGCTGGATGAAGTCAGCGGGACAGGCAGCATCTCTGGAGAGAAGGAATGGTGACATTAATAGAGAATAGGCAAGAGGTGCAGGAGTAGGCCATTCGGCCCTTCGAGCCAGCACCACCATTCAATGTGATTTTTGCTGATCATCCACAGTCAGTACCCCGTTCCTGCCTTCTCCCCGTATCCCCTGACTCCCTACGAGCTCTTTCTAACTCTCCCTTGAAAGCATCCAGAGAACCGGCCACCACCGCCCTCTGAGGCAGAGAATTCCACAGACTCACAACTCTCTGTGACGTTCGACGTTCCGGGGCGAGATACATCTTCAGACTGCATTTTCACTTCCTATTTACAACAATATCTACAGGTCAGAGGCATGCCGTGCCACATGTAAAGAGATTTTGGACATTCTAAGCTTATGCTAACTGCTGTCCAAATGTTTTCATCGCACCATGATACATATGGGTAATGTTGAACTGCGTTGAGTCACTAGGTGTACTGCACTGACATCTGGTGGCAGATAGCCGGATTGCATCCACTCTCACTTTAACTGCATGGCCAAGTGTCCAATTTAAACAATCCTTTGCTTCATCTCCTTTGACTGCTAGAAATCTGAACACATCTTTATCAAAGACAAAAGAACCATCAAAAATCATCTGGAGAAGGGTCCCGACCCGAAACGTCACCTATCCATGTTCTCGTGAACTGGTGTGAACGGGTTTGATTCGGTTTAGTTTAGATAGACACAAAATGGTGGAGTAACTCAGCGGGTCAGGCAGCATCTCGTGAGAGAAGGAATGGGTGACGTTTCGTGTCGAGACCCTTTATGAGACTGAGAATTTGTGGGTGCCTGGAATACGCTGCCAGGGGTGGTGGTGGAGGCAGATACGATAGCAGTAGAGTTGCTGCCTCACAGCGCCAGAGACCCGGGTTCGATCCCAACTACGGGCGCTGTCTGTACGAAGTTTGTACGCTCTCCCCGTGACCTGCGTGGGTTTCCATCCGAGATCTTCGGTTTCCTCCCACACTCCAAAGACGTGCAGGTTTGTAGGTCAATTGGCTTGGTGTAAATGTAAAATTGTCCCTAGTGTGTGTAGGGTCGTGTTAATGTGCGGGGATCGCGGGTCGGTGTGGACACGGCGGGCCGAAGGGCCTGTTTCCGCGCTGTATCTCTGAACTAAATTAAACTAAGGGTGACATTTTGGGCTGGAACCCTTCTTCGGACTCAATCTTCATAGTTTAGTGTAGTTTAGTTAATTGTCATGTGTACCGAGGTGCAGTGAAAAGCTGTTGTATTGCGTGGCATCCAGTCAGCGGAAAGACAATACATGAGTACAATCCAGCCGCTCACAGTGCACAGATACAGGATGAAGGGAATAACGTTCAATGCAAGCTAAAGTCCAGTCAAGTCCGATTAAAGGTCTCCAATGAGGTAAATGGGAGGTCAGGACCTCTCTGAAATTGGTGATAAGATCGATCTAGTGTATGCGGGGATCGCTGGTCGGCGCGGACTCGGTGGGCCAAAGGCCCTGTTTCCGCGTTGTACCTCTAAACTAAAGTATTCTAACGGTGTAGATGTAGTAGTACCTTAACATAGACAATAGGTGGAGGAGGAGGCCATTTGGCCCATCGAACCAGCACCGCCATTCATTGTGATCATGGCTGATCATCCTCTATCAATAACCCGTGCCTGCCTTCTCCCCATATCCCTTGACTCCACTAGCTCCCTAGAGCTCTATCTAACTCTCTCTTAAATCCATCCAGTGACTTGGCCTCCACTGCCCTCTGTGGCAGGGAATTCCACAAATTCACAACTCTCTGGGTGAATTTTTTTTTTCTCACCTCAGTTTTAAATGGCCTCCCCTTTATTCTTAGACTGTGGCCCCTGGTTCTGGACTCCCCCAACATTGGGAACACATTTCCTGCATCTAGCTTGTCCAGCCCTTGTATAATTTTATACGCTTCTATAAAATCCCCCCTCATCCTTCTAAACTCCAGTGAATACAAGCCTAGTCTTTTCAATCTTTCCTAATACGACAGTCCCACCATCCCGGGGATTAATCTTGAGTCGGATGCGTGCTTTTGAGCTTCTGTATCTAACATATGATGAGCATTTGACAGCACTGGGATTGTACTCACTGGAGTTTAGAAGAATGAGGGGACACCCCATTGAAACTTACCAAATTGGGAAAGGCGTGGTTAAAGTGGATGTGGAGAGCATGTTTCCACTAGTCGGAGAGTGTAGGACTTGGGGTCCTAACCTCAGAATAAAACAACATTCCTTTAGGAAGGAGATGAGAAGGAATTTCTTTAGGAGAATCTGTGGAATTCTTTGCCAGTGAAGGCTGTGGAGGCCAAGTCAATGGATATTTTTAAGGCAGAGATAGATTCTTGATTAGTATGGGCATCAGGGGTTATGGGGAGAAGGCAGGAGAATGGGGTTAGCAGGGAGAGACAGATCAGCTATGATTGAATGGCGGCTGACTTGATGGGCCGAATGGCCTAATTCTGCACCCATCTGGATGCAGGGAGCAGGGAGAGGGCAAACGGACTTGAGCTTGTTTGAAAGTTCTGCTGATAAAGAATGGATGGACAGGGCTTGCATTCACTAGAATTTAGAAAGATGAATTATGGATCTTATAGAAACATGATTCTTAAAGGATTGGACAAGCTAGATGCCAGAAATATATTCGGCACGGACTCGGTGGGTTGAAGGGCCTATTTCCAGACCGTGTCAAAAACGCCATAAACATATAAAATTATAAAAGGACTGGACAAGCTAGATGCAGGAAAAATGTTCCAAATGTTGGGCGAGTCCAGAACCAGGGGCCACAGTCTTAGAATAAAGGGGAGGTCATTTAAGACTGAGTTGAGAAAAAACTTTTTCACCCAGAGAGTTGCGAATTTGTTGAATTCCCTGCCACAGAGGGCAGTGGAGGCCAAATCACTGGATGGGTTTAAGAGTTAGACAGAGCTCTAGGGGCTAGTGGAGTCAAGGGATATGGGGAGAAGGCAGGCACGGGTTATTGATTGGGGACGATCAGCCATGATCACAATGAATGGCGGTGCTGGCTCGAAGGGCCGAATCAAAGATCCAATAGCGGAGCAAGATAGATCACTCGACGAAAAAGACGTAGTACGGTCATGGGCAGATTCGTGGGTAATTTCCGGCCCCATTTCCGTAACCGGCTTCCGTCCCCGCACCAAAGATCCGGAGCAAAGATAACTAGTGCGGAGACGGAAGCCGGTTACAGAAACTTCCTCGTAAAAATAAAAGTTCTTTGGTAAAAATCTTCTCCTCATTTTCAGAATTATAATTTATTAACACAAACTGTTCCACCGCAACGTTGATTCCACTGCGAGTCGGGTCGGGTCGGGTTGGGTCGAGTTGGGTTACTGAAATGGATGAAAAAAAGGCCCACGTTCCTCTCCGTTGCGTACTACACGTCAGCCCATTGCATTTAGAAAGAGTGGTCTATCTTGCTCCGCTATAGGATCTTTGGGCCGAATGGCCTCCTCCTGCACCTATTTTCTATGTTTCTATCTCTAAACTAAACTAAACTGAAGACACTGCCTTAGAGGATGGGATAAATCAATGTACCGTTGCCATGACTACCCCAAGCCTGGTTTTAATTAAGGATTGGAACAAGCAATTTTCTCAAGCCAACACTTTCTTTGAACTGTGTTTGTCTCTTTCAAGTCCAGAAATCTTCAGCTGAGTCTCCTATGTCCACGTTTTGTTCGCTCTAATTTCTCTGAAACAAAGCCGGAGGATCATCTGGTGCAGTAAGCTGCCTGGGCTCCGCTTCCCACTGGCTCTACACTCCATCACCCGCCCTGAAACACTAAGAGTGATAAATCCCACTCCTCTCCTCTCCGACTGAATGACTCCACTCCAGCTCCATAGCTCATGCTCACAATGGTGCACTCCAGCCTCTGGTAAATTCTTGTCTCAAAGACGGATTCTCTCGACTTTTTTTGTTATCCGGAGAGTTAACAAATCAAGCAGGGGCCTCCGTTGAACACACTTGAGGTGCAGCCGCATGCTTCCCCGAGCAGTCTGTCAAAGTAATCCTGCGGAACTCATCATAGAAACATAGAAACATAGAAAATAGGTGCAGGAGTAGGTGCTTCGAGCCAGCACCGCCATTCAATATGATCATGGCTGATCATCTGAAATCAGAACCCTGTTCCTGCTTTCTCCCCATATCCCTTGATTCCATTAGCCCTAAGAGCTATATCTAACTCTCTCTTGAAAATTCTCTCTCTACAAATATTACGGAAGCCAAATAATCTACAAACTTGTACGTCCTTGGAGCGTGGGAGGAGACCGACGATCTCGGAGAAAACCCACGCAATCACGGGGAGAACGTGCAAACTGCGTACAGACAGAACCCGTGGTCAGGATCGAACCCGGGACCCTGGCGCTGGGAGGCAGCAACTCTACCGCTGCGCCACCGTGCCTCCCTGGAGAAGTATATGAAGAATCGTTGCTGTATTCTTGGGTCTGTTCTGGCCACACTTGTTCCTACAGGCTGCCCATTCTCTGGGGCTAATCACTATCATATGATCTCACAAGGTCATAAGGAACAGGGGTAGAATTAGGCCATTCGGCCCATCAAGTCTACTCTGCTATTCAATCATGGCTGATCTACCTCTCCCGCCGAACCCCATTCTCCTGCCATAGAATCATAGAGTCATAGAGTGATACAGTGTGGAAACAGGCCCTTCGACCCAACTTGACAACATCGTCCAACATGTCCCACCTACACTAGTCCCACCTGCCTGCGCTTGGTCCATATCCCTCCAAACCTGTCCTATCCATGTACCTGTCTTAACTGTTTCGTAAACGTTGGGATAGTCCCAGCCTCAACTACCTCCTCCGGCAGCTCGTTCCATACACCTACCGCCCTTTGTGTGAAAAGGTTACCCCGCAGATTCCTATTAAATATTTTCCCCTTCACCTTGAACCTGGGTCCTCTGGTCCTCTATTCCCATCTCCTCATCACCTCTGACATCTGTACTAGTCACAGTAAGGGCATCATCTTTCCTGGGGCCAATTAATAAAGGGCAATCGCGGTCATCTTGTCTAAACCAAGTAGTTAAGAACAATCATGGTTGCATTGTCTTCGACCTTCTACTGTCATCTTCTCTGGGACCAGTCTTGGTTGTCTCGTCTTTGCACCATCCAGTGAAGGGCGATCTTCTAGCGGGCAATTAGCCAAGTTGTGATGGGTACCATTAGTGAAGAGCAATCATAGTCAACCTGATGGGACCAATCATGGCCATCTTCTTTGGGGACCTATCATGGTTGGCTTATCTGGGTCTAATCACTGTCATCCTGCCTTGGACCAATTAGTAAAGGACAATGGTGGTCATCTTGCCTATACCAATCATAGGCATCTAGAGAGGGGCAATCTTCTAGCGGGAAATCATTGAAGGGCCATCTTCTGTGGGACCAGTCAAGGTCGTCTTGTCTTGGGAGCAATTAGTGAAGGGCAATCTTCTAGTGTGCAATTAGTAAAGGGTCATGTTGTCTGGGACCAATCATGGTCATCTTGGCTGGACCAATCATGGTCATCTTGGCTGGACCAATCATGGTCATCTTCTCTGGACCAATCATGGTCATCTTGCCTGGACCAATCACATTCATCTTCTGTGGGACCATTCAGGGTCATCTTGCCTCGACCAATAATGGACATCTTCTCTGGACCAATCACATTCATCTTGTCTGGACCAATAATGGTAATCTTCTCTGGACCAATCACATTCATCTTCTCTGGACCAATCATGGTCATCTTCTCTGGACCAATCATAGTCATCTTGTCTGGACCAATCATAGTCACCTTGCCTGGACCAATCATATTCATCTTCTGTGGGACCAATCAGGGTCATCTTGCCTCGACCCATGATGGTCATCTTCTCTGGACCAATCATGGTCATCTTGTCTGAACCAATCATGGTCATCTTCTCTGGACCAATCATGGTCATCTTGTCCGTAACCAATCACATTCATCTTCTCTAGGACCAATCGTGGTCATCTTGTCTGGACCTAGAATGGGCACCTTGTCTGGGACCAATTAGTAGAAGGGAAATCATGGTGATCATGTCTGGGACCACCCAGTTAAGTGCAATCTACTGGGCAATTAGTGAAGGGTGATCTCCCTTGGGACCAATCAAGGTTATCTTGGCTGGGACCTATTCGTGAAGGGTTAATTGTGTTCACCTTGTCTAGCTTAGTTTAGTTGAGAGATACAGCACGGAAACAGGCCTTTCGACCCACCAGGTCGGCACCGACCAGCGACCCCGCACACTAACACTATCCTACACACACTGGGGACAATTTTACATTTATACCAAGCTAATTAACCTACAAACCTGCACATCTTTGGAGTGTGGGAAGATCTTGGAGAAAATCCCACGCAGGTCACGGGGAGAACGTGCAAACTCCGTACAGGCAGCACCCATAGTTAGGATCGAAGCCGGGTCTCCGGTGCTATGAGGCAGCAAATCTACCACTGCGCCACCGTGCCGCAAATTGGTCTGGAACCAATCATGGCCATCTTGTCCACAACCAATCACAAACTTCGTCTCTGGGGGTCAATCATGGCCGTCCTGTATGGGACCAATGGCAGTCACCTTCTCTGGGACCAATCATGGCCGTCCTATCTGGGACTAATCACAATCAGCTTCTCTGGGACCAATCATGGCCGTCCTATCTGGGACCAATCACAATCAGCTTCTCTGGGGCCAATCATGGCCGTCCTGTCTGGGACCAATGGCAGTCACCTTCTCTGGGACCAATCATGGTCGTCCTATCTGGGACCAATCACAATCAGCTTCTCTGGGACCAATCATGGCCGTCCTATCTGGGACCAATCACAATCAGCTTCTCTGGGACCAATCATGGCCGTCCTGTCTGGGACCAATCGCCGTCACCTTCTCAGGGACCAGTTAGTGAAAGGCGACTGTGGTCATCGTGTTTGGGTCCAGTCGTGGTCATCTTGTCCGCAGCCAACCGTGACCATCTACTCTGGGACCCATTAGTGAAGGACAATAGATGGTGGGCCCATCAGCCTTGCTGAGGAACGAGAACAAGCAATCCCCACTGAGCCAGAGGCCAATTCCTCAAGGTAACCATTTCCTGTCTGAACCAATTATCCCAGCAGGAAGCTCTCACCTTAATCCCCTCTTCCTCTAATTCTCCAGGATGTAAATCCCAGTGTCAAGCTGCAGAAAGCCACCTGCGGACAGTTCTGTGTTTGCCGGCCGAGTTAATTCTTGCCAGAAGTGGAATGTTTAAAGTGTCAAAGGAAATCAAGCGGTGTTTGTGTTGAAAGAGCTGACGCAGCAGCTGCCTTTCAGCCGGTTGACTGAAATGAAGGTTTGCGATGCCTGGCCACAGGTTACCAGCCGTTAATTGGTCTCCTTCCCGTTGATGCTCGAAGCCCACAACCTCAGACAGACAGACACAGAGTGCTGGAGTAACTCAGGGGGTCAGGCGGCATCTCTGGAGGACGTGGACGGACGACGTTTCCGGTGGGGACCCTCGCGGTGGGCGCCGGAGGTCGGTCGATAGGACGAAGAGGGGACCCGGCGAGGGGGACTGCGGACTCTACCATTGAGGAGCTCGCAGTCCCACCCCGATGCAGGAGCTTGATCGTCCCGACACAGAGGGCCCGACCACCGGCTACAGGAGTAAGATCGCCCCGTTAACGGAAGGCTGGTGGCTCCCGACCGCAGGAGAACAAAGAAGGGAAGAATTTGAACTATTTTTCCGCCTTCCATCACAGTGGGGAATGTGGAGGAGTCACTGTGGTGGATGTTCATGTTGAAATGTGTTTTGTGTGTTCTGGTGCTTTTTATTTGTATGATTTTATGGCAAATCAAATTCCTCGTCTGTTGCAAAACACACTTGGCTACTAAAGTATTATCGTGTAGTAACGAGGGCCCTGACGTGGGGAGTGGGGGAAGGGACACCGTGAATAAAAGAGGGAACATTGGGACTACACTGCGCACTTTGTAACTTTGTGGGCGGGGCTACACACAGCTGCCTTCCTGGAGCAATGCCTCGTGTAATGGCGTCGAGTTGGGAAAAGGGGAAGTACAACGGGATCTGGGGGTCCTTGTTCATCGGTCACTGAAAGTAAGCATGCAGGTACAGCAGGCAGTGAGGAAAGCGAACGGCATGTTGGCCTTCATAACAAGAGGAGTTGAGTATAGGGGCAAAGAGGTCCTTCTGCAGTCGTACAGGGCCCTAGTGAGGCCACACCTGGAGTATTGTGTGCAGTTTCGGGCTCCTAATTTGAGGAAGGACATTCTTGCTATTGAGGGAGTGCAGCGTAGGTTCACCAGGTTAATTCCCGGAATGGCGGGATATGTCGATAGATTGGAGCGGCTGGGCTTGTACACTCTGGAATTTAGAAGGATGAGAGGGGATCTTTTTGAAACATATAAGATTATTAAGGGTTTGGACACGCTAGAGGCAGGAAACATGTCCCCAATGTTGGGAGAGTCCAGAACCCGGGGCCCACAGTTTAAGAATAAGGGGGCGGCCATTTAGAACGGAGATGAGGAAAACCTTTTTCACACAGAGAGTTGTGAATCTGTGGATGTCTCTGCCTCAGAGGGCGGTGGAGGCCGGTTCTCTGGATACTTTCAAGAGAGAGCTAGATAGGGCTCTTAAAGATAGCGGGGTCAGGGGATATGGGGAGAAGGCAGGAACGGGGTACTGATTGGAGATGATCAGCCATGATCACATTGAATGGGGTGTTGGCCTACTCCTACACCTATTGTCTATTGTCTGTTGTACTTGCTAATAATAATCTATCCAACATTTTCCTTGACCCGCATCCCCTTTGATGTCTCGTTTTCACACCTCGCCCTTCCTTGTCTCTCTGTCTCCCGCTCCCCTGACTCTCAGTCTGAGGAAGGGTGTCGACCCGAGACGTCACCCGTTCCATCTCTCCGGAGATGCTGCCTGGCCCAGCGAGTTGCTCCGGCATTTTGTGTCGTTCTTAAGGCAAGCGAGTGATGTAGCCAAGGAGACGGGAACAGGGAAGAGAGTGAAAAATAAACCGGGAAAAGAGAAAACGCGTTGGCATTTTAATAGAATACACTCCTTACATATTGTCTACCAATATGCAGATTATAATTGCAATATCAGAAGTTCCCCACAGACCTACACACTAATATTCACCGTACAACTGCCTCAGTAGGTGTAACCCTAATTAATTGTCTTAAATGATTAGACTCTTTGGCAGTCTTCTAATTTAGTGAAATCAAACTTGGGCATCCTGCAGTTTGTGCCTTTGTTCCCTTCAATAGCTTCAGGAGGCGGGTTAAGTGGAGAAATTTTTAATCTCCACACTTCTCATCCTCCGCCGTAATTATGTGCATCAGTCATGTTTTGACTCGGAACCGCAATCTGCAGCCGCGACTGACGCGCAGTTCAGTGGTGCTCACGCCCTGCTTCTCCCCGCTTAGTCTACTGTCACCTGTACCGAGGTACAGTGGAAAAGCTTTCGCCAGACAGTGGAAAGAAGACACACGTTTACAATCGACCCGTTCACAGTGTACAGATAACAGTGAAGAAAGACTGGATAGACTCGGTTTATACTCTCTAGAATTTAGGAGATTGAGAGGGGATCTTATAGAAACTTACAAAATTCTTAAGGGGTTGGACAGGCTAGATGCAGGAAGATTGTTCCCGATGTTGGGGAGGTCCAGGACAAGGGGTCACAGCTTAAGGATAAGGGGAAAATCCTTTAGGACCGAGATGAGAAGGAATTTTTTCACACAGAGAGTGGTGGGTCTCTGGAACTCTCTGCCACAGAGGGTAGTTGAGGCCAGTTCATTGGCTATATTTAAGAGGGAGTTAGATGTGGCCCTTGTGGCTAAGGGGATCAGTGGGTATGGAGAGAAGGCAGGTACGGGATACTGAGTTGGATGATCAGCCATGATCATATTGAATGGTGGTGCAGGCTCGAAGGGCCGAATGGCCTACTCCTGCACCTAATTTCTATGTTTCTATGTTTCTAACATGACAAGGGAGTAGACACGAAATGCTGGAGTAACTCCGCGGGACAGGCAGCATCTCTGGAGAGAAGGAAAGGGCGACGTTTCGGGTCGAGACCCTCCTTCGGACTGACTATCCTCGATGTAAGCTGGTATCTGCAGTTCCTTCCTACACGGTTTGTAGGCTACTTGTTTCAGAAGTTTAACTCGTCTGAAGAAGGGTTTCCTCCCGAAACGTTGCCTATTTCCTTCGCTCCACAGATGCTGCTGCACCCGCTGAGTTTCTCCAGCACTTTTGTCTACCTTGTAGGCTACTTGAGCTGGTAGAAATGTAAAATGTCCCGAGTGTACGCAGGATAGTGTTATTGTTCATAGAAACACAGAAACATAGAAATTAGGTGCAGGAGTAGGCCATTCGGCCCTTCGAGCCTGCACCGCCATTCAATATGATCATGGCTGATCGTCCATCTCAGTATCCCGTACCTGCCTTCTCTCCATACCCTCTGATCCCCTTAGCCACAAGGGGCACATCTAACTCCCTCTTAAATATAGCCAATGAACTGGCCTCAACCACCCTCTGTGGCAGAGAGTTCCAGAGACCCACCACTCTCTGTGTGAAAAAAGTCCTTCTCATCTCGGTCCTAATGGATTTCCCCCTTATCCTTAAGCTGTGACCCCTTGTCCTGGACCTCCCCAACATCAGGAACAATCTTCCTGCATCTAGCCTGTCCAACCCCTTAACAATTTTGTAAGTTTCTATAAGATCCCCTCTCAATCTCCTAAATTCTAGAGAGTATAAACCGAATCTATGCAGTCTTTGTTCATAAGACAGTCCTGACATCCCAGGAATCAGTCTGGTGAACCTTCTCTGCACTCCCTCTATGGCAATAATGTCCTTCCTCAGAATTGGAGACCAGAACTGTACGCAATACTCCAGGTGTGGTCTCACCGAGACCCTATACAACTGAAGTAGAACCTCCCTGCTCCTATACTCAAATCCTTTTGCTATGAAAGCTAACATACCATTCGCTTTCTTCACAGCCTGCTGCACCTGCATGACTACTTTCAATGACAGGTGTACCATGACACCCAGGTCGCGCTGCATCTCCCCTTTTCCTAATCGGCCACCATTTAGATAATGTTCGGGGTGCGCTGGTCAGTGGTTACTCAGTGGGGCCAAAGGGCCTGTTTCCGCGCTGTATCTCTAAACTAAACTTAAAAAAATGCAGCAATACTCAGCATGTCAGGCAGCATCAATGCAGAGAGAAAAAGAGCCAGTGTTTCAAGTTTAGGTTAGTTTGGAGGTACAGTGCAGAAACAAGTTTGGATAGTGCAAGGGCTAGTTTATAAGTCCAAGCCTATCGATCTTTGAGCATATGAGTCAAAGAGTCACAACGCGCCCTGACAGGACTTTGGTTGGTTGCATTGGTTATGTGTTCAGTTCTGGTCACCCCATAACATCCGGGATGTGGAGGCTTTGCAAAGGGTGCAGAGGAGGTTTACCAGAACGTTGGGTAGGAAGGAACTGTAGATAGACACAAAATGCTGGAGAAACTCAGTGGGTGAGGCAGCATCTCTGGACAGAAGGAATTGGCGACGTTTTGGGTCGAGACCCTTCTTCAGACTGATCAGGGGAGGAGGTGGGACAAAGATAGAATGTAGTCGGAGACAGTGGGACTAGTGAGAGAACTGGGAAGGGGGGAAGGGATGGAGAGAGAAAGCAAGGGCTACTGAAGTTAGAGAAGTCAACGTTCATACCGCTGGGGTGTAAACTACCCAAGCGAAATATGAGGTGCTGTTCCTCCAATTTGCTGTGGGTCTCACTCTGACGATGGAGGAAGCCCAACACGGAAAGGTCAGATTGGGAATGGGAGGGGGAGTTGAAGTGCTGAGCCACCGGGAGATCAGGTGGGTTAAGACGGACTGAGCGGAGGTGTTCAGTGAAACGGTCGCTGGTCTCACCGAAGTAGAGAAGTTAACACCTGGAATGGCGGATGTAGTAGATGAGGTTGGAGGAGGTGCAAGTGAACCTCTGCCTCACCTGTTTGGGTCCTTGGACGGAGCCAAGGGGAGAGGTAAAGGATGCTGGTTTACACCGAAGATAGGCACAAAATGCTAGAGTAACTCAGCGGGACAGGCAGCATCTCTGGACAAAAGGAATGGGTGTGGTTTTAGGTGGGAACCCTTCTGCAGACCCAGTTTGTGTGCAAACTTCAGACAGACAGCAGCCGTAGTCAGGATCGAACCTGGGTCTCTGGCGCTGTGAGGGAGCAACTCTACCGCTGCACCACTGAAGCTTAGTTTAGTTTAGAGATACAACGCGGAATCATGCCCTTCGGCCCACCGAGTCCATACCGACCAGCAATCCCCATACACAAACACTATCCTACACACACTAGGGACAATTTACAATGGTACCATGCCAATTATACCAAGACAATCCTGTACATCTTTGGAGTGTGGGAGGAAACCGGAGATCTTGGAGAAAACCCGCGCGGTCACAGGGAGAACGTGCAAACTCCGTACAGACAGCACCCATAGTCAGGATCGAACCCTGCACCGCCCTGCCACGCTGTTTCCCCTGAGATCTTTGGTTTCCTCCCACGCTCCAAAGACGCACAGGTTTGTAGGTTAATTGGCTTGGTGCAAATGTAAATCGTCTCTAGTTGTGTGTAGGATAGTGTAAAAGCCCTGTCCCACTGTACGAGTCCATTCAAGAGCTCTCCCGAGTTTAAACTCGTGGTAAGCACGCAGAATGTACGTAGCGGGTTCGCCGGAGCTCGGGGACGTCTCTTAGCGGCTCGTAACGCTAACGGCTGGTACTTGGGAAACGCAGTAAGCTCGGGAAGACTCGTGAAGATTTTTCAACATGTTGAAAAATGTCCACGAGAGCCCCGAGTACCTACGAGCGGCCATTACCGCAAATCTCTGAGTTCGAATCAGGGCAAACTCGGGAGAGCTCTTGGAATGAACTCGTACAGTGGGACAGGGCTATTAGTGTATGGGGATCGCAGGTCGGCGCAAACTAGGTGGGCCGTAGGGCCTGGTTCCACACTGCTAAGCTCTAAACAACTAATTGCCTTCCGTTACTGGGTGGATGTGCATGGTCGCTTAGCTGTTCCAACTGCGGAGGTGATCCATGTGGGCCACCTTGATCGAGGGTGACTATTCTATGTTAGTGCTGTGCTGGGCACTTAATTCAATTATAAGCATACCAGCAAACCTGGACTAAGTTGGGGGATAATGAGCCATTGTCAAAAACAGCAGCCTGTTGGGATCAGAACCCTCCTCTGAACACAGGTAATTTATACGGCAGCCCATTAAATGGTCCATCGCTCTGTTGCTGTGTGAACAGCAAGCACTTGGACAAAGCAGCAGGCACACACATTGTACGTTAAGCCAATTAGTTTCCGGCACGGTGGCTCAGCGGTAGAGTCGCTGCCTCACAGCGCCAGAGCCCCGGGTTCGATCCCGACCACGGGTGCTTGTCTGTACGGAGTTTGCACGTTCTCCCGGTAACCTCGTGGGTTTTCTCCGAGATCTTCGGTCTCCTCCCACACTCCAAGGACGTACAAGTTTGTAGATTATTTGGCTTTGGTAATATACGTGTGCTTGTCTGTACAGAGTTTATACCTTCTCGCCGTGACCTGCGTGGGTTTTCCCCGGGTGCCCCAGGTTTCCCCCCACACTCCAAAGAGGTTTGCAGGTTTGTAGATTAATTGGCTTCTGCCAATTGTAAATTGTAGGATAGTGTTAGTGTTCGCGGTGATCGCTGGTCCACGCGGACTCTTTGGATCAAAGGGCCTGTTTCCATGCTGTACCTTAGTCTGGTTAAGAGATACATCATGGAAACAGGCCCTTCGGCCCACCGAATCCGTCCGCACCGAACACGATCCCCATACACTAACACTATCCCTACACAAACTAGGGACAATTCTACTGAAGCCAATTAACCCGCAAACCTGTACGTCTTTGGAGTGTGGGAGGGAACCTGAGCACCCGGAGAAAACCCACGCGGGTCACGGGGTGAACGTACAAGCTCGTTCGTACCTGTTAGTCAGGATGGAGCCCGGGTCTCTGGCGCTGTGAGGCAGCAGCTCTACCCGCTGCGCCCGCCGTGTGTCTCTCAAGTCTAACGGGTCCCCCCGGAGATCTTCCCTCTGCTGGCGCTGACTGAACGCGTTGCCTCTTTGCTTCTCCGTAGAGGAGCCCGGGCCACCCGCCGTCCAGGGGTACAAGGGCAACGGCAAGACCTTCAAGCTGGTGGTGACGAAGCAAGATGATGGAGGGTCCGCCATCCTGAAATACGCGCTCAAGTACCGGACCGTGAGTATGCCCACGCAAACCCGCCCAGCAAACAGGGGTGGGCCTCATCACAAAACCAACACTGAACAATGCACAATAGACAATAGACGCAGGAGGAGGCCATTCGGCCCTTCGAGCCAGCGCCGCCATTCACTGTGACCATGGCTGATCATCCACAATCAGTACCCCGTTCCTGCCTTCCCCCCCATATCCCTTGACTCCGCTATCCTTAAGAGCCCTAACATATAAGATTATTAAGGGTTACACAAAAAGCTGGAGAAACTCAGCGGGTGCAGCAGCATCTAAGGAGCGAAGGGGATAGGCGACGTTTCGGGTCGAGACCCTTCTTCAGACTGGTCAGGGATCAGGGAAATGAGAGATATAGACGGTGATGTGGAGAGATAAAGAATTATTAAGGGTTTGGACACATTAGAGGCAGGGAACATGTTCCTGATGGTACACAAAATGCTGGAGAAACTCAGCGGGTGCAGCAGCATCTATGGAGAAAAGGAGATAGGCAACGTTTCGGGCCGAAACCCTTCTTCATCTCCGTTTTGTTGCCTATCTCCTATGAAGAAGGGTTTCGGCCCGAAACGTCGCCTATCTCCTTCATAGATGCTGCTGCACCCGCTGAGTTTCTCCAGCATTTTGTGCACCCTCGATTTTCCAGCATCTGCAGTTCCTTCTTTAACAACATGTTCCCAATTTTTGGGGAGTCCAGAACCAGGGGCCATAGTTTAAGAATAAGAATAATCCATTTAGAACGGGGATGAGGAAACACTTTTTTGCACAGAGTGTTGTGAGTCTGTGGAATTCTCTGCCTCAGAGGGTGGTGGAGGCCAGTTCTCTGGATGCTTTCAAAAGAGAGTTAGATAGAGCTCTTAGGGATAGCGGAGCTAAGGGATATGGAGAGAAGGCAGGAACGGAGTACTGATTGAGGATGATCAGCCGTGATCACATTGAATGGCGGTGCTGGCTCGAAGGGCCGAATGGCCTACTCCTGCCCCTATTGTCTATTGTCTATTTATCTATCTATCTCGTTAGAGTCAACGGGCCATACAGCACGGAAACAGGCCCCAGGTACTGCTCTGCCCCAGACCCCAGGTTCCATCTCCAAGCCAATACATGTTCACTTTGCAAGTGAAAAGCATCTTATCGCAAATCCGAGCCAATTAACTTCCTGCCGTACATTTATCCTGCAGCGCCCGCACTGAAGAGTTCCCATTGTTTTTGTTCTTGTTACTGTGAGGGTAATGAGCTGGGAGACACCTGCCCACCCATAAATGAATCAGGGACTAGAACTTTAATTACACGATTCACTCGCAACTTAACCGAGGCGCTGATGAGAAGCATTGTTTGCAACTGCTGTGGCGCTGATGAGATTACTGCGTGAAGGTGTAGCCCTGGAAATAAGTTGCGTACACGGAATTGCACAGCAGTCGCAGATAGTCCATTTGGCCCGAGCCGAGTGCTGCCTGTGTTTACATCATGCACTCGAGCGAATGTGTTTCTCTCATCCAATATCGCAGCTGCCTCAAGCACTAATCTTGCCCGAAGTAATTACACATTCTTGCCAGAAATGCTGCTCGGTAATAAGACATCGCAGCTCTTGACAATGCTGGATATTGGTTCAGGTTTCAGTTTAGACAACAGACAATAGACAATAGGTGCAGGAGTAGGCCATTCGGCCCTTCGAGCCAGCACCATCATTCAATGTGATCATGGCTGATCATTCACAATCAGTACCCCGTTCCTGCCTTCTCCCCGTATCCCCTGACTCTGCTATCTTTAAGAGCCCTATCTAGCTCTCTCGTGAAAGCATCCAGAGAACCGGCCTCCACCGCCCTCTGAGGCAGAGAATTCCACATTTAGTATTGTCACGTGTAGCGGCACGGTGGCGCAGCGGTAGAGTCGCTGCCTCACAACGCCAGAGACCCGGGTTCGATCCTGACTGCGAGTGCAATCCGCACATGGGTTTTCCCCGGGTGCTTCCGTTTTCTCCCACATTCCAAAAGCATGCAGGCTTGCAGGTTAATTGGCTTTGGTGAAATTGTGAATTGCCCCTGGTGTGTAGGCTATTGCTAGTGTACAGGGTAATCACTGATCGACGCGGACTTGGTGGGCCGGAGGGCCTGTTTCCGCGCTGTATCTCTGAATTGTAAAGTGGACCCAAACGGGGAAAGCTATCCAATTAAAAATAATAGTGTACAGAAATATAATCAAGTCAAACTCAAGTCCAATAGGTGGAGCAAAGGGGAAGATACAGGTTGCAGAATATAGTTCTCAGCATTGTAGCGCACCAGTTCCACAGACAAAGTCCAATGTCCGCAATGCGGTAGAGGTGAATCGGGCAGCACCCTAGCTTGTGGCAGGGCCATTCAGAAGTCTGATAACAGAGGGGAGAGTAATGAGGAGATCGATCCACCACTACCCACTGTCTTCCCTGCTGCCTCACAGCGCCTGACACCCGGGTTCGATCCTGATTACGGGTGCTGTCTGTGCGGAGTTTGTACGTTCTCCCTGTGACCCGAGTGGGTTTTCTCCGGGTGCTACGGTTTCCTCCCACACTCCAAAGACGTGTGGGTTTGTGGGTTAATTGGCTTCTGTAAATTTCTCCTAGCGTGTAGGAAGTGGATGAGAAAGTGGGATAACATAGAAACATAGAAACATAGAAAATAGGTGCAGGAGGAGGCCATTCGGCCCTTCGAGCCAGCACCGCCATTCATTCTGATCATGGCTGATCGTCCCCAATCAATAACCCGTGCCTGCCTTCTCCCCATATCCCTTGACTCCACTAGCCCCTAGAGCTCTATCTAATTCCCTCTTAAATCCATCCAGTGATTTGGCCTCCACTGCCCTCTGTGGCAGGGAATTCCATAAATTCACAACTCTCTGGGTGAAAAAGTTTTTTCTCACCTCGGTCTTAAATGACCTCCCCTTTATTCTAAGACTGTGGTCCCTGGTTCTGGCCTCGCCCAACATTGGGAACATTTTTCCTGCATCTAGCTTGTCCAGTCCTTTTATAATGTTATATGTTTCTATAAGATCCCCCCTGAATCTACTAAACTCCAGTGAATACAAGCCTAGTCTTTTCAATCTTTCCTCATATGACAGTCCTGCCATCCCAGGGATCAATCTCGTGAACCTACGCTGCACTGCCTCAATCACAAGGATGTCCTTCCTCAAATTAGGAGACCAAAACTGTACACAATACTCCAGATGTGGTCTCACCGGAGCCCTATACAACTGCAGAAGAACCTCTTTACTCCTATACTGAAATCCTCTTGTTATGAAGGCCAACATTCCATTAGCTTTCTTCACTGCCTGCTGTACCTGCACGCCAACTTTCAGTGACCGGTGTACAAGGACACCCAGGTCTCGCTGCACCTCCCCCTTACCTAACCTAACCCCATTGAGATAATAATCTGCCCCCTTGTTTTTGCCGCCAAAGTGGATAACCTCACATTTATCTATATTATACTGCATCTGCCACGCATCTGCCCACTCACTCAACCTGTCTAGGTCACCCTGCAACCTCCTAACATCCTCTTCACAGTTCACACTGCCACCCAGCTTTGTGTCATCCGCAAACTTGCTAGTGTTGCTCCTAATTCCCTCTTCCAAATCATTAATATATATGGTAAACAGTTGCGGCCCCAACACCGAGCCTTGCGGCACTCCACTCGCCACTGCCTGCCATTCTGAAAAGGACCCGTTCACTCTTACTCTTTGCTTCCTGTCTGCCAACCAATTTTCTATCCGTGTCAACACCCTACCCCCAATACCCATGTGCTCTAATTTTAGTCACCAGTCTCCTATGAGAGACCTTATCAAAGGCTTTCTGAAAGTCTGAAAACATGGAACTAGCGCGAGCCGGTGATCGATGGTCGGCGTGGACTTGGTGGGACGAAGGGCCTGTTTCCACGCTGTATCTCTAAACCGAACTAAACTAGAGCTGTTGGGATCCATCTGCCAAGGATCTCCGTGCCAGACGTCCCGTTGGTATTGGAGAGAGCGGGGACTACAGTTGTATAGGGCTCTGGTGAGACCACATCTGGAGTATTAAGTACAGTTTTGGTCTCCTAATTTGAGGAAGGACATCCTTGTGATTGAGGCAGCACAGCGTAGGTTCACAAGATTGATCACTGGGATGGCGGGACTGTCATACGAGGACAAATTGGAAAGACTGGGCTTGTATTCACCGGGATTTAGAAGGATGAGAGGGGATCTTATAAAAACATATAACATTATAAAAGAACTGGACAAGCTAGCTGTAGGAAAAATGTTCCCTATGATGGGGAAGTCCAGAACCAATGGTCACAGTCTAAGAATAAAAGGGAGGCCATTTAAAACTGACTTGAGAAAAAACATTTTTCACCCAGAGAGTTGTGAATTTGTGGAATTCTCTGCCACAGATTGGCAGTGGAGGCCAATTCACTGGATGAATTTAAAAGAGGGTTAGATAGTAGAATCTAGGGGCTAGCAGAATCAGGGGATATGAGGAGAAGGCAAGCACGGGTGACTGATTGGGGCCGATCAGCCATGATCACAATGAATGGCGGTGCAGGCTCGAAGGGCCAAACGGCCTCCTCCTGCACCTATTTTCTATGTTTCTATAGAATGGCTCCAAAGACGTACAGGTTTGTAGGTTAATTGGTTTTGGTATAAATGTGATGGGCCTGTCCCACTGTGCGAACTAATTCAAGAGTTCGCCCGAGTTTCCCCTGATTCGAACTTGGAGATTTACGGTAATGGCCGCTCGTAGGTACTCGGAGCGCTTGTGGACATTTTTCAACATGTTGAGAAATCTTCAAGGGTCCTCCCGAGCTTACCGCGTCTCCCGAGTACTTGCCGTTAGCGTTACGAACCGCTAAGAGACGACCCCGAGCTCCAACGTACCTGCTACGTACATTCTAAGTGCTTACCACAAGTTTGATTTTTTTTTTAACTCGGCAGAGCTCTTGAATTAGCTCGTACAGTGGGACAGGGCCTTAAATTGCCCCTAGTGTGTGCGGGATAGTGGTTAGTGGCCGGCGCGGACTCAGTGGGCCGAAGAGCCTGTTTCCGCACTGTATCTCAAAACTAAACTAAACCTATTCAGTATTCCAGAGACGCATCACAAAAAAGCTTCCTATCTGCCTTCGAGCAAAACAAACGGAATGATGGCCAATGCAAATCCACAGAGAGATTTTAATATTAGATCTATGTAAAGAAGTTGATGGGAGAAATCTTGCCAGATGTATAATCCCCCATTGCAGGTCCCCGAGATGTTTAGTTCGGTTTTAGTTTCAGTTAAGTTTCAGTTTTCAGTTTTAGTTCATTGTCACGTGCACCGAGGTACAGTGAAAAGCTTTTGTTGCGTCCTAACCGGTCAGGGAAAGACAACACACGTCTACAAACAATCCATTCGCGGTGTACAGGTACTGGATAAGGGAATAACGTTTAGTGCAAGGTGAAGCCAGTAAAGTCCGATCAAAGATAGTCCGAGGGTCACCAATGAGGTAGATACTTCAGGACTAGTCGAGGTAGGATGGTTCAATAGCCTCATAACCAGCTGGGAAGAAACTGTCCCAGTTTGGAGATAACGCGTGGAAGCAGGCCCTTCGGCCCATCGAGTCCACGCCGACCAGCGATCCCTGCACACTAACACTATCCCACACACACGAGGGACAATTTACAATTTTTCCAAGCCAACTAAGAATAAGAATTTAAGAATAAGGGGTAAGCCATTTTGAACGGAAATGAGGAAACACTTTTTCTCACAGAGAGTGGTGAGTCTGTGGAATTCTGTGCCTTAGAGGGCGGTGGAGGCAGGTTCTCTGGATGCTTTCAAGAGAGAGCTAGATAGGGCTCTTAAAGATAGCGGAGTCAGGGAATATGGGGAGAAGGCAGGAACGGGGTACTGATTGGGGATGATCAGCCATGATCACATTGAATGGCGGTGCTGGCTTGAAGGGCTGAATGGCCTACTCCTGCACCTATTGTCTATTGTCTATTATTCTACAAACCTGTACGTCTTTGGAGTGTGGGAGGAAACCAGAGATCTCGGAGAAAACCCACGGGAGAACGTACAAACTCCGTACAGACAGCACCCGTAGTCAGGATCGAACCCGGGTCTCTGTCGCCGTAAGGCAGCAACTCTACCGCTGCACCGTCCTGGCTCCCAATGCTTTTGCCTTGTTAGGTTTCTACAGTGCCTGGCAGCTAATTCTGATCATGCATTACCACTGAGCCTTTGTTGCCACCCCACTTCAAACCAAACTCAAAACATGCTGGAAACACTCAGCTGGGTCAGGCAGCATCTGCAGGGAAGGAAACAGTTCATATTTCAGATTGAGGTTTAATTCAGTTTAGAGATACATCGTGGAAACAGGCCCTTCAACGCAACGAGTCCGCGTCGACCAGCGATCCCCGCACACTGACGTAGCTACGTCTTTGGAGTGTGGGAGGAAACCGGAGATCCCGGCGAAAACCCACACAGGTCATGGAGAGAACATACAAATTCCGTACAGACCGCACCCTTAATCAGGATTGAACCAGGTCTCTGGCACTGTGAGGCAGCAATTCTACCGTGCAGCCCTTATATATAAGACCATAAGAGGAATAAGTAGGGTAACTGTACGAAAATAACAAGAGAAGGGGAATCGAAAACCAGAGGACAGAGATTTAAGGTGAGGGGGAAAAGATTGAATAGGAATCTTCGGGGCAACTTTTTCACACAACGGGCAGTGGGTGTATGGAACGAGATATGGAACGAATATGGCGGGACTGTGATAAGCTGAGAGAATGGAGCGGCTGGGCTTGCATGCTCTGGAATTTAGAAGGATGAGAGGAGATCTTATTGAAACATATAAGATTATTAAGGGTTTGGACACACTAGAGGCAGGAAACTTGTTCCCAATGTTGGGGGAGTCCAGTACCGTGGGCCACAGTTTAAGGATAAGTGGTAAGGCATTTAGAACGGAGATAGAGAAACACTTTTTCACACAGAGAGTTGTAAGTCTGTGAAATTCTCTGCCTCAGAGGGCGGTGGAGGCAGGTTCCCTGGATACTTTCAAGAGAGAGCTAGATAGGGCTCTTAAAGATAACGGAGTCAGGGGATATGGGGAGAAGGCAGGAACAGGGTACTAATTGGGTATGATCAGCCATGATCACATTGAATGGTGGTGCTGGCTCGAAGGGTCGAATGGCCTACTCCTGCACCTATTGTCTATTGTTTATTGTCTATTGCATCAGATATAAGGAGATCGATAAATATTTGAAAGATCGAGGAATTGGGGATGTGAACAAAGAACTGCAGATAAGGGAAAAAGGACACAGAGTGCTGGAGTAACTCAACAGGTCAGGCAGCATCTCTGGAGAACATCGATAAGCAACGTTTTGGGTCGAGACCCTTCTTCAGACTGAGAGTCAGGGGAGAGGGAGACAGAGAGAAATTGAAAGGTGTGAACACACAGATCAAAGGGGACGATGAACAAGGAAGTGTAGAATGGTACATCATTAGCTGAGTGGGAGGTGACAAGCCCGACAGACAATCAGTAATAATTGATATAGGGAACAATTAAACTAGTGGGAGAACTAGGATGTGGGAGGGTTGGAGTCCTGGAAAATTGGTGGTGGACATGTGAACAAGAATTGGTCCATGACCTGAGATAGACCCCACACACTGGAGTAACTCAGCGGGACAGGCAGCATCTCTGGAGAGAAGGAATGGGTGATGTTTCAGGTCGAGACCCTTCTTCAAACTGATGACACGAGAGAGGGAGACGCGTAGATAAGGAAGTGTAAGGTGTGAAAACAGGAGGAAGGGGATGGACATCAAGGGAAATGTGGAATCGATCATTGTTAGCTGATTGTCAGTAGCCTTGGACGGGACCCCAGTTCACAAATGGTCCCCCTCCCCCCCCCCCCCCCCCTCCCTCCTCCAACACAACTCTCCACCCTCCAGCCCATTCCCCTCTGCCTGGGATGCGATATATTTACGTTTGCTCGCTTGAAACAAGATGTCACGGTGGCGCAGCGGTAGAGTCGCCGCCTTGGGACGCTTGCAGCCCCGGAGACCCCAGGTTCGATCCCGACTACGGACGCTGCCTGTCCGGTGTTTGCACGTTCTCCCCGCGACCTGCGTGGGTTTTCTCCGGGTGCTCCGGTTTCCTCCCACACTCCAAAGATGTACGGGTATGTACTCAACTGTAGGTCAATTGGCTTGGTGTGTACGTGTAAATTGTCCCCAGTGTGTGTAGGTTGGTGTTGGCGTGCGGGGATCGCTGGTCGGTGCGGATTCTGTGAGTCGAAATGGCTGTTTCCGCGCTGCATCTCTGAACTAAACTAAACTAAATTAAGGTCAGGGTTGCTGTACAAATTGATATTTCATAGTCTTTGATATTCTGCTGCCGTGCCCGATGGTACACATTAGGGAACGATGACTTACAAGTGTGCAATTTATTTTTATTTATTGATAAACTAAGAAGCGGCTGCTGGTGCTAGAAAATTAAAATAAGTCCCTCCAGTGAGTTGTGGGTGACGTGGTTTGCATGTGAAACGGAGAGCAAAGCCTAGTCTTCCCAGATGCTGTGTTTTTATTTAGTTTTAGAGAAGCAGCGCGGAAACGGGAATAGTGCCGGAGGATTGGCGTACTGCGCATGTTGTTCCATTGTTTAAAAAGGGTCCAAAGAATAAACTTAGCAATTATAGACCTGTTAGTTTGACGTCAGTGGCGGGCAAATTAATGGAAAGGATACTTAGAGATAATATATATAAGCATCTGGATAAACAGGGTCTGATCAAGAACAGTCAACATGGATTTATGCCTGGAAGGTCATGTTTGACAAACCTTCTTGAATTTTTTGAAGAGGTTACTAGGGAAATTGATGAGGGTAAAGCAGTGGATGTTGTCTATATGGATTTCAGTAAGGCCTTTGACAAGGTTCCCCATGGAAGGTTGGTTAAGAAGGTTCAATCTTTGGGTGTTAATGGCGGAGTAGCAAGATGGATTCAACAGTGGCTGAATGGGAGATGCCAGAGAGTAATGGTGGATGGCTGTTTGTCAGGGTGGAAGCCGGTGACCAATGGGGTGCCTCGGGGATCTGTGTTGGATACATTGTTGTTTGTCATGTACATCAATGATCTAGATGATGGGGTGGAAAATTGGATAAGTAAGTATGCAGATGATACTAAGATAGGTGGTGCTGTGGATGATGATGTAGATTTTCAAAGTCTACAGAGAGATTTGGGCCATTTGGAAAAGTGGGCTGAAAGATGGCAGATGGAGTTTAATGCTGATAAGTGTGAGGTGCTACGTCTTGGCAGGACAAATTAAAATAGGACGTACATAGTAAATAATAAAAATAACTGCATAGTTCCCTGAAGGTGGAATCGCATGTAAATAGGGTGGTAAAGAAAGCTTTTGGTGTGCTGGCCTTTATAAATCAGAGAATTGAATATAAGAGTAGGGAAGTAATGTTAAAATTGTACAAGGCATTGGTAAGACCAATTCTGGAGTATGGTGTACAATTTTGGTTGCCTAATTATAGGAAGGATGTCAACAAAATAGAGAGAGTACAGAGGAGATTTACTAGAATGTTGCCTGGGTTCCAGCAACTAAGTTACAGAGAAAGGTTGAACAAGTTAGGTCTTTATTCTTTGGAGCGCAGAAGGTTAAGGGGGGACTTGATTGAGGTCTTTAAAATGATGAAAGGGATAGACAGAGTTGATGTGGATAAGCTTTTCCCATTGAGGGTAGGGAAGATTCAAACAAGAGGGCATGACATGAGAATTAAGGGATAGAAGTTTAGGGGTAACATGAGGGGGAACTTCTTTACTCAGAGAGTGGTGGCTGTGTGGAATGATCTTCCAGCAGAAGTGGTGAAGGCAGGATCAATTTTAACATTTAAAAGTAAATGGACGGGAAGGGAATGGAGGGGTATGGTCTGAGTGCAGGTAGATGGGACTAGGGGAAAATAAATGGTCGGCACGGACTGGATGGGCCGAGAAGGCCTGTTTCCGTGCTGTAATTGTTATATGGTTATATGGTTATATGGTTAAACAGGCCCTTCGGCCCACTGAGTCCGTGCCGACCAGCACTACCGACCCCATACACTAGCACTATCCTATACCTACTTCTACCAAAGAGGCACAAGCTGATAACTGGTCAAATGGGACGTGTTTTCAGACGCAATTGTTGGCGCAGCGGGAAGATTCACTGCCTCACAGCGCCAGAGGCCCGGGTTCTGTCAAAACTACGGGCGCTGTCTGTCCGTAGTTTCTTTTTTTAAAAATATTTTTTTATTAGAAGCATATGCATATCATAAACAAAATGCAATTTGTTTATCGATTACATATTAACACAGCTTCTATTTATTTTATTTTTTTAATAGATTTTTGGAAAGATAGAGCTATAGAAAGAAGGGAGGGTGAAAAAATATTTTTTAAAAAATTAATGACCAATAATGCAATTTTGGAGATAGGTCCGTAGATCATAAAATGTAAATATTCATCCAATCCTGGGTTCGAGTTTCAATCCACAGTTTACCCTTTCAGAAAATTAATAAATGGAGACCATATTCTAGCAAATAATTCTGGTTTGTCAATTAAGCCAAGTCTAATTTTTTCCAAGCGTAAGGTCTCAGACATCTCCGTAATCCACATTTTAATTGTGGGTTTTTCCAACATTTTAATATTAATTTTTATTATATTATCCAATGATTATACTATAATCAAAGACGTTTCTTTGGCTTGTTGTAAGTTTGAGGCTTTGGTCTGATATTCCTAATATTATTAGTCTTGGATCAGGATCCAATTGGATATTAATTGGAGTCTCCCCGCAGATTGTCAGTAGCCTTGGACGGTACCCCAGTTCACAAATGGTCACCCCCCCCCCCCCCCCCCCACCTCCTCCAACACAACTCTCCACCCTCCAGCCCATTCCCCTCTGCCTGGGATGCGATATATTTACATTTGCTCGCTTGAAACAAGATGTCACGGTGGCGCAGAGGTAGAGTCGCTGCCTTGGGACGTTTGCAGCCCTGGAGACCCAGGTTCGATCCCGACTGCGGACGCTGCCTGTCCGGTGTTTGCACGATCTCCCCGTGACCTGCGTGGGTTTCCCCCGGGTGCTCCGGTTTCCTCCCACACTCCAAAGACGTGCAGGTTTGGTGGTTAATTGGCTCTCTTTGGAAATTGTCCCTCGTGTGTAGGATGGTGCTAGTGCACGGTGTGATCGCTGGTCGGCATGGAGCCGATGGGCCGAAAGGCCTGTTTCCATGCTGTGTCTCCAAAGTCGAAAGACGCAATTAAAGTGTAAAAATTCATGAGCCGTGAAGGTAAATGGGAAAGATCCATTTTGATTTCTCGAAAGAGTAGTAAAGCAGATGGCACTGATATAATCAGTGGAAAGATTATAGGGGAGATGAGGAAAAATGTGTTGCTCCGGAGAGCTCAATGCCGTCCTCTTGTATCATAAACTGTCCCTGGTTCTTTGATTACAAGAGGCATAAAGCACAACACATTCCGCCTGTGAAGACGGGCCTTAACCCGAAACGTCACCTAGTGCTTTTTCTCCAGAGATGCTGCCTGACCCACTGAGTTACTCCAGCAATTTTGTCTACCGATCACTGCATGGTATAATGCTATCGTGTGCGTGGGTGTCTTGTGCCTGCACATGTACATGTGTGTGTGTCTCATGTGCATGCATGTGTGTGTGCGTCTCATGTGCATGCATGTGTGTGTGTGCATCTCATGTGCATGCATGTGTGTGTGTGTGTGCGTCTCATGTGCATGCATGTGTGTGTGTGCATGCATGTGTGCGTGTGTGTCTTGTGCCTGCACATGTACTTGTGTGTGTGTGTCTCGTGTGCATGCGCGCGTGTGTGTGTCTCGTGTGTATGTGTGTCTCATGTGCATGCACGTGTGTGTCTCATGTGCATGCATGTGTGCATGTGCATTTCATGTGCATGCATGTGTGTGTGTGTCTTGTGTGTATGTGTATGTCTCATGTGCATGCGCATGTGCACGTGTGTGTGTCTCATGTGCATGTGTGTATCT
The DNA here is from genome assembly GCA_963514005.1 of Raja brachyura. Next base: position 6,299,220 of record OY740792.1, on the reverse strand, counting down.
CATGTGTATCTCGTGTGTGTGTGTGTGTGCACGCATGTGTGTGTGTGTTTCTCACATGTGCACGCGTGTGTGTGCAGTTGGTATCTCCTGCGTGTCTGCCTGTGTCTCTGTGCCTCTGCATGTCTCTGTGTGTCGGTGTCTATGTGACTCTGTGTGTGACAGTGTGTGGCTCTGTGTGTGTCTGTGACTGTGTCTCTCTGTGCATCTGTGCCTCTGTGTGTGTGTCTGTATGTGTGAGTGTGTGCGTCTGTGTCTGTATCTGTGTGTGCGTCTGTGTGTGTCTGTGTGTGTCTGTGTGTGTGTCTGTGACTGTGTGTGTGTCTGTGTGTGTCTCTGTGTGTCTGTGTGTGTGTCTGTGACTGTGTGTGTGTCTGTGTGTGTGTCTGTGACTGTGTGTGTGTCTGTGTGTGTCTCTGTGTGTCTGTGTGTGTGTCTGTGACTGTGTGTGTGTCTGTGTGTGTGTCTGTGATTGTGTGTGTGTCTGTGTGTGTGTCTGTGTGTGTGTCTGTGTGTGTGTCTGTGACTGTGTGTGTGTCTGTGTGTGTGTGTCTGTGTGTGTGTCTGTGACTGTGTCTGTGACTGTGTGTGTGTCTGTGTGTCTGTGTGCGTGTCTGTGACTGTGTGTGTGTGTGTGTGTGTGTGTCTGTGTGTGTGTCTGTGTGTGTGTCTGTGACTGTGTCTGTGACTGTGTGTGTGTCTGTGTGTGTGTCTGTGACTGTGTGTGTGTCTGTGTGTCTGTGTGTGTGTCTGTGACTGTGTGTGTGTCTGTGTGTGTGTGTCTGTGTGTGTGTCTGTGTGTCTGTGTGTGTGTCTGTGACTGTGTGTGTGTCTGTGTGTGTGTCTGTGTTTGTGTCTGTGTGTGTGTCTGTGACTGTGTGTGTGTGTGTGTGTGTGTGTCTGTGTCGGTGTGTGTGTCTGTGACTGTGTCTGTGACTGTGTGTGTGTCTGTGTGTCTGTGTGTGTGTCTGTGACTGTGTGTGTGTCTGTGTGTGTGTGTCTGTGTGTGTGTCTGTGTGTGTGTCTGTGACTGTGTCTGTGACTGTGTGTGTGTCTGTGTGTCTGTGTATGTGTCTGTGACTTTGTGCGTGTCTGTGTGTGTGTCTGTGACTGTGTGTGTCTGTGTGTGTCTGTGTGTGTGTCTGTGACTGTGTGTGTGACTGTGTGTGTCTGTGTGTGTTTGTGTGTGTGTCTGTGTGTGTCTGTGTGTGTGTGTCTGTGTGTGTGTCTGTGTGTGTCTGTGTGTGTGTCTGTGACTGTGTGTGTGACTGTGTGTGTCTGTGTGTGTCTGTGTGTGTGTCTGTGTGTGTGTCTGTGTGTGTCTGTGTGTGTGTCTGTGACTGTGTCTGTGACTGTGTGTGTGTCTGTGTGTGTGTCTGTGTGTGTGTCTGTGACTGTGTGTGTGTCTGTGTGTGTCTGTGTGTGTGTCTGTGTGTGTCTGTGTGTGTGTCTGTGTGTGTCTGTGTGTGTCTCTGTGTGTGTCTGTGACTGTGTGTGTCTGTGTGTGTGTCTGTGTGTGTCTGTGTGTGTGTCTGTGACTGTGTCTGTGACTGTGTGTGTCTGTGTGCGTGTCTGTGTGTGTGTCTGTGTGTGTGTCTGTGACTGTGTGTGTGTCTGTGTGTGTCTGTGTGTGTGTCTGTGTGTGTCTGTGTGTGTCTGTGTGTGTGTCTGTGTGTGTCTGTGTGTGTCTCTGTGTGTGTCTGTGACTGTGTTTGTCTGTGTGTGTCTCTGTGTGTGTGTGTCTGTGTGTGTCTGTATGTGTCTGTGTGTCAGTGTCTGTGTGACTGTGTGTGACAGTGTGTGGCTCTGTGCGTCTGTGTCTGTGCCTCTGTGTGTGTCTGTGACTGTGTGTCTATCTGTGCCTGTGTGTGTGTGTCTGTATGTGTGAGTGTGTGTGTCTGTGTCTGTGTGTGCATCTGTGTCCGTGACTGTGTGTGTGTCTGTATGTGTGTCTGTGTGTGTGTCTGTGACTGTGTCTGTGTCTGTGACTGTGAGTCTGCGGGCAGTGTGGGTGAATGAGCTCCACTGAAGCCAGGCTGTGGATGAGCGACGTGCTTAGGCTGTCTCTCCCCTCCCCTACAGAAAGACAAGGACGAGGAGTGGGTGCAGAAGGTGACGGAGGGAGGCCAGGACTCCATCACCCTGGAGCAGCTCCAGTGGAACATGAGGTACCAGGTACAGATCTCAGCCGTCAACAAGCTGGGCACCTCCGAGCCCACCCTCTACGAGTTCACCATGCCACCAGAACCCAACACCATCGCCAGTAAGTCAAGTCAAGAAGTGTTTTATTGTCATATGTCCCAGATAGAATCATGGCATTCTTACTTGCAGCAGCACAACACCATATGTAAACACGCTGCCTCGGTCAAAGACTTGACGTGGATGGAAAGAGCTGAAGAAGGGTCTCGGCCCGAAACGTCGCCCATTCCTTCTCTCCAGAGATGCTGCCTGACCCGCTGAGTCACTCCAGCGTTTTGTGTCTATCTAAGAGCTGAAGTAAATAGCTCTGTGTCTATGGTAGGGGAACCTCACACTCTTAGAGAGGGGGCATCAAGGTCATGAACAACTGCTGCGGCATGGTGGCCTAGAGGTACAGTTGCTCCCTTGCAGCGCCAGAGACACGGGTTCGATCCCGACTACGGGCGCTGTCTGTACGGAGTTTGCACGTTCTCCCCGTGACCTGCGTGGGTTTTCTCCGAGATCGTCAGTTTCATCCCACACTCCAAAGACGTGCAGGTTCGTAGGTTAATTGGCTTGGTATAAATGTAAAATTGTCCCTAGTGGGTGTGGGATAGTGTTTGTGTTGCGGGGATCGCTGGTCGGCACGGACTCGGCGGGCCGAAGGGCCTGTTTCCGCGCTGTATCTCTAAACTAAACTAAACTATTGTGCATTGAATTCCAGCCGTTCTTTACAATATCTGCATGTCCACGTCAGTCTCTTCTTCTTTCGTGTCCATCTCCGCGTTTCGAATGTTGACATCGCTGGCATCGTCCGTCCCGTGAGCTTCCGGGGGCAATCAGTGGGAGAAAAAACTTTTTCACCCAGAGAGTTGTGAATTTGTGGAATTCCCTGCCACAGAGGGCAGTGGAGGCCAAATCACTGGATGGATTTAAGAGAGAGTTAGATAGAGCTCTAGGCGCTAGTGAAGTCAAGGGGTATGGGGAGAAGGCAGGCACGGGTTATTGATTGGGGACGATCAGCCATGATCGCAATGAATGGCGGTGCTGGCTCGAAGGGCCGAATGGCCTCCTCCTGCACCTATTTTCTATGTTTGTATGTTTCTAACCTATGACAACCTACGACAGCAAAAGGTGTCGCCACTGTCGCCGAAATTCTTTCGACATGTTGCACATTTTGTGGCAGTCGCCTGTAGTCACCCAAAAAATCATCCAAGTGGGACAGGGCCATTAGGGTGTCAAAGGTTATGAGGAGTAGACAGGAGCATGGGGTTGCGAGGCATAGGTTGATCAGCCATGATTGAATGGCGGTGTAGCCTCGATGGGCCGAATGGCCTTTTTCTGCTCTAATGTCTGATGGTCATAGAGGACCAAGGGCCAATTGCAGGAAAATGGGACAAGCCCTTCTGGGTTGGCATAAACAAAGTGGGCCCAATGGCCTAGTTACGTGCTATAGAGCTGTATGGACCCATGCATCTCCCTCATAAGGTCAAAAGGTCATATGTGATAGGAGCAGAATTAGTCCATTCGGCCCATCAAATCTGCTCCGCCATTCAATCATGGCTGATCTACCTCTCCCTCTCAACCCCATTCTCCCGCCTTCTCCCCATAACCCCTGACACCCGTATGAAGGGTGTAACATTTAGTGCAAGATAGAGTCCAGTACAGTCCGAATTAATGAGGGCTCGAAGTTCTCCAACGAGCTAGGTGGAATGTCAGGGCCGTTCTCTAGTTGGTGAGAGGATGCCGCAGTTGCCCTTATAACAGCTGGGAAGAAAATGTCCATGAATCTGGAGGTGTGCTTTTTCTTGCCCGATGGGAGAGGGGAGAAGAGGGAGACCAGGGTGCAACTGGTCCTTGTTGATGCTGCTGGCCTTGCCGAGGCAGCGTGAAGTGTAGATGGAGTCGATGGGAGGGAGGTTGGTCTAGGCTCTGCGATTTCTTGCGGTCTCGGATGGAGCTGTTCCCAAGCCATGCTGTGATGCATCCCAGTAAAATCCCCCTCTCCCTCTCTCTCCCCACTCCCCTGGTCCCATCTGCCTACCACACTCCACCCCCTCTCAACTTCCACCCAGCTTCACCATTCTGTCCTCACCTTCTCCATCATGGTCTGGTTTGGCTCAGCCCCCAAGCACGACACCCGGAGGCTGCAGCGAATCGTCCAATCAGCAGAGAAGGTTATTGGCTGCGACCTTCCCTCCATTGATGAACTGTACACTGCAAGGGCCAGGAAGCGAGCGGGCAAGATCATCTCTGACCCCTCTCACCCTGGACACAAACTCTTTGAATCACTTCCCTCTGGAAGGCGACTCCGGACTGTCAAAGCTGCCACAGCCAGACACAAAAACAGTTTTTATCCACGAGTAGTTGCTCTACTCAACAGCCAAGAATCTGTAGCCTCCCATTGATCGGGTATTTTGTTGGTTCACGTGCTGGATCAATGCTGTTTTATCATTAATTTTTTATTATTATTAATGTTTAGTGTTTTCTGAGTCATTCGTAACTGTCACTGTACGTCATAGAAACATAGAAACATAGAAAAATAGGTGCAGGAGTAGGCCATTCGGCCCTTTGAGCCTGCACCGCCATTCAATGTGATCATGGCTGATCATCCAACTCAGTATCCCGTACCTGCCTTCTCTCCATACCCCCTGATCCCTTTAGCCACAAGTGCCACATCTAATGCCCTCTTAAATATAGCCAATGAACTGGCCTCAACTACCTTCTGTGGCAGAGAATTCCAGAGACTCACCACTCTCTGTGTAAAGAATGTTTTCCTCATCTCGGTCCTAAAGGAATTCCCCCTTATCCTTAGACTGTGACCCCTTGTTCTGGACTCCCCCAACATCGGGAACAATCTTCCAGCATCTAGCTTGTCCAACCCCTTAAGAATTTTGTAAGTTTCTATAAGATCCCCCCTCAATCTTCTAAATTGTTGTTACATGTGGGCGGAGCACCAAGGCAAATTCCTTGTATGTGAATACTTGGTCAAAAAACTTACTTACTTACTTACTTACCTACATTCCAGCCCTATTCCCCCTCAAATGGCCGCCCACTCCCTCACCTCCACGCCTCTCTCCCCCTTTCCCTCCTCCAGCTTTGCTCTTCCTCCCACCCACTCAGGCAATCTTTCTCTCGCTGGAGAACAGAAAATAATACTCCTATTGCCCGTGTAATCTTGTCCGTGCGAGACAGGAACTTAAACAAGGCTTCCACTCGCATTAGCTTTTTCTCATTCCCGATTCCCCCGAGTTTCTGAAAGTGCAACCGGCCGTGAAGATGATAGAAATGACAACCAAATAAGACATTTCAAATTACCTTTCAAACTCTGCCTAGCTCAGTTTATTTAGCTCGGAGATACAGCGCCGAAACTGGCCCTGCGGCCCACCGGGTCCGCGCCGACCAGAGGCCCCCGCTCACTAACGCAGCCCTCCACACACTAGGGACAATTTACATTTGCACCAAGCCAATGAACCTACAAACCCGCACGTCTTTGGAGGGTGGGAGGAAACCGAAGATCTCGGAGAAAACCCACGCAGGTTACGTGGAGAACGTACAAACTCCGCACAGACAGCACCCGTAGGTCAGCGGAAAGACAATATAACCCTCTACTACCCTCTGCCACAGAGGGTAGTTGAGGCCAGTTCATTGGATATATTTAAGAGGGAGTTAGATGTGGCCCTTGTGGCTAAGGGGATTAGAGGGTATGGAGAGAAGGTAGGTACGGGATACTGAGTTAGGATGATCAGCCATGATCATATTGAATGGCGGTGCGGGCTCGAAGGGCCGAATGGCCTATTCCTGCACCTAATTTCTATGTTTCTATAACCATATAACCATATAACAATTACAGCACGGAAACAGGCCTTCTCGGCCCTTCCAGTCCCTGCCGACATTTATTTTCCCCTAGTCCCATCTACCTGCACTCAGACCATACCCCTCCATTCCCTTCCCGTCCATATACCTATCCACTTTACTTTTAAATGTTAAAATCGATCCTGCCTCCACCACTTCTGCTGGAAGATCATTCCACACAGCCACCACTCTCTGAGTAAAGAAGTTTCCCCTCATGTTACCCCTAAACTTCTGCCCCTTAATTCTCATGTCATGCCCTCTTGTTTGAATCTTCCCTACCCTCAATGGGAAAAGCTTATCCACGTCAACTCTGTCTATCCCTTTCATCATTTTAAAGACCTCAATCAAGTCCCCCCTTAACCTTCTGCGCTCCAAAGAATAAAGACCTAACTTGTTCAACCTTTCTCTGTAACTTAGTTGCTGGAACACGATTACAATCGAGCCGTTTACAGTGTACAGATGCATGATAAGGGAATAGGGGCGAGGACCCATGTCTGTGAGCGGGTGGCGGGCCACATCTATCGCCATAGTGTGACTCCTGGTGTTGTTTTTCGCATTAGTTTTCACATGTTTTTTAAAATTCATTTTCTGCAGTTCCCAGGTCCCTGGCGTGCCCCGGGACTGGCTGTAGTTCCCAGATCAGCTCGCGTCCTGGGGCTAGCTACAGTGCCCAGGGAGCGAAAATTAATTGAAAAATAATATGCCCGTGGGCCGGGTGATTTTCGGTAACGGGCCGTAGGTTGCCGACCCCTGGTTTAGTGCAAGTAAGTAAATATGTAAGGAAGTAAGTTTATTGGCCAAGTATTCACATACAAGGAATTTGCCTTGGTACTCCGCCCACAGGTAACAACATGACATACAGTGACAGTTACGAATGACTCAGAAAACACTAAACATTAATAATAATTCCTTCCTGGATTATATTGATAATAAATGGATTATATTGAGGAATAACTGATTCCTGGGATGTCAGGACTGTCTTATGAACAAAGACTGCATAGACTCGGTTTATACTCTCTAGAATTTAGGAGATTGAGAGGGGATCTTATAGAAACTTACAAAATTCTTAAGGGGTTGGACAGGCTAGATGCAGGAAGATTGTTCCCGATGTTGGGGAGGTCCAGGACAAGGGGTCACAGCTTAAGGATAAGGGGGAAATCCTTTAGGACCGAGATGAGAAGGACTTTTTTCACACAGAGAGCTGTGGGTCTCTGGAACTCTCTGCCACAGAGGGTAGTTGAGGCCAGTTCATTGGCTATATTTAAGAGGGAGTTAGATGTGGCCCTTGTGGCTAAGGGGATCAGTGGGTACGGAGAGAAGGCAGGTACACGATACTGAGTTGGATGATCAGCCATGATCATATTGAATGGCGGTGCAGGCTCAAAGGGCCGAATGGCCTACTCCTGCACCTAATTTCTATGTTTCTATGTTTCTATAATAGAACATTATTGATAAAACACCATTGATCAAGCATGTGAAACCAACAAAATACCAGATCAAAGGGAGGCTACAGATTTACCAGTCCAGGATAGTCCGAGGGTCACCAACGAGGTAGATAGTAGCTCAGGACCGCTCTGCAGGTTGCGGGAGGATGGACGATCCAAAGACGCTGCCTGTCCCGCTGAGTTACTCCAGCATTTTGTGTCTGTCTTCAGACACAACCAGCATCTGCAGTTCCCTCCTACACAACTGAATGGAGTCATGGACATAACATAGAAACATAGAAACATAGAAAATAGGTGCAGGAGTAGGCCATTCGGCCCTTCGAGCCTGCTCCGCCATTCAATATGATCATGGCTGATCATCCAACTCAGTATCCCGTACCTGCCTTCTCTCCATACCCTCTGATCCCATTAGCCACAAGGGCCACATCTAACTCCCTCTTAAATATAGCCAACGCACTGGCCTCAACTAGCTTCTGTGGCAGAAGGCAGTTGAAACAAATAACAAATCAGTATTCTTGCCAGCCAAGCTAATACAAACTGAAAGCCATGTCCTTGGGCAGGGTCACACACTCCTGTCTGTTTTGAACAAGTTCAAAGCATCGGCAAGAAAATAATAGAGAGGAGAAAAAAATACCGGTTTCCTGCATTTTATTTTAAACCGTTGCATGTTCAGCATGGGCCCAGGGCTTGGAATTGGCCGACAGAATCAGCTTATTCAGGGTCTCATCTTCCCAAATCTTTTCTCACAATGAAGCGGGCGGCACGGTGGCGCAGCGGTAGAGTTGCTGCCTCACAGCGCCAGAGACCCGGGTTCGATCCTGACCACGGGCGCTGTCTGTACGGAGTTTGTCCGTTCTCCCCGTGACTCGCGTGGGTTTTTTCCGAGATCTTCGGGTTTCCTCCCGCACTCCAAAGACGTGCAGGTTTGTCGGTTAATTGGCTTGTTTTAAATGTAAAATTACACCCTAGTGCGTGTAGTGTGCGGCGTTCGCTGGTCGGCACAGACTCGGTGGGCCAAAGGGCCTGCTTCCGCACTGTTTATCTAAACTAAACCAAACTTAATCGGGAGGAGAGGGAACTAGTCTGAGAACGAGGGTGGGGGAGGGACGGAGAGAGAGAGAGAGGGGGAAAACAAGGGTTAATTGAAATTAGAGATATCAGGAATCATGCCACTGGGTTGTAAGCTGCCCAAGCGAAATATGAAGTGCTGTTCCTCCAATTTACATTGGGTCTCACTCTGACAGTGGAGGGCGGGTATTTAGTCAGCTGAGTTGATGCTAGATAAAAGCTTGGTACATTCCAAGCCGAGCATGGGTACCGCACAGAGATCACTTTAGGTTACAGCTCTCATTAACGCAATATATACTTCTATCAAGTTTCCCCTCAACCTCTGATATTCCAGAGAAAACAAGACTCTCCCACCATATGCTGAGAGAATGGGCTTGTACACTCTTGAGTTGAGATGGATGAGAGGGGATCTTATTGAAACATAAAAGATTATTAAGGGTTTGGACACGCTAGAGGCAGGAAACATGTTCCCGATGTTGGGGGAGTCCAGAACCTGGGGCCACAGTTTAAGAATAAGGGAGCGAGCCATTTAGAATGGAGACGAGGAAACACTTTTTCTCACAGAGAGTTGTGCGTCTGTGGAATTCTCTGCCTCAGAGGGCGGTGGAGGCAGGTTCTCTGGATGCTTTCAAGAGAGAGCTAGATAGGGCTCTTAAAGATAGCGGAATCAGGGGATATAGGGAGAAGGCCAATTCAATGGCGGTGCTGGCTCGAAGGGCCGAATGGCCTACTCCTGCACCTATTGTCTATTGTCTATTGACCCAATACAGGCCAATGGGCTTAATGTAGATAGGAGGAAAGGTCAGCACAGACTTGATGGGCCGAAAGGCTCGTTTCTGTGCTTCACTCAAAAACACAGCCCTCCACGTTGGTTTTTAGTTCATGAGACAACGAGGAATTGCTCACAAAACATATTTTCCGTGGTATTTGTTCTTTTAGTGGATACGCACCGCTTCGGTATCCCAACTCTGCAAAAACAATTCTTATTATTGTGTTAGTTTCTTCATCATTAGGCTACCAATTAATGGCCTTGTTCCCAGTTACAAACCATCTGCCAGGTAAGCCCCGCGATTATCCACGCAACTGATCGCTTAGTACTGAATAATAACGAGTGTGAGCTGCTATAATGGAGGATGATATCATCACTGGAAAATGTATCAGACCCGTTCACACAGCAAAGCGCCAACTGAAACACAACATTTCCACGGAATGAGATAAAACTGGATATCTCTGCCTCACTTTTTTTTTTCCCCTTCCAAAAACTTTATTCGACACAATCATATGATACAACACATCGAAACATAATCAAAATAACACTATAACAAACAAATCATTGTAGTACAACAGTACATTCATTGTTTATAATACTCTCAACCCCACGCGGTGACCAACGTTGATGGAAGGCCTCCAGAGTCCCCGTGGACACCGCGTGTTCCCTCTCCAGGGAATCTCTGCCTCACTCTCTCTCTCTCTCTCTCTCTCTCTCGCTCACTCTCATGCTCTCCCTCTCTCTCTCTCTCTCTCTTTTTTTTTTTTTTTTTTTTTCATTTCAAAAACTTTATTCAACACAAATCATAAAATACAACACATCAAAACACAATCAAAAATCACACTATAATGAACAGATCATTGTAGTACAGCAGTACATTCATTTATAATCGCCTCAACCCCACGCGGCGACCAGCGCTGACGGAAGGCCTCCAGAGTCCCCGTGAACACCGCGTGTTCCCTCTCCAGGGACACACGTGCACGGACGTAGGCCCGAAAGAGGGGCAGGCAGCCGACTCTCGCCAGACCGTCGACCGCCCGCTGCCTGGACCCACGAATGGCCATCTTGGCCAGGCCAAGGAGCAAACCGACAGGTAAGTCCCCCCCCCACACTCGGCTCTCCCCACTCCCCGCCTTGTGTCCAAACACCAGGATTGTGGGGCTAAAATGCAGCCAGAACTTGAGGAACAGCCCCTTCAGATATTGGTACAGGGGCAGTAACCTCACACACTCCATATACACATGGAATACGGTCTCCTCCTCTCCGCAGAAAATACATGCGGCAGACGAGCCCGTGAACCGACTCAAAAGTTTATTACAAACCACCGCTCCATGCAGCACTCTCCACCCCAGGTCCCCAATATAAAGGGGTACAACTCCCTTATAGAAGGACCCCCACTGGGGCCCCCCGCCGCCTTCGGATGGTAACACCGTCCTCCATGGTGAGTCAGGACGGGAGACGAAGGCACGGTGGTTCAGAATGTGCAGGAGCATCCTGTACAGTGCGCGTCTCCTTGCATCACAAAATGGCATGCTGGTCATCTCAGAAAGGCAGCTCAGATTATGCGGAGCCGGAGGCCGAGAAATATCCCGAAGCCTAGGCCCGATGAGCAGATCTGACGGAGCAGGGGTAAGCTCTATCTGAACCACTCTAGGCTCGCGCCTCTCCTCGACAACCACCATGACAGGATGAGGACCAGCCACACCCGCAGCCACAACATCCCCCTCTCCTCGTGGAACAACACTCTGGCTGAACACCACCAAATTCCTCACTCTTAACACATCCCTATAGAAAACAGGCAAGCCCCTTAGAGCGGGTCGACTGACACCCGCCACCGGGAGCCGCGAGACCCCCCTTAGGCAACGACCCTGACGAAAAAAATACGTGGCCAGAGCGTGCCATCTGGGAGGGTTCTCTACATACATGTATCTCCGCAGAGTCCTGAGACGGAGAGCCGCCACCTGGGTGCGCACGCACACCAAGGACTGGCCGCCCTCCTCTAACGGAAGACTCAGGACCGCCGCGGAAATCCAATGCTTCCTATTTCCCCAAAAGAAATCCACCAGCTTCTTCTGTATAGCAGTTACAAATATAGAGGGCGGGACAAGAGTAGCCAGCCGGTACCATAACATAGAGGCCACCAGCTGGTTTATGACCAGCACCCTCCCCCGAAAGGAGAGAACTCCAAGCAGGCCTGACCAGCGCCCCAGCCGAGCAACCACCTTCGTCTCCAACTCTTGCCAGTTTGCCGGCCAAACATCCTCAGTGGGACTCAGGTACACCCCCAGATAGAGGAGGTGCGTGGTACTCCACGCATACAATGCCATCTCCTCCGGCAGGGAGTCTACCCGCCACTGACCCACCAAAAGTCCAGAGCACTTACTCCAGTTAATCCTAGCAGAAGATGCAGCCGAGAATATCTCCTGGCAGTCACGCATCCTCCGCAGGTCACCAGGATCAGTGAACATAAGAAGTACGTCATCGGCATACGCCGATAGAATCACCTCAACCCGCGGGCCAGGTAGGGCCAGGCCTGTCAACCTCCTCCGAAGAAGACACAGGAACGGCTCCACACAGACCGAATACAACTGGCCCGACATAGGGCACCCCTGGCGGACCCCCCTCCCAAAATGAAAAGGAGATAGCACCGCGCCATTAACCTTTACAAGACACTCCGCCGCAGCGTACAAAAGCCGGACCCGGGCCACGAAGTGTGGTCCAAACCCAAACGCTTGCAACGTCCCAAATAGGTATTCATGCTCTACCCTATCAAAAGCCTTCTCCTGATCAAGAGACAGAAAAGCAGCTGACTCACCAGTACCCTGGACTAAATGAATCAGGTCCCTAACCAGGTGGATGTTATCCTGGATGGACCGGCCAGGGACTGTATAAGATTGATCAGGATGAATCACTTGATGCAGCACGGAGCCCAGGCGATTTGCCATTGCCCGTGCAAAAATTTTATATTCTGTGCAAAGGAGAGAGACTGGACGCCAGTTCTTCAACAAACGGAGTTCGCCCTTCTTAGGCAGCAAGACAACAACCGTCCTACGCCACGAGAGAGGCATCACTCCAGTCGCCAGGCTCTCCCCCAAAACCAACATATAGTCACCCCCTAGGACGTCCCAGAATGCTCTAACAAACTCCACCGTCAACCCATCCAGCCCGGGGGACTTACCCCTCCTGAGCTGATGCAAGGCGCAAGTCAACTCCTCCAAAGATAAGGGGCCATCAAGAAGATCAGCCTCCCCCCTATCTACGGCCGGTAGACCCTCCCACAGATCTTGCTGAGCCTCCACACTGAATCCTTCCGCAGAGAACAGGGTCCCATAAAAGGACCTAACCAAGGCATTAATCCTCTCTGGATCAGTGACAGAGGAGCCGTCATCTGCAAGCAACTCCACGAGCTGTTTTCGAGCTCCCCGCCCCTTCTCCAAAGAGAAAAAGAAAGGCGACGCTCGGTCCAGCTCGTGCAGCATCTGGACCCGAGACCTCACATAAGCGCCTCGAGATCGCTCAAGCAGCAGACTCCTCAAAACCTCCTTCTTCCTCTGAAACTCTCCCCATTCGCTGGAGTCTTCACCAAACTGACCCAGGCGAGACTCAGCGTCCTGTATCTCCCTCTCCAGCTTCTCGACCGCTGAGTCCCGCCTCCCAGTCGACCCCCATGTATATTCCTTACAAAAGAGACGGATGTGAGCTTTACCCACATCCCACCACTGCCTAAGGGAAGAGAAGCACCTCTGCCTCTCTCTCCACTTCACCCAAAACCGAGTGAATGACTCCCGGAAACACCGATCCTCCAGCAGCCTGTTGTTAAAGTGCCAGTACGCGGACCCAGCCCGAGCGCACGCTGGATTGAAATCCACACGCACCAGACAATGGTCCGAGCACGGCACCAGCCGCATTGAGGCCGCTGAGACACGGGAAACAAACGCTCGGGAAATATAAAACCGATCAATGCGGGAACCACCGCCCTCAGACCTCCGCGAAAAAGCAGTGGAATCAGGGTGAAGGTCCCTCCAAACATCAACCAACTCAAAGGAGTCAATCAAGCCTCTCAGCTTCTTCGCTACAGCAGGCGCACACTGAGTACCAGAACGGTCCCGCACCTCAAGTGTGCAATTAAAGTCCCCACCAAGGAAGACACACTCTCCCCTATCAATAGTGCCCAACAGAGCATTCACCTCCCGAAGCAGGCCGGCCTGCATCGTGCCGGAGCTAGGGGCATACACGTTAATGAAATGCAACGGCATGCCATCCAGGCTCACGGCCAGATGGAGCAAACGTCCTGGCACCACTTCCTGCACTTTTAAAATGCTTGGCAGAAAATTTGGGGCCAACAAAAAAGCCACCCCACTCGAATTTGAGCTGAGATGGCTCATATAAACCCTCCCTTCCCACTCCAGTTGCCAGGTAGGTTCATCACTAGCAACGGTATGTGTCTCTTGCAGATAACAAACTGCAAATCTCCCCTCCCTTAGGGCTGATAAGAGCTGAAATCTTCGAAAACTCGCTCTACTCCCATTTAAATTTAATGTAGCTACTGTGAATGTGTAGACACATTAGATTGTGACCCTCACACTCCCTGTAGTCACAGGAGGTCCTTTTCTGAGGACCTTCAACAAACCCCAAAACTGCCCCAAATCCGAGTCAGAAAGACCACTATCCTTGTTACTAAGGATAGCCTCGAGACTCTCCCGCACATCTAGCCAATCCTCCCATCTCCTTGTAATGGCCCACCATAATGTTTTGGGAGCACGACTTATTTTTAAGAACTCTCGCACCTCAACAATAAGCTTCGCCTCAGACACGGCCTTGGAGTCTGGGCTCTCAGCCAACCCGCTCGCACCTGAATCAACAACCTCAGAAAGACCAGAACTGTCTGACACAACACTCTCTGAGCCCCCCCCACTGGCCGCATCGCTATCCTCCTCCACAGCCATGACACGACCACCCGGATCAATGCTGGGGGTGGGTCCCAACACCCCTACCTGAGACTCGCAGCCCTCTGAATGGCTGGGCTCCTGCACGCTACCATCACCCTCCTCCTCTGGGCCTGGGGAAGCAACAACAAGAGGCATCCCCAGGGCCTGTGGAACACTGGCACCCTCGGAGTCTGAAAGAGGATCACGTCCCATAACAGCCCTGACCTCCACATCATCCAGAGTGCCCTCTCCACAGGCATCACCCAGAGAATCACCACCTGCCATTAACCTCACCCCAGACAACTCATCCGGTGAGGCATCCCGCCCCCCAGCACCTCCACTGGCACTGATATGGAGCACAGACTTGAACGACAACACCCCCGAAACTCCCCCCTCAGCCTGACTCTGCCCATCCCCCGTCACAGAGGGCACACTACCAGAGGAGCCAACCACGTCATCTACCGTGCTAGCACCCTCAGTAGGCCTCTGAAACGAGGGGACCTCATCCGACCCAGAGGGTACACACCCAAGGGAGCTAACCACAGCATCCGCCGAGATAACTCCCTCAGAGGGCCCCTGAGATGAAGGGACAGACTCCCGCCCAGTGGACACAACTCCACCGGAATCAACTTCAGCACCCAGTCCGGTGACACCCGCTGTAGATCCATGAAGAGAAGGCCCAACCACCGACCCAGAAGACACCGGGTCAAGACCACTTTCAGCCACCTCAGTGGTGGAAAGCTCGGAGAAAGACATCCCCTTCGCTCTGGACCCACGCCCTTCCTCCTCTTCACCAGGCAAATGCCTCCTTTTAGTCCCACTCGCATGCGGAGGTGCGGTAACCTCCATAAGGGAAGGGTCATCCGCCTCCACATTACCCCCAACCACTTTGCCACCCACACGTTTAGACTTCTTTCCCCCCTTCCGAGCCACCACAACTCCCCCCTGGGCCCCAGCAGGTGCAGTCTGCACCACACTGGAGCTAAACTCACCCGATTGCACTTTCTTCGCTCGGGCAGCCCTATCCCTCTCCTTCTTCTTATTATGCTTCCCCTGCTTCTCCCAAAACCCCCCCTCAACACTCCCCTCCTCCTGCGCCCCACCTCCATCCACCGCCACAGGCGCAAGACGTAGGGGACGTGGGGGGCTTGGGCTCTCACTGCCCAGGGTCCCCAAAGCGGAACCTCTGGACCCAGAAGGCTTAGCACTGCCGCCCCGGGTCACCAAGGCAGAACTGGCAACCTCAGCCGGGTCAGCAGTACCACCCCGCGCCGCTGAGGTTTGACCAGCCACCCCAGATGGGCCAGCAGCGCTTTCCTGGGCCACTGCACTAGAACCTCTAGCAGTGCCCCCGCGAAAAAGACACTCCCTACGGAGATGTCCAAATTCGCCGCACGCATGACACCGTGCCTTTCCCCAACTCCAACGCACGGTTCTGGGTACCCCCTTATGCACCACCTCAAAACTCCCCTCGGCACCATCCCCCTCACCCACCTTCATGAACACCCTCCTCTTGAAACTGAAGACCCCTTTTTCCTCCGGGTCCCCCCCAGGATGCAAGAGCCTAAAGCACTTAGACCGCACCTCCCCGAACTTGGACAGGTGTGGAATAAGCACTGCATCCGAAAAATAAGTGGGGCAGCTCCGCAGGAGAACCGGTCTCACCCTGGATACCCACGGATCCACCTGTACGTGGACCCCCCCCCCTGAGATCCCCTCCTCCAACGCTCGGGCCACACACTCCCGGGTCTTAAGTATCATCTCCACCTTTCCCCTTTCGAGCTCAGAAGAGACAATAGCCCCCCTCCCAAGAAGTTCATTCATGGCCTTCGTAATTACCCCCCTAGACATCATAGGCCCAGTTTGAACAGAAATACCAAAACTGTCCCCATCCAAGTCAACATGAGGCTCAAGCTCAGATGGCCTCGCACCCGCCACTGATGCCGTCGCTGCGTAGGTCCGGACCTTCGGCCGCGCCCCTTCCATCGCCATCCTCACAGAGGCACAAACCAGCTCCAAGCCCCTCAGCAGCACAGCTCCAAGTTAAGTCCCAGAGACAGTCACAGTCAAAGACAGGCAGCAGAAAACAGAAACCTCCAGCTGAAGCAGGAAAGTCCCCAGGTTCGTCCACAGCCAAGAGCAGCTTACGGGAAACTCGATCCCAGTCGCGCTGGACGCAAAAGTACCTTCTTCACATTAAGCCAGGCAGCCGCACTGACAAAATGACTTTAGGGCAGAGAAGCGGAGCCAAAAACGACAAAGACACCGCACAACTTCAGCCCACTGAGATCACAGGCACTCTTGGCAATCCGCCAACGCCAACCGCACCCTCGACAATGTGGAGAAACTCAGGAATCTTCACACAGATGGAGGCTCCCCAGACCAGAGAAAAGCTTCAACAGCCCAACAATAAGTTGAACTATGAAGCCCCCCTGGGTCTGTGCCCTCTCCAACGGCAAAATCCTGGAAAGGCTGCTCCAATCCTTCTCAACTGCAGAGCTGAGAAGAAAACACGACCTCTCTCTTTTTTTTTTTTTTTTTTTTTTTTTTCATTTCAAAAACTTTATTCAACACAAATCATAAAATACAACACATCAAAACACAATCAAAAATCACACTATAATGAACAGATCATTGTAGTACAGCAGTACATTCATTTATAATCGCCTCAACCCCACGCGGCGACCAGCGCTGACGGAAGGCCTCCAAAGTCCCCGTGAACACCGCGTGCTCCCTCTCCAGGGACACACGTGCACGGACGTAGGCCCGAAAGAGGGGCAGGCAGCCGACTCTCGCCAGACCGTCGACCGCCCGCTGCCTGGACCCACGAATGGCCATCTTGGCCAGGCCAAGGAGCAAACCGACAGGTAAGTCCCCCCCCCACACTCGGCTCTCCCCACTCCCCGCCTTGTGTCCAAACACCAGGATTGTGGGGCTAAAATGCAGCCAGAACTTGAGGAACAGCCCCTTCAGATATTGGTACAGGGGCAGTAACCTCACACACTCCATATACACATGGAATACGGTCTCCTCCTCTCCGCAGAAAATACATGCGGCAGACGAGCCCGTGAACCGACTCAAAAGTTTATTACAAACCACCGCTCCATGCAGCACTCTCCACCCCAGGTCCCCAATATAAAGGGGTACAACTCCCTTATAGAAGGACCCCCACTGGGGCCCCCCGCCGCCTTCGGATGGTAACACCGTCCTCCATGGTGATTCAGGACGGGAGACGAAGGCACGGTGGTTCAGAATGTGCAGGAGCATCCTGTACAGTGCGCGTCTCCTTGCATCACAAAATGGCATGCTGGTCATCTCAGAAAGGCAGCTCAGATTATGCGGAGCCGGAGGCCGAGAAATATCCCGAAGCCTAGGCCCGATGAGCAGATCTGACGGAGCAGGGGTAAGCTCTATCTGAACCACTCTAGGCTCGCGCCTCTCCTCGACAACCACCATGACAGGATGAGGACCAGCCACACCCGCAGCCACAACATCCCCCTCTCCTCGTGGAACAACACTCTGGCTGAACACCACCAAATTCCTCACTCTTAACATATCCCTATAGAAACCAGGCAAGCCCCTTAGAGCGGGTCGACTGACACCCGCCACCGGGAGCCGCGAGACCCCCCTTAGGCAACGACCCTGACGAAAAAAATACGTGGCCAGAGCGTGCCATCTGGGAGGGTTCTCTACATACATGTATCTCCGCAGAGTCCTGAGACGGAGAGCCGCCACCTGGGTGCGCACGCACACCAAGGACTGGCCGCCCTCCTCTAACGGAAGACTCAGGACCGCCGCGGAAATCCAATGCTTCCTATTTCCCCAAAAGAAATCCACCAGCTTCTTCTGTATAGCAGTTACAAATATAGAGGGCGGGACAAGAGTAGCCAGCCGGTACCATAACATAGAGGCCACCAGCTGGTTTATGACCAGCACCCTCCCCCGAAAGGAGAGAACTCCAAGCAGGCCTGACCAGCGCCCCAGCCGAGCAACCACCTTCGTCTCCAACTCTTGCCAGTTTGCCGGCCAAACATCCTCAGTGGGACTCAGGTACACCCCCAGATAGAGGAGGTGCGTGGTACTCCACGCATACAATGCCATCTCCTCCGGCAGGGAGTCTACCCGCCACTGACCCACCAGAAGTCCAGAGCACTTACTCCAGTTAATCCTAGCAGAAGATGCAGCCGAGAATATCTCCTGGCAGTCACGCATCCTCCGCAGGTCACCAGGATCAGTGAACATAAGAAGTACGTCATCGGCATACGCCGATAGAATCACCTCAACCCGCGGGCCAGGTAGGGCCAGGCCTGTCAACCTCCTCCGAAGAAGACACAGGAACGGCTCCACACAGACCGAATATAACTGGCCCGACATAGGGCACCCCTGGCGGACCCCCCTCCCAAAATGAAAAGGAGATAGCACCGCGCCATTAACCTTTACAAGACACTCCGCCGCAGCGTACAAAAGCCGGACCCGGGCCACGAAGTGTGGTCCAAACCCAAACGCTTGCAACGTCCCAAATAGGTATTCATGCTCTACCCTATCAAAAGCCTTCTCCTGATCAAGAGACAGAAAAGCAGCTGACTCACCAGTACCCTGGACTAAATGAATCAGGTCCCTAACCAGGTGGATGTTATCCTGGATGGACCGGCCAGGGACTGTATAAGATTGATCAGGATGAATCACTTGATGCAGCACGGAGCCCAGGCGATTTGCCATTGCCCGTGCAAAAATTTTATATTCTGTGCAAAGGAGAGAGACTGGACGCCAGTTCTTCAACAAACGGAGTTCGCCCTTCTTAGGCAGCAAGACAACAACCGTCCTACGCCACGAGAGAGGCATCACTCCAGTCGCCAGGCTCTCCCCCAAAACCAACATATAGTCACCCCCTAGGACGTCCCAGAATGCTCTAACAAACTCCACCGTCAACCCATCCAGCCCGGGGGACTTACCCCTCCTGAGCTGATGCAAGGCGCAAGTCAACTCCTCCAAAGATAAGGGGCCATCAAGAAGATCAGCCTCCCCCCTATCTACGGCCGGTAGACCCTCCCACAGATCTTGCTGAGCCTCCACACTGAATCCTTCCGCAGAGAACAGGGTCCCATAAAAGGACCTAACCAAGGCATTAATCCTCTCTGGATCAGTGACAGAGGAGCCGTCATCTGCAAGCAACTCCACGAGCTGTTTTCGAGCTCCCCGCCCCTTCTCCAAAGAGAAAAAGAAAGGCGACGCTCGGTCCAGCTCGTGCAGCATCTGGACCCGAGACCTCACATAAGCGCCTCGAGATCGCTCAAGCAGCAGACTCCTCAAAACCTCCTTCTTCCTCTGAAACTCTCCCCATTCGCTGGAGTCTTCACCAAACTGACCCAGGCGAGACTCAGCGTCCTGTATCTCCCTCTCCAGCTTCGCGACCGCTGAGTCCCGCCTCCCAGTCGACCCCCATGTATATTCCTTACAAAAGAGACGGATGTGAGCTTTACCCACATCCCACCACTGCCTAAGGGAAGAGAAGCACCTCTGCCTCTCTCTCCACTTCACCCAAAACCGAGTGAATGACTCCCGGAAACACCGATCCTCCAGCAGCCTGTTGTTAAAGTGCCAGTACGCGGACCCAGCCCGAGCGCACGCTGGATTGAAATCCACACGCACCAGACAATGGTCCGAGCACGGCACCAGCCGCATTGAGGCCGCTGAGACACGGGAAACAAACGCTCGGGAAATATAAAACCGATCAATGCGGGAACCACCGCCCTCAGACCTCCGCGAAAAAGCAGTGGAATCAGGGTGAAGGTCCCTCCAAACATCAACCAACTCAAAGGAGTCAATCAAGCCTCTCAGCTTCTTCGCTACAGCAGGCGCACACTGAGTACCAGAACGGTCCCGCACCTCAAGTGTGCAATTAAAGTCCCCACCAAGGAAGACACACTCTCCCCTATCAATAGTGCCCAACAGAGCATTCACCTCCCGAAGCAGGCCGGCCTGCATCGTGCCGGAGCTAGGGGCATACACGTTAATGAAATGCAACGGCATGCCATCCAGGCTCACGGCCAGATGGAGCAAACGTCCTGGCACCACTTCCTGCACTTTTAAAATGCTTGGCAGAAAATTTGGGGCCAACAAAAAAGCCACCCCACTCGAATTTGAGCTGAGATGGCTCATATAAACCCTCCCTTCCCACTCCAGTTGCCAGGTAGGTTCATCACTAGCAACGGTATGTGTCTCTTGCAGATAACAAACTGCAAATCTCCCCTCCCTTAGGGCTGATAAGAGCTGAAATCTTCGAAAACTCGCTCTACTCCCATTTAAATTTAATGTAGCTACTGTGAATGTGTAGACACATTAGATTGTGACCCTCACACTCCCTGTAGTCACAGGAGGTCCTTTTCTGAGGACCTTCAACAAACCCCAAAACTGCCCCAAATCCGAGTCAGAAAGACCACTATCCTTGTTACTAAGGATAGCCTCGAGACTCTCCCGCACATCTGGCCAATCCTCCCATCTCCTTGTAATGGCCCACCATAATGTTTTGGGAGCACGACTTATTTTTAAGAACTCTCGCACCTCAACAATAAGCTTCGCCTCAGACACGGCCTTGGAGTCTGGGCTCTCAGCCAACCCGCTCGCACCTGAATCAACAACCTCAGAAAGACCAGAACTGTCTGACACATCACACTCTGAGCCCCCCCCACTGGCCGCATCGCTATCCTCCTCCACAGCCATGACACGACCACCCGGATCAATGCTGGGGGTGGGTCCCAGCACCCCTACCTGAGACTCGCAGCCCTCTGAATGGCTGGGCTCCTGCCCGCTACCATCACCCTCCTCCTCTGGGCCTGGGGAAGCAACAACAAGAGGCATCCCCAGGGCCTGTGGAACACTGGCACCCTCGGAGTCTGAAAGAGGATCACGTCCCATAACAGCCCTGACCTCCACATCATCCAGAGTGCCCTCTCCACAGGCATCACCCAGAGAATCACCACCTGCCATTAACCTCACCCCAGACAACTCATCCGGTGAGGCATCCCGCCCCCCAGCACCTCCACTGGCACTGATATGGAGCACAGACTTGAACGACAACACCCCCGAAACTCCCCCCTCAGCCTGACTCTGCCCATCCCCCGTCACAGAGGGCACACTACCAGAGGAGCCAACCACGTCATCTACCGTGCTAGCACCCTCAGTAGGCCTCTGAAACGAGGGGACCTCATCCGACCCAGAGGGTACACACCCAAGGGAGCTAACCACAGCATCCGCCGAGATAACTCCCTCAGAGGGCCCCTGAGATGAAGGGACAGACTCCCGCCCAGTGGACACAACTCCACCGGAATCAACTTCAGCACCCAGTCCGGTGACACCCGCTGTAGATCCATGAAGAGAAGGCCCAACCACCGACCCAGAAGACACCGGGTCAAGACCACTTTCAGCCACCTCAGTGGTGGAAAGCTCGGAGAAAGACATCCCCTTCGCTCTGGACCCACGCCCTTCCTCCTCTTCACCAGGCAAATGCCTCCTTTTAGTCCCACTCGCATGCGGAGGTGCGGTAACCTCCATAAGGGAAGGGTCATCCGCCTCCACATTACCCCCAACCACTTTGCCACCCACACGTTTAGACTTCTTTCCCCCCTTCCGAGCCACCACAACTCCCCCCTGGGCCCCAGCAGGTGCAGTCTGCACCACACTGGAGCTAAACTCACCCGATTGCACTTTCTTCGCTCGGGCAGCCCTATCCCTCTCCTTCTTCTTATTATGCTTCCCCTGCTTCTCCCAAAACCCCCCCTCAACACTCCCCTCCTCCTGCGCCCCACCTCCATCCACCGCCACAGGCGCAAGACGTAGGGGACGTGGGGGGCTTGGGCTCTCACTGCCCAGGGTCCCCAAAGCGGAACCTCCGGACCCAGAAGGCTTAGCACTGCCGCCCCGGGTCACCAAGGCAGAACTGGCAACCTCAGCCGGGTCAGCAGTACCACCCCGCGCCGCTGAGGTTTGACCAGCCACCCCAGATGGGCCAGCAGCGCTTTCCTGGGCCACTGCACTAGAACCTCTAGCAGTGCCCCCGCGAAAAAGACACTCCCTACGGAGATGTCCAAATTCGCCGCACGCATGACACCGTGCCTTTCCCCAACTCCAACGCACGGTTCTGGGTACCCCCTTATGCACCACCTCAAAACTCCCCTCGGCACCATCCCCCTCACCCACCTTCATGAACACCCTCCTCTTGAAACTGAAGACCCCTTTTTCCTCCGGGTCCCCCCCAGGATGCAAGAGCCTAAAGCACTTAGACCGCACCTCCCCGAACTTGGACAGGTGTGGAATAAGCACTGCATCCGAAAAATAAGTGGGGCAGCTCCGCAGGAGAACCGGTCTCACCCTGGATACCCACGGATCCACCTGTACGTGGACCCCCCCCCCTGAGATCCCCTCCTCCAACGCTCGGGCCACACACTCCCGGGTCTTAAGTATCATCTCCACCTTTCCCCTTTCGAGCTCAGAAGAGACAATAGCCCCCCTCCCAAGAAGTTCATTCATGGCCTTCGTAATTACCCCCCTAGACATCATAGGCCCAGTTTGAACAGAAATACCAAAACTGTCCCCATCCAAGTCAACATGAGGCTCAAGCTCAGATGGCCTCGCACCCGCCACTGATGCCGTCGCTGCGTAGGTCCGGACCTTCGGCCGCGCCCCTTCCATCGCCATCCTCACAGAGGCACAAACCAGCTCCAAGCCCCTCAGCAGCACAGCTCCAAGTTAAGTCCCAGAGACAGTCACAGTCAAAGACAGGCAGCAGAAAACAGAAACCTCCAGCTGAAGCAGGAAAGTCCCCAGGTTCGTCCACAGCCAAGAGCAGCTTACGGGAAACTCGATCCCAGTCGCGCTGGACGCAAAAGTACCTTCTTCACATTAAGCCAGGCAGCCGCACTGACAAAATGACTTTAGGGCAGAGAAGCGGAGCCAAAAACGACAAAGACACCGCACAACTTCAGCCCACTGAGATCACAGGCACTCTTGGCAATCCGCCAACGCCAACCGCACCCTCGACAATGTGGAGAAACTCAGGAATCTTCACACAGATGGAGGCTCCCCAGACCAGAGAAAAGCTTCAACAGCCCAACAATAAGTTGAACTATGAAGCCCCCCTGGGTCTGTGCCCTCTCCAACGGCAAAATCCTGGAAAGGCTGCTCCAATCCTTCTCAACTGCAGAGCTGAGAAGAAAACACGACCTCTCTCTCTCTTTTTTTTTTTTTTTTTTTTTTTTTTTTTCATTTCAAAAACTTTATTCAACACAAATCATAAAATACAACACATCAAAACACAATCAAAAATCACACTATAATGAACAGATCATTGTAGTACAGCAGTACATTCATTTATAATCGCCTCAACCCCACGCGGCGACCAGCGCTGACGGAAGGCCTCCAGAGTCCCCGTGAACACCGCGTGTTCCCTCTCCAGGGACACACGTGCACGGACGTAGGCCCGAAAGAGGGGCAGGCAGCCGACTCTCGCCAGACCGTCGACCGCCCGCTGCCTGGACCCACGAATGGCCATCTTGGCCAGGCCAAGGAGCAAACCGACAGGTAAGTCCCCCCCCCACACTCGGCTCTCCCCACTCCCCGCCTTGTGTCCAAACACCAGGATTGTGGGGCTAAAATGCAGCCAGAACTTGAGGAACAGCCCCTTCAGATATTGGTACAGGGGCAGTAACCTCACACACTCCATATACACATGGAATACGGTCTCCTCCTCTCCGCAGAAAATACATGCGGCAGACGAGCCCGTGAACCGACTCAAAAGTTTATTACAAACCACCGCTCCATGCAGCACTCTCCACCCCAGGTCCCCAATATAAAGGGGTACAACTCCCTTATAGAAGGACCCCCACTGGGGCCCCCCGCCGCCTTCGGATGGTAACACCGTCCTCCATGGTGAGTCAGGACGGGAGACGAAGGCACGGTGGTTCAGAATGTGCAGGAGCATCCTGTACAGTGCGCGTCTCCTTGCATCACAAAATGGCATGCTGGTCATCTCAGAAAGGCAGCTCAGATTATGCGGAGCCGGAGGCCGAGAAATATCCCGAAGCCTAGGCCCGATGAGCAGATCTGACGGAGCAGGGGTAAGCTCTATCTGAACCACTCTAGGCTCGCGCCTCTCCTCGACAACCACCATGACAGGATGAGGACCAGCCACACCCGCAGCCACAACATCCCCCTCTCCTCGTGGAACAACACTCTGGCTGAACACCACCAAATTCCTCACTCTTAACACATCCCTATAGAAAACAGGCAAGCCCCTTAGAGCGGGTCGACTGACACCCGCCACCGGGAGCCGCGAGACCCCCCTTAGGCAACGACCCTGACGAAAAAAATACGTGGCCAGAGCGTGCCATCTGGGAGGGTTCTCTACATACATGTATCTCCGCAGAGTCCTGAGACGGAGAGCCGCCACCTGGGTGCGCACGCACACCAAGGACTGGCCGCCCTCCTCTAACGGAAGACTCAGGACCGCCGCGGAAATCCAATGCTTCCTATTTCCCCAAAAGAAATCCACCAGCTTCTTCTGTATAGCAGTTACAAATATAGAGGGCGGGACAAGAGTAGCCAGCCGGTACCATAACATAGAGGCCACCAGCTGGTTTATGACCAGCACCCTCCCCCGAAAGGAGAGAACTCCAAGCAGGCCTGACCAGCGCCCCAGCCGAGCAACCACCTTCGTCTCCAACTCTTGCCAGTTTGCCGGCCAAACATCCTCAGTGGGACTCAGGTACACCCCCAGATAGAGGAGGTGCGTGGTACTCCACGCATACAATGCCATCTCCTCCGGCAGGGAGTCTACCCGCCACTGACCCACCAAAAGTCCAGAGCACTTACTCCAGTTAATCCTAGCAGAAGATGCAGCCGAGAATATCTCCTGGCAGTCACGCATCCTCCGCAGGTCACCAGGATCAGTGAACATAAGAAGTACGTCATCGGCATACGCCGATAGAATCACCTCAACCCGCGGGCCAGGTAGGGCCAGGCCTGTCAACCTCCTCCGAAGAAGACACAGGAACGGCTCCACACAGACCGAATACAACTGGCCCGACATAGGGCACCCCTGGCGGACCCCCCTCCCAAAATGAAAAGGAGATAGCACCGCGCCATTAACCTTTACAAGACACTCCGCCGCAGCGTACAAAAGCCGGACCCGGGCCACGAAGTGTGGTCCAAACCCAAACGCTTGCAACGTCCCAAATAGGTATTCATGCTCTACCCTATCAAAAGCCTTCTCCTGATCAAGAGACAGAAAAGCAGCTGACTCACCAGTACCCTGGACTAAATGAATCAGGTCCCTAACCAGGTGGATGTTATCCTGGATGGACCGGCCAGGGACTGTATAAGATTGATCAGGATGAATCACTTGATGCAGCACGGAGCCCAGGCGATTTGCCATTGCCCGTGCAAAAATTTTATATTCTGTGCAAAGGAGAGAGACTGGACGCCAGTTCTTCAACAAACGGAGTTCGCCCTTCTTAGGCAGCAAGACAACAACCGTCCTACGCCACGAGAGAGGCATCACTCCAGTCGCCAGGCTCTCCCCCAAAACCAACATATAGTCACCCCCTAGGACGTCCCAGAATGCTCTAACAAACTCCACCGTCAACCCATCCAGCCCGGGGGACTTACCCCTCCTGAGCTGATGCAAGGCGCAAGTCAACTCCTCCAAAGATAAGGGGCCATCAAGAAGATCAGCCTCCCCCCTATCTACGGTCGGTAGACCCTCCCACAGATCTTGCTGAGCCTCCACACTGAATCCTTCCGCAGAGAACAGGGTCCCATAAAAGGACCTAACCAAGGCATTAATCCTCTCTGGATCAGTGACAGAGGAGCCGTCATCTGCAAGCAACTCCACGAGCTGTTTTCGAGCTCCCCGCCCCTTCTCCAAAGAGAAAAAGAAAGGCGACGCTCGGTCCAGCTCGTGCAGCATCTGGACCCGAGACCTCACATAAGCGCCTCGAGATCGCTCAAGCAGCAGACTCCTCAAAACCTCCTTCTTCCTCTGAAACTCTCCCCATTCGCTGGAGTCTTCACCAAACTGACCCAGGCGAGACTCAGCGTCCTGTATCTCCCTCTCCAGCTTCGCGACCGCTGAGTCCCGCCTCCCAGTCGACCCCCATGTATATTCCTTACAAAAGAGACGGATGTGAGCTTTACCCACATCCCACCACTGCCTAAGGGAAGAGAAGCACCTCTGCCTCTCTCTCCACTTCACCCAAAACCGAGTGAATGACTCCCGGAAACACCGATCCTCCAGCAGCCCGTTGTTAAAGTGCCAGTACGCGGACCCAGCCCGAGCGCACGCTGGATTGAAATCCACACGCACCAGACAATGGTCCGAGCACGGCACCAGCCGCATTGAGGCCGCTGAGACACGGGAAACAAACGCTCGGGAAATATAAAACCGATCAATGCGGGAACCACCGCCCTCAGACCTCCGCGAAAAAGCAGTGGAATCAGGGTGAAGGTCCCTCCAAACATCAACCAACTCAAAGGAGTCAATCAAGCCTCTCAGCTTCTTCGCTACAGCAGGCGCACACTGAGTACCAGAACGGTCCCGCACCTCAAGTGTGCAATTAAAGTCCCCACCAAGGAAGACACACTCTCCCCTATCAATAGTGCCCAACAGAGCACTCACCTCCCGAAGCAGGCCGGCCTGCATCGTGCCGGAGCTAGGGGCATACACGTTAATGAAATGCAACGGCATGCCATCCAGGCTCACGGCCAGATGGAGCAAACGTCCTGGCACCACTTCCTGCACTTTTAAAATGCTTGGCAGAAAATTTGGGGCCAACAAAAAAGCCACCCCACTCGAATTTGAGCTGAGATGGCTCATATAAACCCTCCCTTCCCACTCCAGTTGCCAGGTAGGTTCATCACTAGCAACGGTATGTGTCTCTTGCAGATAACAAACTGCAAATCTCCCCTCCCTTAGGGCTGATAAGAGCTGAAATCTTCGAAAACTCGCTCTACTCCCATTTAAATTTAATGTAGCTACTGTGAATGTGTAGACACATTAGATTGTGACCCTCACACTCCCTGTAGTCACAGGAGGTCCTTTTCTGAGGACCTTCAACAAACCCCAAAACTGCCCCAAATCCGAGTCAGAAAGACCACTATCCTTGTTACTAAGGATAGCCTCGAGACTCTCCCGCACATCTAGCCAATCCTCCCATCTCCTTGTAATGGCCCACCATAATGTTTTGGGAGCACGACTTATTTTTAAGAACTCTCGCACCTCAACAATAAGCTTCGCCTCAGACACGGCCTTGGAGTCTGGGCTCTCAGCCAACCCGCTCGCACCTGAATCAACAACCTCAGAAAGAACAGAACTGTCTGACACAACACTCTCTGAGCCCCCCCCACTGGCCGCATCGCTATCCTCCTCCACAGCCATGACACGACCACCCGGATCAATGCTGGGGGTGGGTCCCAACACCCCTACCTGAGACTCGCAGCCCTCTGAATGGCTGGGCTCCTGCACGCTACCATCACCCTCCTCCTCTGGGCCTGGGGAAGCAACAACAAGAGGCATCCCCAGGGCCTGTGGAACACTGGCACCCTCGGAGTCTGAAAGAGGATCACGTCCCATAACAGCCCTGACCTCCACATCATCCAGAGTGCCCTCTCCACAGGCATCACCCAGAGAATCACCACCTGCCATTAACCTCACCCCAGACAACTCATCCGGTGAGGCATCCCGCCCCCCAGCACCTCCACTGGCACTGATATGGAGCACAGACTTGAACGACAACACCCCCGAAACTCCCCCCTCAGCCTGACTCTGCCCATCCCCCGTCACAGAGGGCACACTACCAGAGGAGCCAACCACGTCATCTACCGTGCTAGCACCCTCAGTAGGCCTCTGAAACGAGGGGACCTCATCCGACCCAGAGGGTACACACCCAAGGGAGCTAACCACAGCATCCGCCGAGATAACTCCCTCAGAGGGCCCCTGAGATGAAGGGACAGACTCCCGCCCAGTGGACACAACTCCACCGGAATCAACTTCAGCACCCAGTCCGGTGACACCCGCTGTAGATCCATGAAGAGAAGGCCCAACCACCGACCCAGAAGACACCGGGTCAAGACCACTTTCAGCCACCTCAGTGGTGGAAAGCTCGGAGAAAGACATCCCCTTCGCTCTGGACCCACGCCCTTCCTCCTCTTCACCAGGCAAATGCCTCCTTTTAGTCCCACTCGCATGCGGAGGTGCGGTAACCTCCATAAGGGAAGGGTCATCCGCCTCCACATTACCCCCAACCACTTTGCCACCCACACGTTTAGACTTCTTTCCCCCCTTCCGAGCCACCACAACTCCCCCCTGGGCCCCAGCAGGTGCAGTCTGCACCACACTGGAGCCAAACTCACCCGATTGCACTTTCTTCACTCGGGCAGCCCTATCCCTCTCCTTCTTCTTATTATGCTTCCCCTGCTTCTCCCAAAACCCCCCCTCAACACTCCCCTCCTCCTGCGCCCCACCTCCATCCACCGCCACAGGCGCAAGACGTAGGGGACGTGGGGGGCTTGGGCTCTCACTGCCCAGGGTCCCCAAAGCGGAACCTCTGGACCCAGAAGGCTTAGCACTGCCGCCCCGGGTCACCAAGGCAGAACTGGCAACCTCAGCCGGGTCAGCAGTACCACCCCGCGCCGCTGAGGTTTGACCAGCCACCCCAGATGGGCCAGCAGCGCTTTCCTGGGCCACTGCACTAGAACCTCTAGCAGTGCCCCCGCGAAAAAGACACTCCCTACGGAGATGTCCAAATTCGCCGCACGCATGACACCGTGCCTTTCCCCAACTCCAACGCACGGTTCTGGGTACCCCCTTATGCACCACCTCAAAACTCCCCTCGGCACCATCCCCCTCACCCACCTTCATGAACACCCTCCTCTTGAAACTGAAGACCCCTTTTTCCTCCGGGTCCCCCCCAGGATGCAAGAGCCTAAAGCACTTAGACCGCACCTCCCCGAACTTGGACAGGTGTGGAATAAGCACTGCATCCGAAAAATAAGTGGGGCAGCTCCGCAGGAGAACCGGTCTCACCCTGGATACCCACGGATCCACCTGTACGTGGACCCCCCCCACTGAGATCCCCTCCTCCAACGCTCGGGCCACACACTCCCGGGTCTTAAGTATCATCTCCACCTTTCCCCTTTCGAGCTCAGAAGAGACAATAGCCCCCCTCCCAAGAAGTTCATTCATGGCCTTCGTAATTACCCCCCTAGACATCATAGGCCCAGTTTGAACAGAAATACCAAAACTGTCCCCATCCAAGTCAACATGAGGCTCAAGCTCAGATGGCCTCGCACCCGCCACTGATGCCGTCGCTGCGTAGGTCCGGACCTTCGGCCGCGCCCCTTCCATCGCCATCCTCACAGAGGCACAAACCAGCTCCAAGCCCCTCAGCAGCACAGCTCCAAGTTAAGTCCCAGAGACAGTCACAGTCAAAGACAGGCAGCAGAAAACAGAAACCTCCAGCTGAAGCAGGAAAGTCCCCAGGTTCGTCCACAGCCAAGAGCAGCTTACGGGAAACTCGATCCCAGTCGCGCTGGACGCAAAAGTACCTTCTTCACATTAAGCCAGGCAGCCGCACTGACAAAATGACTTTAGGGCAGAGAAGCGGAGCCAAAAACGACAAAGACACCGCACAACTTCAGCCCACTGAGATCACAGGCACTCTTGGCAATCCGCCAACGCCAACCGCACCCTCGACAATGTGGAGAAACTCAGGAATCTTCACACAGATGGAGGCTCCCCAGACCAGAGAAAAGCTTCAACAGCCCAACAATAAGTTGAACTATGAAGCCCCCCTGGGTCTGTGCCCTCTCCAACGGCAAAATCCTGGAAAGGCTGCTCCAATCCTTCTCAACTGCAGAGCTGAGAAGAAAACACGACCTCTCTCTCTCTCTCTCTCTCTCTCTCTCTCTCTCTCTCTCTGCCACTTTTTTTTTAGTTAAATATCAGTTTTATTGGGAAGAGAGGACAAAAAGAATACGTCTCTGTATGCGCGGGGACCGTTTTTTACAGCATCACACCTCTCTCTCGCTCTGTGCCTCCATCCGTAGCGCTAATCGCCACTCAGCCCTTAGGTCAACCTCTCGTACACGAACACATCCGATTTATTGGCAAGAGAGAAAACAGAGCGAATACTTGTCTTGGTATGAGCGGGGTCTGCACACAGCAACTCTCTCTCCCTTCCTCTCCCCCTCCCTCTCCCTCCCCCTCCCCCTCTCCCTCCCTCTCCCTCTCCCTTTCCCTCTATCACTCCCTCTATCTCTCCCTCCCTCTCCCTCTCTCTCCCTCTCTCTTTCTCTCTCTCTTTCTCTCTCTTTCTCTCTCTCTCTCTCTCTCTCTCTCCCTTCCTCTCCCCCTCCCTCTCCCTCCCCCTCCTCTCCCTCCCTCTCCCTCTATCTCTCTCTCTCCCCCCTCTCCCTCTCCCTCTATCACTCCCTCTATCTCTCTCTCCCCCCCTCCCTCTCCCTCTCCCTCCATCTCTCCCTCTCCCCTTCTCCCTCTCTCTCTCTCTCTCTCTCTCTCTCTCTCCCTCTCTCTCTCTCTCTCTCTCTCTCTCTCTCTCTCTCTCTCTCTCTCTCTCTCACTCTCTCTGACTTTGAAATTAACCTACAAACCTGCGCACCCGGAGTAAACCCGACGCAGGTCACGGGGTGAACGTTCAAACTCCGTACAGACAGCACCCGTAGTCAGGATCGAACCCGGGTCTCTGGCGCTGTGAGGCAGCAACTCTACCGCTGCCATTGTGCCACTGCACCAAACAAAGAAACAAAAACGCTGGAGTAACTCAGCGGGACAGGGAGCATCTCTGGAGAGAAGGAATGGGTGGCGTTTTGGGTCGAGACCCTTCTTCACAAGCAGATCATATCATACTACCCATAAATACAATCAAGTCAAACTCAAGTCCAATAGGTAGAGCAAAGGGGAAGATACAGAGTGCAGAATGTAGTTCTCAGCATTGTAGTGCACCAGTTCCACAGACAAAGTCCAATGTCTGCAACGGGGCAGAGGCGAATGGAGAGAACTATGACTGGAGCTGTCCACTGATCACCGGTGCTGAAATCTCATGGCGTAAGCACCATGTTATTAGAGACAATAGACAATAGAAACATAGAAACATAGAAACATAGAAATTAGGTGCAGGAGTAGGCCATTCGGCCCTTCGAGCCTGCACCGCCGTTCAATGTGATCATGGCTGATCATCCAACTCAGTATCCCGTACCTGCCTTCTCTCCATACCCCCTGATTCCTTTAGCCACAAGGGCCACATCTAACTCCCTCTTAAATATAACCAAGGAACTGGCCTCAACTACCTTCTGTGGCAGAGAATTCCACAGATTCGCCACTCTCTGTGTGAAAAATGATCTTCTCATCTCAGTCCTAAAAGACTTCCCTCTTATCCTTAAACAGTGACCCCTTGTCCTGGACTTCCCCAACATCGGGAACAATCTTCCCGCATCTAGTTTGTCCAACCCCTTAAGAATTTCATAAGTCTCTATGAGATCCCCCCTCAATCTTATAAATTCCAGCGAGTCCAAGCCGAGTCTATCCAGTCTTTCTTCATATGGAAGTCCTGCCATCCCAGGAATCAGTCTGGTTAGATGCAGGAGTTAGATGCAGGAGTAGGCCATTCGGTCCCTCGAGCCAGCACCGTCATTCAATGTGATCATGGCTGATCATCCCCAATCAGTACCCCGTTCCTGCCTTATCCCCATATCCCCTGACTCCGCTATCTTTAAGAGCCCTATCTAGCTCTCTCTTGAAAGCATCCAGAGAACCGGCCTCCACCGCCCTCTGAGACGGAGAATTCCACAGACTCACCACTCTCTGTGAGAAAAAGTGTTTCCTCGTCTCCGTTCTAAATGGCTTACTCCTTATTCTGAAACTGTAGCCCCTGGTTCTGGACTCCCCCAACATCGGGAACATGTTTCCTGCCTCTAGCGTGTCCAGACCCTTAATCTTATATGTTTCAATGAGATCCCCTCTCATCATTCTAAACCCCAGCCGCTCCATTCTCTCAGCATATGACAGTCCCGCCATCCCAGGAATTAACCTTGTAATCCTACACTGCACTCCCTCAATAGCAAGAGGCAGCGTGGCACAGCTGCCTCACAGCACCAGAGACCCAAGTTTGATCCTAACCTCGGGTGCTGTCTGTGTGGAGTTTGCATGCATTCCCTGTGACCGCACGAGTGCCCCCCAGGACACCAGTTACACACACAGCGTGCAGGTTTGTCAGTTTATTGGCCTCTGTAAATTGCCCCATGTATGTGGAGCGCACTTGCTAAAGTGGGACAACATTGACCAAGTGTATGGAGTGATCGCGTGACTCGGTGGGCCAAAGGGCCTCTGTCCATGCTGTATCTTTCAGTCAAGAAATTGAGGGCAGCACAGTGGCGCAGCGGTAGAGTTGCTGCCTCACAGCGCCAGAGACCCGGGTTCGATCCTGACTACGGGTGCTGAGTTTGTACGTTCTCCCCGTGACCTGCGTGGGTTTTCTCCAGGTGCTCCGGTCTCCTCCAACACTCCAAAGACGTACAGGTTTGTCGGTTTATCGGCTTTGGTAAAATTGTGAATTGTCTGTAGTGAGTGTAGGATAGAGCTAGTGTGCGGGGTGATCGCTGGTCGGCGCGGACCCGCTGGGGTGAAGCACTTGCCTCTGTGCTGCATCTCTATAGTCTACAGTCTAAACTGATATAACATATAACCATATAACCATTACAGTATGGAAACAGGCCTTCTCGGCCCTTCCAGTCCATGCCGACCATTTATTTTCCCCTAGTCCCATCTACCTGCACTCAGACCATACCCCTCCATTCCCTTCCCGTCCATATACCTATCCACTTTACTTTTAAATGTTAAAATCGATCCTGCCTCCACCACTTCTGATGGAAGATCATTCCACACAGCCACCACTCTCTGAGTAAAGAAGTTCCCCCTCTTGTTACCCCTAAACTTCTGTCCCTTAATACTCATGTCATGCCCTCTTGTTTGAATCTTTCCTACCCTCAATGGGAAAAGCTTATCCACATCAACTCTGTCTATCCCTTTCATCATTTTAAAGACCTCAATCAATTCCCCCCTTAACCTTCTGCGCTCCAAAGAATAAAGACCTAACTTGTTCAGCCTTTCTCTGTAACTTAGTTGCTGGAACCCAGGCAACATTCTAGTAAATCTCCTCTGTACTCTCTCTATTTTGTTGACATCCTTCCTATAATTAGGCGACCCAATGTTAATCTCAATCCTGAGACACACAATTCAAAGTATCAGCTGGGGGAACGGAATAGTCCTGTGAGCCAGTGTGTGCTCGACGGGCCGAATGGCCTGGTTCTACACCAGTTGGGAATCAACATTGAGATTCCAACAAGACGAGAGACGGGCATCCGAATTCCTTGCCAATCGCTCGTCAGAATAACTGGCGAGGCAGTGGGATATTTATTTCAACTCATTTGGTTATGCTTTCATAATTCATGAACATGTGTAACGAGTTAAGGCGGCATATTGCACTGAATCATTTAGGGATTATGCCTCCTGACGAGCGCAGCCGGCATGTCGGAGAGGGTTTAAATTTACCACGTTGCCCGTTATTAACCATCCTGAACGTGTATTCATTCATTTCATACACGGTCCCCACTTTGTACCAACACCGACGGCTCATGCATCTTTTCAGCCCTGTGTCAGAACGGCAGCAATTTGAAGGAATTATTAAGGTTAGAGATTGCGGAGAGAGTGTGATTATTGGACTGTAAGCTTGATAATTACTTCAGCTTGCTGCTTCATTCATCACCGCGTGAGCCCGTACTACCCGCTGTCAAAGAGCTCCCGCATCAGGACAGATTTGTGAGCCGAGCTTGCCTGCAGGAATAAATTGTTTAAAGCGCCTTGGTTTCCCAATGAAAGGTGAGTCCAAGTGTTGTCCTCGCAATGTGGAAGAGCCGCAATTAAACTAGAACGGGGGTGTGGAAAGGAACTGCAGATGCTGGTTTATACCGAAGATAGACACAAAGTGCTGGAGTAACTCAACGGGACAGGCAGCATCTCTGGAGAACATGGACAAGTGACATTTCGGGTCGGGGGACAGACAGACAGACAGACAGACAGACAGACAGACAGACAGACAGACAGACAGACAGACAGACAGACAGACAGACAGATATAGGTAGGTAGGTAGGTAGGTAGACAGACAGACAGACAGACAGACAGACAGACAGACAGACAGACAGACAGACAGACAGACAGACAGACAGATAGATAGATAGATAGATAGAGGGTTACACAAAAAGCTGGAGAAACTCAGCGGGTGCAGCAGCATCTAAGGAGCGAAGGAGATAGGCGGCGTTTCGGGTCGAGACCCTTCTTCAGACTGGTCAGGGATCAGGGAAACGAGAGATATAGACGGTGATGTGGAGAGATAAAGAACAATGAATGAAAGATATGCAAAAAAGTATCAATGATAAAAGAAACAGGCCATTGTAAGCTGTTTGTAGTGTGAAAATGAGAAGCTAGTGCGACTTGGGTGGGGGAGAGATAGAGAGAGAAGGAATGCCAGGGCCCAAGGGCTGAGGGAGAGGTGGGAAGGGGAGGAGGCAGCCAGGGTTAACAGAATTGAGAACATTCAATGTTTAAGCCCAGAGGATGCAGACTCCCCAAGCGGAATATGAGGTGCTGTTCCTCCAACTTGCGGTGTTGCTCACTCTGGCCGTGGAGGCCCAGGACCGAGAGGTCGGATATGGAATGGGAGGGGGAGTTGAAGTGCTGAGCCACCGGGAGGTCAGGTTGGTTATTGCGGACCGAGCGGAGGTGTTCGGCGAAACGATCGCCCAGCCTCCGCTTGGTCTCACCGATGTAGATCAGCTGGCATCTGGAGCAACGGATGCAGTAGATGAGGTTGGAGGAGGTGCAGGTGAACCTCTGTTGGACTTGGAAGGACTGCTTGGGTCCCTGAAAGGAGTGGAGGGGGGAGGTGAAGCGACAAGTGTAGCATCTCTTGCGGTTGCTAGGGAAAGTGCCCGGGGAAAGGGTGGAGCGGGAGGGAAGGGATGAATTGACAAGGGAAAGATAGATAGATAGATAGATAGATAGATAGATAGACAGACAGACAGACAGACAGACAGACAGACAGACAGACAGACAGACAGACAGACAGACAGACAGACAGACAGACAGACAGACAGATAGACAGATAGATAGATAGATAGATAGATAGATAGATAGATAGATAGATAGATAGATAGATAGATAGATAGATAGATAGATAGATAGATAGATAGATAGATAGATATGGTCGGAGCTGTCCACTGATGACTGGTGCTGAAGGATAGATGGAGGGATATTTTATTGTCACATGTGACCAGTCAGGGCGATATTCTTTGTTTTGAATACCCAAGGTATGCAAAGAGTGGCCACGTAAAGGGTGCTGACAGTTGCAGAGATTGATAGATTATTGATTAGTACAGGTGTCAAAGATTATGGGGAGAAGGCAGGAGAATGGGGTTTGGAGGGAGAGAGAATTCAGACATGATTGGATGGCGGAGTAGACTTGATGGGCCAAATGGCCTAATTCTACTCCTATTCCATATAACCTTATGATCTCGGCAGTCCACCCACGCCAGGTCCTCCTTTGTTCTCGGCGGCATGTCCGACCTCCGGCGACGACCTCAACGACCGCCGACCCGACCTCTTCAGACTTAAAGATCTGAGATGCTGCCTGACCCGGTGAGCTACTCCAGCACTTTGTGTCTATCTACAAAATGAAATAGAAGAGGGTGGAATGCAGGGGCGTCTTTTACCCAGGACGGGGGGGGGGGGGGGGGGGGATCAAGAAGCAAAGGACAGGGAACATAGAACAGTGCAGGAAAGTAGAGGAAAGTCTGAAGAAGGATCTCGACCTGAAACGTCGCCTTTAGACTTCAGAGATACAGCGTGGAAACGGAGCTCTTCGGCCCACCAAGTCCGCGCTGGCCAGCGATCACCCCGTTCACAAACACTATCCTACTTCCATGGAGTTTAGAAGGATGAGAGGGGATCTTATTGAAACATCTAAGATTGTTAAGGGTTTGGACACGCTAGAGGCAGGAAACATGTTCCCGATGTTGGGGGAGTCCAGAACCAGGGGCCACAGTTTAAGAATAAGGGGTAAGCCATTTAGAACGGAGACGAGGAAACACTTTTTCTCACAGAGAGTGGTGAGTCTGTGGAATTCTCTGCCTCAGAGGGCGGGGGAGGCCGGTTCTCTGGATGCTTTCAAGAGAGAGCTCGATAGGGCTCTTAAAAATAGCGGAGTCAGGGGATATGGGGAGAAGGCAGGAACGAGGTACTGATTGGGGATGATCACATTGAATGGCGGTGCTAGCTCGAAGGGCCGAATGGCCTACTCCTGCACCTATTGTCTATTGTCCTACACGCTAGGGACAATTTACAATTTTAACCAAGCCAATTAACCTACAAACCTGCACGTCTTTGGAGTGCGGGAGAAAACCGGAGATCCCGGAGAAAACCCACGCAGGTCACGGGGAGAACGTGCAAACTCCGTGCAGTCAGCGCCCGTGGTCAGGATCGAACCCGGGTGTCTGCCGCTTGTGAGGCAGCAGCTCTACCCGCTAAGCCACTTGCACATCAATGTCCCACACACTAGGGACAATTTACAGAGGGCCAATTAACCTGCAAACCTGCACGTCTTTGGGACGTGGGAGGAAACCGGAGCACCCGATGGAAACCCTCGCGGCCACATGGCGAACGTGCAAACTCCACACAAACAGCGCGCGAGGAGAAGTTAGTATTTAACAGCCTGAATAATCATTGGCAAAGTGCTGAATGTTTTGTAAGTTATCCAATTGGAGGGATATGGATGAAATGCAGGCAAGTGGGACTCGTGTAGATGGGAAATCTTGGCAATTCAGTTCAGTTTTGCTCATTTAGTTTAGGTGACGTATCGGGTCGAGACAGTTTCACTTTCGTTTATTGTCACGTGTACGGAGCTCCAGTGAAAAGCTTTTCTTGCGCGCTAACCAGTCAGCGGAAAGACAACGCATGATTACAATCGAGCCATTCACAGCGTATAGATACATGATAAAGATATACTTTTTGAGAAAGAACTGCAGATGCTGGAAAAATCGAAGGTAGACAAAAATGCTGGAGAAACGCAGCGGGAGAGGCTGCATCTATGGAGCGAAGGAATAGGTGGCGTTTCGGGCCGAGACCCTTCTAAAGAAACAACATTTGGCGCAAGGTAAAGCCGGCAAAGTCGGATCGAGGATAGTCCGAGGGTCACCAATGAGGTAGATAGTAGTCCAGCACTGCTCTCTGGTTGTGGTAGGATGGTTCAGTTGCCTGATAACAGCTGGGAAGAAACTGTCCCTGAATCTGGAGGTGTGCGTTTTCACACTTCGGTGGGCCGAACAGCCTGTTTTCGTGCGGGATGACTCTATGATTCTGTAAGGCCCTGAGTTGCAGAATTTCCTCCTCAACTCTTCAAACTTGCTTTACTTCACGAACCTTTGTAAAGTTTTTTTTCACAATTCTACTGGCATCTATTCTGTCACCCCTCAGTCTTATTTTCCACCAGAAAATCTACATTTCCATAAATATTTTCGCAAGAGCCCTGACCTGTTCATCCTTTGATAATTTTTTTCCCACATTCTCATGAAATCTTCTCTATGATATTGGGAGAGTCTAGGACTAGAGGTCACAGCCTCAGAATTAAAGGACTTCCTTTTGGAAGGAGATGAGGGGGAATTTCTTTAGTCAGAGGGTTGGTGAATGTTTGGAATTCATTGCCACAGACGGCTGTGGAGGCCAAGTCAATGGGTATTTTTTTAAGGCAGAGAGAGATAGATTCAGGGTGTCAGGGTTGGTGGGGAGAAGGCAGAAGATTGGGGTAATGAGGGAGAGAGATAGATCAGCCATGATTGAATGGCGGAGTAAAACTTGATGGGCCGAATGGCCTAATTCTGCTCCTATCTCCATGGGCGCAATTAATATTAATCTGAAGAGGAATCTTTTCTTACTGCTATATAACGTGCGGACATCGATTTTTCAGCCCACGTCTAGGATTGGCTTCCTGATTTGCCCAGGTATTTTCCATGCATTTACTAAAGCTTGGAAGCACTGTATAATGGGATTTTTTTCCCTGCATTTTTTTCCCTGCTTGGTGGCCTGTATTCGTGGAACAGAGATAGACACAAAAAGCCGGCGTAACTCAGCGTGCTAGACAGCATCTCTGGAGGAAAGGGATAGGTGGCGTTTCAGGTCGAGACCCTTCTTCAGACTGGGAGACAGGGAAAACGAGAGATACAGATGGTGATATGGAACAAATGAATGAAAGATATGCAAAAAAGTAACGATGATAAATGAAACAGGCCACCGTTGGCTGTGAGAACGAGCTCATCATCATCATTGGCGGTCACTCGAAACGAGTACGACCACCCTCTAATGGAGGACGCCCGTGCGTGACTTTGTTTAACGTGGGGAGACTGGTGCACAGACGGACACCCCACGGTCCTTGACAGATCTGGGTCAGGATCCAGTGGCATGGAGTCCAAGACGACCGGAGACCCTTTTCCTGCTGCAGCCTTCATCCATCCGCCTTCCCAGCCGTTGTGACGCTCCACTAAGGTCAGCCATCGTCCTCCGCCTGTTCCACCATTGAGGTCTTGGTTGGATCGCTCTTTGTCAGAGACCTCATCCCCCTCGACCTTACCGCCCTATGGGTGGCCCTACCGGGAGCACGGCTCCAGACAGCATCGCTCTCAGGATCTCAGGTCCACACAAACTTCTCCACCACGACAAGGTGACAATCCACGGAGAATAAGTTACAGACAATGAGACTCAACAAGATTACTTTGAAGCTTGGGTGGGGGAGGGATGGAGAGAGAGAGGGGATACAAGGGTTACTTGAAGTTAGAGAAGTCAACATTTATACTGCTGGGGTGTAAGCTGCCCAAGCGAAATATGAGGTGCTGTTCCTCCAATGTTCATTAGGCCTCACTCTGACAATGGAGGAGGCCCAGGCCAGAAAGCAGCTGATGACTGTAGAATAATTCTTTAATTCTTTAAGAATAGACAATAGACAATAGGTGCAGGAGTAGGCCATTTGGCCCTTCAAGCCTGCTCCGCCATTCAATGTGATCATGGCTGATCATCCACAATCAGTACCCCGTTCCTGCCTTCTCTCCATATCCCTTAACTCCGCCATCCCTAAGAGCCCTATCTAACTCTCTCTTGAAAGCATCCAGAGAACCGGCCTCCACCGCCCTCTGAGGCAGAGAATTCCACAGACTCACAACTCTCTAAGGGGCCGGCCATTTGGAACTGAGATGAGGTAAAACCTTTTTCACCCAGAGAGTTGTGAATCTGTGGAATTCTCTGCCACAGAAGGCAGTGGAGGCCAATTCACTGGATGCATTCAAGAGAGATTTAGGTTTAAGTAAGTAAGTTTATTGGCCAGGTATTCACATACAAGGAATTTGCCTTGGTGCTCCGCCCACAAGTAACAACATGACATACAGTGACAGTTTAGCTCTTAGGGCTAACGGAATCAAAGGATATGGGGGGAAAAAGCAGAAACGGGGTATTGATTCTGGATGATCATATTGAATGACAGTGCTGGCTCGAAGGGCCGAATGGCCTACTCCTGCACCCATTTTCTATGTTTCCATGTTACTCGTCTCAGTAACAGAGTCATATATCTGCGGTGGTTTTAATGCTTTTAATGGAATGCTTTTAATGCTTGGAGTGCAGAAGGTTAAGGGGGGACTTGATTGAGGTCTTTAATATGATGAAAGGGACAGACAGAGTTGACGTGGATAAGCTTTTCGCATTGAGGGTAGGGAAGATTCAAACAAGAGGGCATGACATGAGAATTAAGGGACAGAAGTTTAGGGGTAACATGAGGGGGAACTTCTTTACTCAGAGAGTGGTGGCTGTGTGGAATGATCTTCCTGCAGAAGTGGTGGAGGCAGGATCGATTTTAACATTTAAAAGTAAAGTGGATAGGTATATGGACGGGAAGGGAATGGAGGGGTATGGTCTGAGTGCAGGTAGATGGGACTAGGGGAAAATAAATGGTCGGCACGGACTGGAAGGACCGAGAAGGCCTGTTTCCGTGCTGTAATTGTTACTTGGTAATGGGAGGGAACATTTGACCGTTTTAATAGGATAAAAATATATGTTTGTACAAGAGATGCTGTCAGAATTGTACTGACCTCACATCAGGCTTGCACGCTATTATTGATCCTGTTCTTGGAGAAAGTACAGTCCATAAAGAGTCTCCGATCAATACTGTAGCGAACCGCTCGGATATGAGACGTTGACTTGCGATTAGACATTTAGCTAAGCAAGCTGACCTTTTCTCCGGATAATCCCACAGGTCCAGATAACAAGCTGGATAGAGACGCGAGGAACTGCAGGCGCTGATTCACAAACATAAAACACACCAAGTGCTGGAGCAACTCTGCATCTCTGGAGTTTAGATTAGTTTAGTTTAGTTAATTGTCGCGTGTACCGAGGTACAGTGAAAAGCCTCTTTGTTGGGTGCTATCCAGCCAGCGTTTTGTGTTTCATCTTAGGTGTAAACCGGCACCGACAGTTCCTGTCTACCTCTCCCAATTCCAGTTTAGTTTATCGTCACGTGTACCGAGGTACAGTGAAAAGCTTTTTTGTTGCAAGTCAGGAGAAAGCCAATCGAGCCATTTACAACGTATGAGATACATGATCAGGTTTAGTGCAAGGTAAAGCCTGCAAAGTCTGATCCAGGATAGTCCGAGGGTCACCAACGAGGTGGATGGCAGGTCAGGACCGCTCTGCCGGTCGCGGGAGGATGGGCGGTCCAGAGAGGCTGCCTGTCCCGCTGAGTTACCCCAGCATTTTGTCTCTGCCTTCGGTGTGAACCAGCATCTGCAGTTCCTTCCTGCACAACTGAAAGTATTCGTGGGCATAACAAATCAGTATTCT
Organism: Raja brachyura; assembly: GCA_963514005.1. The sequence continues at coordinate 6,257,985 of OY740792.1, read as the reverse complement.
CGCCAGCCAAGCTAATACAAACTGAAAGCCATGTCCTTGGGCAGGGTCACACACTCCTGTCTGTTTTGAACAAGTTCAAAGCACCGGCAGGAAAATAATAGAGAGCAGAAAAGAAAATTGTTTTGCTGCAATTTATTTTAAACCGTTGCGTATTCAGCATGGGCCACGGGCTTGGAATTGGCCGACAGAATCAGGTTATTCAGGGTCTCATCTTCCCGAATCGCTTCTCCCAAGGAAGAGCGCGGCACGGTGGCGCAGCGGTAGAGTTGCTGCCTTACAGGGACAGATCAGAGGGCGGTGGAGGCTGGTTCTCTGGATACTGGAGAGAGCTAGATAGGGCTCTTAAAGATAGCGGAGTCAGGGGATATGGGGAGAAGGCAGGAACGGGGTACGGATTGGGGATGATCAGCCACGATCACGTTGAATGGCCGAAGGGCTGAATGGCCTACTCCTGCACCTATTGTCAATTGTCTATTGGCTCGAAGGGCTGAATGGCCTACTCCTGCACCTATTGTCTATTGTCTATTGGCTCGAAGGGCTGAATGGCCTACTCCTGCACCTATTGTCAATTGTCTATTGGCTCGAAGGGCTGAATGGCCTACTCCTGCACCTATTGTCAATTGTCTATTCAGGAACAGTCTCTTCCCAGGTCGACACAAAATGCTGGAGTAACTCAGCGGGACGGGCAGCATCTCTGGAGAGAAGGAATGGGTGAGGTTTCACGTCGAGACCCTTCTTCGGACTGATGTCAGGGGAGTGGGCAGGACAGAGATAGAATGTAGTCGGAGATGGTAAGACTGGTGGGAGAACTGGGAGGGGGGGGTGGAGAGAGAGGGAAAGCAAGGGCTACTTGAAGTTAGAGAAGTCAATGTTCATACCGCTGGGGTGTAAACTACCCAAGCGAAATATGAGGTGCTGCTCCTCCAATTTGCACTGGGCCTCACTCTGACAATGGAGGAGGCCCCAGGACAGAAAGGTCAGATTGGGAATGGGAGGGGGGAGTTAAAGTGCTGAGCCACCGGGAGATCAGGTTGGTTATTGCGAACTGAGCGGAGGTGATCAGCGAAACGATCGAAACGACCGGCTCAGTCACGTTTCGCTGATCACCTCCGCTCAAGGGGCTGTCCCACTGCGGAAAAATGTTCGACATGGTGAAAAGATTTCCGCAACCCAGCTGAGGCCACGAGTATTCGGGACCTTCCCTCGAGCGTGAAGGAGAGTCCCAGCCACCTCATTGGACCTCCTAGGACCACGTCTCGACCGTGCTGCGAGTTTGAAGGTCGAAGACACTCTCCTAAACTCGCAGATTAGGTCGCCCAAGTGGGACAGGCCCTTCAGTCTACCAAGCCCAGGCTCGGCGATCGTTCATTGTAGATGAGGGGGAAAGCTCCCGTTGCTTCCTATTTACAACCCTGCAGATCAGAGGTAATCGGGCAGTGGTTCGATGTCACAGGCAGGTGGTGACCAAGAGTTCCTTGTCCGTGAATGAATCATTTGCTGGGTTTGGACGTCAGGAAACATTGGGTCAGCAGCTGGTCGGTGGTAGTGAGTGACTTGGGGCCTTGCTGTTACATAGAAACATAGAAAAATAGGTGCAGGAGTAGGCCATTCGGCCCTTCGAGCCTGCACCGCCATTCAATGTGATCATGGCTGATCATCCAACTCAGTATCCCGTACCTGCCTTCTCACCATACCCCCTGATCCCTTTAGCCACAAGTGCCACATCTAACACCCTCTTAAATATAGCCAATGAACTGGCCTCAACTGCCTTCTGTGGCAGAGAATTCCAGAGACTCACCACTCTCTGTGTAAAGAATGTTTTCCTCATCTCGGTCCTAAAGGAATTCCCCCTTATCCTTAGACTGTGACCCCTTGTTCTGGACTCCCCCAACATCGGGAACAATCTTCCAGCATCTAGCTTGTCCAACCCCTTAAGAATTTTGTAAGTTTCTATAAGATCCCCCCTCAATCTTCTAAATTCCAGCGAGTACAAGCCGAGTCTATCCAATCTTTCCTCATATGAAAGTCCTGACATCCCAGGAATCAGTCTGGTGAATCTTCTCTGTACCCCCTCTATGGCAAGGATGTCTTTCCTCAGATTTGGAGACCAAAACTGTACGCAATACTCCAGGTGTGGCCTCACCAAAACCCTGTACCCTGAACCTCCCTGCTCCTATACTCAAATCCTTTCGCTATGAATGCTAACATACCATTTGCTTTCTTCACTGCCTGCTGTACCTGCATGCCTACTGTTCCTCTCACACAAGCAACAACAGGCTTCTGTCAAAAGCCCAAGCACTGTGGCCAAACCAGTTTAGTTTACAGGCAGCAACTCTACCGCTGCGCCACCGTGCCGTCCCTGTGGTACAAGATGAGTATAAGAGTCAGGAGTTGATAATGCAGCTCTTTAAGACTTTGGTTAGGCCACATTTGTAGTGTCGTGTGCAGCCCATTACAGGAAGCATGTGGAGGCTTTGGAGAGGGTGAAGATTCTCAGAGTATAATAAACGGACCTCGTACACCTCCATTAAACCCTGCCCCTCTCACCCACTGGAAGTATGTTAATTAAGGGGGTGGGGGGGACCGCCATGAGAGGGGAGGGTGGTGGAGGAGAACAAAGGAGGGCTTGGCACGAGGTACTTTGTAACTTTGTCGCCGCCCTTTACATGGCAACTATTTGCATACCTTGGGTACGCAGAACATAGAATATCACTGTGACTTGTCACATGTGACAATAAAGTACTCATTCATTCACTCATTCATTCAAATTACTAGTAAGGAAGTAGGTTTATTGGCCAAGTATTCACATACAAGAAATTTGCCTTGGTGCTCCGCCCGCAAGTAACAACATGACATTCAGTGACAGTTACGAATGATTCAGAAAACACTAAAAGTTAATAATAATAAGAGATTAATGATAAAACACCATTGATCAAGCACGTGAACCAACAAAATACCCGATCAAAGGGAGGCTACAGATTTTTGGCTGTTGAGTAGAGCAACTACTCGTGGATATAAACTGTTTTTATGTCTGGCTGTGGCAGCTTTGACAGTCCGGAGTCGCCTTCCAGAGAGAAGTGATTCAAAGAGTTTGTGGCCAGGGTGAGAGGGGTCAGAGATGATCTTGCCCGGCCCTTGCAGTGTGCAGTTCATCAACGGAGGGAAGGTTGCAGCCAATAACCTTCTCTGCTGATCGGACGATTCGCTGCAGCCTCCGGGAAAAGAGGCCCTTCGGCCCACCGAGTCCGCGCCGACCAAGCGATCCCCGCCCTACACGCACTGGGGACACTTTTAGATTTATACCAAGCCAATTTGGCCGACAAACCAGCACGTCTTTGGAGCGTGGGAGGAAAGCGAAGATCTCGGAGAAAACCCACGCAGGTGGCGGGGGAAGAGGGTACAGATCGAACCCGGGTCTCTGGTGCTGCATGCGATGGAAGGCAGCAACTCTACCGCTGCGGGTGCAGCAGCATCTATGGAGCGAAGGAAATAGGCAACGTTTCGGGACGAAACGTTGCCTATTTCCTTCGCTCCATAGATGCTGCTGCACCCGCTGAGTTTCTCCAGCACTTTTTGTCTACCTTCGATTTTCCAGCATCTTAAACAAAACTCTACCGCTGCACCACCATACCGCCCTTTTATGCAGTTTCCAGTGGATTCACGTCAAACTGCACCACCAGCAACGGTGCCATCGCACTGGCTCCACGCACTTCACCGTGTTAGTGTTAGAGTGTGTATGTGTTGATCTATCATTGTCGCTGAACCGAACGATGATTAATCTGTCTCCATTTCTTTCTCTTCCTCCCTTCCCGACATGTCCCACCTCTATGTTGCTCATCAATCTCACCGACTACCTCACACCCTCCCTCCACCGCTCTCCTCTCACCCCCCTCCCCCCCCACTCACGCAATGCTTCCACCCCGCTCACCCTCCGCACCCTGCATCATCTCTACCCCCCCTTCCCACCCAACCACCCGTCCCCACACCACCTACCCTCTCTCCTCACCCCTCTCCCAAATCTACACAACCTCCACGCCCCCCCCACCCCGTTCCACACACCCCCACTTCCCCTCTCCCCACTCCTCCTAACCCCCCGCCCCTCCCCTCCCCCACACCCCTCCTCCCCCACACCCCTCCCCTCCCCCACACCCCTCCCTTCCCCCACACCCCTCCCCTCCCCAACACCCACACCCCTCCCCACACCCACACCCCAACACCCCTCCCCAACCTCAACACCCCTCCCCACACACCCCTCCCCTCCCCCACATCCCTCCACCCCACACCCCTCCACCCCCACGCCCCTCCCCTCCCCCACACACCTCCCCTCCCCCACACTCCTCCCCTCCCCCACACTCCGCCCCTCCCCCACGCCCCTCCCCTCCCCCACACACCTCCCCTCCCCCACACCCCGCCCCTCCCCCACACCCCTCCACCCCCTCCCCAATGCACATCCTGCCCCACAACCCCCTCCACCCACTTCTCGCCCCCTACCCGTTCCCCACACCTCCATCACCTTTCCTACCCTCACCCTTTATCCCCCATGCTCATCCCCCACCCACTCACCACATACCCCCTCCCTCCACACACAATGCCCCCCCACACGCCACACCGTGATTCCCTCCTCATCTCACCCCTACCCAAAACCTTCTCCCCAATACCCACTCCCCCCTCCAAATACCCTGACCCATCCCGCCCCACTCCCCACTGAATACCCCCCACCCCTCACCATTGTCCCCCCCACCCCCCACCCCCACCCCCCCTGCTACCACATTCCACCTGACCCCCCCCCCCCACCCTCTCCCAATCCCCTCACCCCTCCTCACCACGCCCCCTCCTCTTCTCCCCCCGCCCCCCCCCCCCGGTCAACCATTCTATCAACGTCACCGAAGATACGTGCGGACTGCAGCCATCACGCCATCCATTGGTCGTCCATCTCACCTTTGTCTCTTCCATTGGCTTCATCCGGTTGAGTTTAGTTTAGTTTAGTTGAGAGAAACGGCGCGGAAACAGGCCCTTCGGCCCACCGAGTCCGCGCCGACCAGCGATCCCCGCACACTGACGCTAGGGACAATTTACACACACACACACCAAGCCAACTAACCGACAAACCTGTACGTCTTTGGAGCGTTGGAGGAAACCATAGATCGCGGTGAAAACCCACGCCAACGCGCAAACTCCGTACAGACAGCACACGTAGTCTGGAGCGAACCCGGGTCCCTGGCGCTGTAAGGCAGCAACTCTACCGCTGCGCCACCGTGCCGTCGTGTTATGGCCCTGAGATTTCGCACCACGAACAACCTCCCTCCCTCGCCCGCTGCCTCTCACCGCCTTCTGACTCAGCTTGCTGTGTGGATCCATCCGCTCGAATCCGTGTAGTTACAACTAACATTCATTCCCAGCCACCCTGAAACGGTCCCAAAGTCCGAAGCCGACTCATAAGTCCTAGGAGCAGAATTAGGCCATTCAGCCCATCAAGTCTACTCCGCCATTCAATCTAGGCTAATCTGTCTCAACCCTCTCAACCCCATCCCCCTGCCTTCGCCCCATAACCGCTAATACCCGTACTAATCAATAACCTGTCAACCTTCGCCTTAAAAATATCCACTGACTTGGCCTCCATAGCCGTCAGTGGCAATGAATTCCACAGATCCACCACCCTCTAGCTAAAGAAATTCCTCCCCATCTCCTTACTAAAGGTAGTCAATGAGATGATGTGATCTGCACCAAAGCAACTGCCTCTTAGAACGTAGAACGCAAAACAGTACAGCACAGGTACAGGCCCTTCAGCCCATCTGTCTTGTGTTAGCCATCGTGCCAATCTAACCTAATGCCCACTCTACAGCTCCACGTCCGATCGTTCCACTTCTATGTTCCACCACAGGTTTTCTAGCAACTGGTGGTCGGTCCGGCACTTCCTTTAGTGCAGACAAAATTACGAGAGGGAGCTTGAAATCCTTCCGTCCCCCTCCCACGCCCAGAGGAATTCCCCCCCGACAATGTAGCGCCTAAGCTGGGTGAGACGGCCAATCTCAACCTCATTGGGACTTCCACGGCCGAGCGCCGGGTCGAATTTGCCCCCCGGAACTCTGGCCTGGCCGGAGCTGGCAGATCCGCTCCCATAGCTGACGTCCGAGGCCGACTTTGCTTAAGAGGTGTTTAATGCAGACATTGATCAGGGACCAGATCGCAAGTGTGATTTATTGCGGTGAAACTGAGGCGATCGCTGTTACGTTGGCATCTGTGAGCACTTATGCAACATTTGTTAACATATGCACAGGACAATTATCTTGCACACATGCATTGTCACAGCCATGTTAATTATTTTTGAATAAAATAAGCAATCTGTAATTTATCTGGGTTTTTTTCGTCGATACCACTTCTCCACACGAACAACCACAATATTTCTGTGAACCCAATAGAAATCTCAATCAAAGATCCTATAGCGGAGCAAGATAGACCACTTCGAAATGCAATGGGCTGATGTGTAGTACGCAACGGAGCGGAACGTGGGCCTTTTTTCATCCATTTCAGTAACCTGACCCAACCCGACTCGCAGTGTAATCAACGTTGCGGGGGAACAGTTTGTGTTAATAAATTACAATTCTGAAAATGAGGAGAAGAGTTTTACTAAAGAACTTTTATTTTGACGAGGATGTCTCCGTAACCGGCTTCCGTCTCCGCACTAATATCTTTGCTCCGCTGCGGCGGGATCTTTGGTGCGGAGACGGAAGCCGGTTACGGAAATGGAGCCGAGAATTACCCACGAATCTGCCCATGACACGTGCGACGTCTTTTTCCTCGAGTGGTCTATCTTGCTCCGCTATTGGATCTTTGGCCTCAATGAAGGGGACGAGATGTCACTTCCTTTTAAAGTCTCCACTTCCTAACACATAATAAACAAGAAACAAATGGGGGGGGGGGGGGGGACAAGGAACTGCAGATGCTGGTTTACAAAAAAAAAACACACAAAGTGCTGGAGTAACTCAGCGGGTCTGGCGGCATATCTGGAGGAGATGGATAGGTGACATTTTGGGTCGGGACACTTCTTCAGGTTGATTATAGTGGGGGGGAGAAAGCTGGGAAAGCGAGGTGGGGAAGGGATAAAGCGTGGTGAGTGATAGGTGGATACGGGTGAGGGGGCTGCAAAAGGCAGATGGGTGGACAAAGACCAGGGATCAAAAGGAGGCAAAAGGGTGTGAGATAAGGAAGGGAAGAGAAGAGGAGTCAGATCAATGTAAAGTCACAAGGAGGGATACAGTAGACAATAGGTGCAGGAGTAGGCCATTCGGCCCTTCCAGCCAGCACCGCCATTCAATGTGATCATGGCTGATCATCCCCAATCAGTACCCCGTTCCTGCCTTCTCCCCGTATCCCCTGACTCCGCTATCTTTAAGAGCCCTATCTAGCTCTCGCTTGAAAGCATCCAGAGAACCTGCCTCCACCGCCCTCTGAGGCAGAGAATTCCACAGACTCACCACTCTCTGTGAGAAAAAGTGTTTCCTCGTCTCCATTCTAAATGGCTTACTCCTTATTCTTAAACTGTGGCCCCTGGTTCTGGACTCCCCCAACATCGGGAAGATGTTTCCTGCCTCTAGCGTGTCCAAGCCCTTAATAATCTTATATGTTTCAATAATATTCCCTCTCATCCTTCTAAATTCCAGCGTATTCAAGCCCAGCCGCTCCATTCTCTCAGCATATGACAGTCCCGCCATCCCGGGAATTAACCTTGTAAACCTACGCTGCACTCCCTCAATAGCAAGAATGTCCTTCCTTAAATACAGGTGGAAGGGGATGGGAGGGGGGGGGGGGGGAAGAGAGGGAGGGGACAGGGACAGGAAATAATGTACAGCACTCGACATCATGGAACTAAGGTGGACCAATGTACCATATCATAGAGTCACAAGGCTCCAACTAAAAGTTAGGGAAAATGAAAAAATGTTTTTTGTGTAAACATGTCAACAAGTTTAAAATGAAACTTCAAATGGCTTTTACAGAGCATGCCATTGAGCTTAAAAGAATTTAAAAATGCTGGAGTACTCCACACAAAGTGCTGGAGTAACTCAGAGAGTCAGGCAGCATCTCTGGTGAGAAGGAATGAGTCCTGCCTTTGTGTCTACCTTTTGTGTCTCTACCTTTGATTTAATCCAGCTTCTGCAGTTCTTTCCTAAACTAAGTGGGGGGGGAATTCTTTCACTTGGAGTGGGGAGGCTCACCACCACCATCTGAAGGGCAAGTAGGAATGGGAAATATATGCCATAGGGTTTGAAAGCAATCTTTGAATGGCCATCAAGTCCAAAGCTCAGCACCACTGAGTCAGAGTCAAAGGTGCTGGTTCCAATTTCTCCAATAGACCGATCATCTCCGCTGCCTCGGCAATGGAGCATCCCACTGTCATAAGTGGTGCCTCTCTGATGAGATGTAAGGCCATTGGACATCAGCGCAGCGTAAGGCCATTCAGCCCATCGAGTCTGCTCTGTCATTCGACCACATTTGATCTATCTCTACGGTTGACCATTCGTCTCAACCCCATTCTCCTGCCTTCTCCCCGAAACACGTTCACAGGTTATAGGACTAGAATTAGGCCATTCAGCCCATCGAGTCTGCTCCACCATTTCAATCACGGCTGATCTCTGCCTCCTAATCCCATTTTCCTGCCTTCTCCCGGTAACCCTTGACATTATTTGACACCCTTACCAATCAGGAACCTGCTAATCCCCGCTATAAAAATATGTCTTTTTAAATCCCAGCTATTTACAATATATATTAATGATCTGGACAAGGGAATTGAATGCAACATCTCCAAGTTTGCGGATGACACGAAGCTGGGGGGCAGTGTTAGCTGTGAGGAGGATGCTAGGAGGCTGCAAGGTGACTTGGATAGGCTGGGGGAGTGGGCAAATGCATGGCAGATGCAGTTTAATGTGGATAAATGTGAGGTTATCCACTTTGGTGGCAAAAACAGGAGGGTAGACTGTTATCTGAATGGCAGCCAATTAGGAAAAGGGGAGATGCAACAAGACCTGGGTGTCATGGTACACCAGTTATTGAAAGTAGGCATGCAGGTGCAGCAGGCAGTGAAGAAAGCGAATGGTACGTTGGCATTCATAGCAAAAGGATTTGAGTACAATAGCAAGGAGTAGGAGTAGGGAGGTTCTACTGCAGTTGTACAGGGTCTTGGTGAGGCCACACCTGGAGTATTGCGTACAGTTTTGATCTCCTAATCTGAGGAAAGACATTCTAGCCATAGAGGGAGTACAGAGAAGGTTCATCAGACTGATTCCTGGGATTGCAGGACTTCCATATGAAGAAAGATTGGATAGACTCAGCTTGTACTCGCTGGAATTTAGAAGAATGAGGGGGCATCTTATAGAGACTTACAAAATTCTTAAAGGTTTGGACAGGCTAGATGCAGGAAGATTGTTCCCGATGTTGGGGAACTCCAGATCAGGGGGTCACAGTTTAAGGATAAGGGGGAAGTATTTTAGGACCGAGATGAGAAAATCAATTTTCACACAGAGAGTGGTGAGTCTGTGGAATTCTCTGCCACAGAAGGTAGTCGAGGCCAGTTCATTGGCTATATTTAAGAGGGAATTAGATGTGGCCCTTGTGGCTAAAGGGATCAGGGGGTATGGAGAGAAGGCAGGTACAGGATACTGAGTTGGATGATCATATTGAATGGCGGTGCAGGCTCGAAGGGCCGAATGGCCAACTCCTACACCTATTTTCTATGTTTCTATGTTTCTAAATTGGCGGCCTCCACCGCCGTCTGTGGCAATGAATTCCACAGATTCACCATTGGTTTTAATGACTTACATTTTAGAGATACAGCATGGAATCAGACTCTTTGGTTTCGTGCCGACCAGCGACACACACACTGGGGACAATTCACAATTTTACCAAAGCCAATTAACCCGAATAACTGCACGTCTATTTTGTGGGAGGAAACCAGAGCACCCAGAGAAAACCCACATGGTCACACGACGAATGTGCAAACTCCATACAGACAGCAGCGTTTTGCATGCTTTCCAATCAGATCAGATAACACTACACATAAACACAATCAAGTTTAACTCCAGTACAACAGGTAGGGCAAAGGGGAAGATACAGAGTGCAGAATATAGTTCTCAGCATTGCAGCAAAGTCCAATGTCCGCAATGAAGTGGAGGTGAATCGGGCAGTACCCGAGCTTATGGAAGGACCGTTCAGAAGCCTGATGGCAGAGGGGAGGAATCTGTTCCTGAGTCTGGTGGTGCGCGCTTTCAGGCTTCTGTACCTTCCGCCGGACGGGAGCGGGGAGAACAAGGAACAAACAGGGCGGAATGTCTTTGATGGCGTTGGCTGCTTTCCCGAGGCAGCGTGAAGTGTAGATGGAGTCAATGGTGGGGAGTCTGGTCCATGTGATGGACTGAGCTACGTCCACAACTCTCTGTAACATAGAAACATAGAAACATAGAAAATAGGTGCAGGAGTAGGCCATTCGGCCCTTCGAGCCTGCCCCGCCATTCAATATGATCACGGCTGATCATCCAACTCAGTATCCTGTACCTGCCTTCTCTCCATACCCCCTCATCCCTTTAGCCACAAGGGCCATATCTAACTCCCTCTTAAATATAGCCAATGAACTGGCCTCAAATTTCAACTAATTTAACATAACATAGAAACATAGAAAATAGGTGCAGGAGGAGGCCATTTGGCTCTTTGAGCCAGCACCGCCATTCAATGTGATCATGGCTGATCATCCACAATCAGTAACCCGTGCCTGCCTTCTCCCTTGATTCTGCTAGCCCCTGGAGCTCTATCTAACTCTTTTAAATTCACCCAGTGAATTGGCCTCCGCTGCTTTCTGTGGCAGAAGATTCCACAAATTCACAACTCTCTGGGTGAAAATTTTTTTTTTTTCGCATCTCACTTTTAAATGGCCTCCTCTTTATTCTTAGACTGTGACTTCTCGCAGTCTTGGGCAGAGCTGTTCCCAAACCGATCTGTGATGCAACCCGATAGTGTGTTTTCCATGGAGCATCCGTGGAAGTTTGTAAGAGTCATTGGAGACATGTTGAACTTCCTCTGTCATCTGAGGAGGACGAGTGGTTGGTGTGCCTTCTTGGTTGTGGCATAGAAACAAAGAAAATAGGTGCAGGAGTAGGCCATTCGGCCCTTCGAGCCTGCACCGCCATTCAATATGATCATGGCTGATCATCCAACTCAGTATCCTGTACCTGCCTTCTCTCCATACCCCCTCATCCCTTTAGCCACAAGGGCCACATCTAACTCCCTCTTAAACATAGCCAATGAACTGGCCTCAACTACCCTCTGTGGCAGAGAATTCCACAGATTCACCACTCTCTGTGTGACAAAAATCTACAGTATGTGCTTGGTTCACAACTTATTAGTGGTACCATTAAGACCAAGGAACACCTCTTTATTGTCATTTCCTCAGGACAACTCTTCTGAGCATCATCTGAGCATCTGAAACCCTCTCCCATCCTTGAGGTCAGGCTCCATATCCAAGAGCCGGACATCTTTTAGATTTTACTTCAGACTTTGATAATAATAACAATATCGTTTATTGTCATTGCACAGAGGTACAACGAGATTTGGAATGTAGCTTCCATCCGATGTCATACCTTAGCTAAACATTTAGACACCCAGAGAAACAAGATTAAAAAATACACAGTTAAAACAGTCTAAAGTGCAAATAGGCCTGTGCCGGGTCGATGTGCAACGTGACCATCCGAGGGAGACAGTTCATGGGGGTGGGGGGGTACTCAGCAGGGCCGGTTCAGAGCCGCTATAGCTCTGGGGATGAAGCTGTTCCTGAGTCTGGAGGTGCGGACGTAGAAGGCCTTGTAACGTCTGCCGGAAGGTAGAACTTCGAACAGACTATTGCAAGGGTGTGAGGAGTCTTTGTGAATGATGATGGCCTTCCTGAGGCACCGTGTATTGTAGATATTACTGCCTTCTGTAAATTGTCGCTAGTTTGTAGGATAGTGCAAGTGTTATTCCCGGGCGCTCCGGTTTCCTACCACATTCCAAAGAGCGGGAACAGCCCCTTTCGGCGCACCGAGTCCACGCCAACCAGCGATCACCCCGTACGCTAGCACCATCCCAGACAATAGGGACAATTTTACAACTTACCGAAGCCCATTAACCTACAAACCTGCACGTCTTTGAATGTGGGAGGAAGCCGGAGCGTCTGGGGAAAGACGCAAGCACTATCCTGCACACCAGGGACAATTTACAGAAGCCAATTAACCTACAAACCTGCACGTCTTTGGTGCGTGGGAGGAAACCAGATCACCCAGAGAAAACCCACGGGGTCACAGGGAGAACGTACAGACTCTGGACAGACATGCACCCTTTGGTTAGGATCGAACCCGGGTCTGCGGCGCTGTAAGGCAGGAGCTATACCGCTGCGCCACCGTACCGCGCCAAAGTTTCTCCCGGATCGGCCACAATTTTCCCCCCGCACGAGCAGGCTGTCGACAGCCCGGCGTACCCTCCAGATATCCCCCGTTAGATCGGGTGGAAGGAGAACTTCTGCACATTGCCATTCCCCGCCACGCACAGCAGCCTTGGCGAGATCGCCAACAGTCATTAATATTACATGAGTTAAAGCGTTGGAAGTACTTCATTTCTGACAAAATCATTGTCAATTAATTTTACAAACATGTGCTTTGCTATTTGTCTTCAGCTAAATTGAGTTTTCTTTTTGAAGTGATGGAATTATAATTAGTCAGCTTTTTACATGTATTTAATACCCAGAGGATGCGGAGTTATAAATTGAATGGGTATCATTTTGATGTATACCGATTCAAACTCCATCACTTTCCCTCTTTCATTTTCAGTCACCATCAGCCATGCAAATGAGAAGCAAATGCATTGAGGGGGAGCTCTGATCCGATTCGATGTGTTTGTGAATATTAGTCCCTTCAACTGCAATGAGTTGTCTTATATACTCCAGCAGATTGAGGCAGAGACACACACACACACTCACTGCAGGTGCCTCTCGTTTCTTGGCCTACAGCTGCAGACCACAGAGAACCGTACAGCACCGGGGCAGGCCCTTCGGCCCACAATGTCCGTGCCGAACACAAGTTCACAAGTTGTAGGAGTACAATTAGGCCCATCGAGTCTACCCTGCCATTCAACCATGGCTGATTCCCTGCCCCTTAACCCGATTTTCCTGCCTTCTCCCCATAACCTTCATAACAAGAGGATTTCAGTATAAGAGTAACTAGTTTCTTCTGCAGTTGTATAGGGCTCTGGTAAGACCACATCTGGAGTATTGTGTACAGTTTTGGTCTCCTAATTTGAGGAAGGACATCCTTGTGATTGAGGCAGTGCAGCGTAGGTTCACGAGATTGATCCCTGGGATGGCGGGACTGTCATACGAGGAAAGATTGAAAAGACTAGGCTTGTATTCACTGGAGTTTAGAAGGATGAGGGGGAATCTTATATAAACATATAAAATTATAAAAGGACTGGACAAGCTAGATGCAGGAAAAATGTTCCCAATATTGGGTGAGTCCAGAACCAGGGGCCACAGTCTTAGAACAAAGGGGAGGTCATTTCAGACTGAGGTGAGAAAAAACTTTTTTACCCAGAGAGTTGTGAATTTATGGAATTCCGTGCCACAGAGGGCAGTGGAGGCCAAATCACTGGATGGGTTTAAGAGAGAGTTAGATAGAGCTCTTGGGGCTAGTGGAGTCAAGGGATATGGGGAGAAGGCAGGCACGGGTTATTGATAGCGGACGATCAGCCATGATCACAATGAATGGCGGTGCTGGCTCGAAGGGCCGAATGGCCTCCTTCTGCACCTATTTTCTATGTTCTATGACACCTGTTGTAATCAAGAATTTATCCACCTCTACATTTAAAATATCCATTGAGTTTGGCCTCCACAGCCCCCTGTGGCAATGAGTTCCACAGATTAACTACCCTCTGACTAAAGATGTTCCTCCTCACCTCCTTTCTAAAAGAGCGCCCTTTAATTCTGAAGCTGTGACCTCTGGTCCTAGACTCTCCCACCAGTGGAAACATCCTCTCCACATCCACTCTATCTGTGCCTTTCATTATTCAGTCAGTTTCAATGAGGTCCCCCCCCTCAACCTTCTAAACTCCAGCGAGTACAGGCCCTGTGCTGTCAAACGCTCATCCTGTGTTAACCCACTCATTCCTTAGCACAAGTTAAACCAAACTCCACTGCCTGCACGTAATCCAAATCCCTCCATTCCCCACAACCCTATGTAAAAGCCTCCTAAACACGACTATCGCATCTGCCTCCACCATCACCCCTGGCAGCGCGTTCCAGGCACTCATCGCTCTCAGTCTCAAGAAGGGTCTCAACCCGAAACGTCACCAATTCTGTTTCTCTTGGGATATTTTGTTTTATGGGAAGGATGTAGAAGAGAAATGGAGGACATTTAAAGGGGAAATTGTAAGAGTACAGAATCTTTATGTCCCCGTTCGGTTGAAAGGAAATAGTAAAAATCGGAAAGAGCCATGGTTTTCAAGGGAAATTGGACACTTGGTTCGAAAAAAGAGAGACATCTACAATAATTATAGGAGGCATGGAGTAAATGAGGTGCTAGATGAGTATAAAGAGTGTAAAAAGAATCTTAAGAAAGAAATTAGAAAGGCTAAAAGAAGATATGAGGTTGCTTTGGCAAGAAAGGTGAAAGTAAATCCAAAGGGTTTCTACAGCTATATTAACAGCAAAAGGATAACGAGGGATAAAATTGGACCATTAGAGAGCCAGAATGGACAGCTACCTGCAGAGCCAAAAGAGATGGGGCAGATATTGAACAATTTATTTTCTTCGGTTTTCGCCAAGGAGAAGGATATTGAACTCTGTGAGGTAAGGGAAAAAAGTAGAGTAGCTATGGATACTATGAGATTCAAAGAGGAGAAAGTACTGACACTTTTGAAAAATATAAAAGTGGATAAGTCTCCAGGTCCTGACAGGATATTGCCTAGGACATTGAGGGAAGTTAGTGTAGAAATAGCAGGGGCTATGACAGAAATATTTCAAATGTCATTAGAAACGGGAATAGTGCTGGAGGATTGGCGTACTGCGCATGTTGTTCCATTGTTTAAAAAGGGTTCAAAGAATAAACCTAACAATTATAGACCTGTTAGTTTGATGTCAGTGGCGGGCAAATTAATGGAAAGGATACTTAGAGATAATATATATCAGCATCTGGATAAACAGGGTCTGATCAGGAACAGTCAACATGGATTTGTGCCTGGAAGGTCATGTTTGACAAACCTTCTTGAATTTTTTGAAGAGGTTACTAGGGAAATTGATGAGGGTAAAGCAGTGGATGTTGTCTATATGGATTTCAGAAAGGCCTTTGACAAGGTTCCCCATGGAAGGTTGGTTAAGAAGGTTCAATCTTTGGGTGTTAATGGCGGAGTAGCAAGATGGATTCAACAGTGGCTGAATGGGAGATGCCAGAGAGTAATGGTGGATGGCTGTTTGTCAGGTTGGAAGCCGGTGACCAGTGGAGTGCCTCAGGGATCTGTGTTGGGTCCACTGTTGTTTGTCATGTACATCAATGATCTGGATGATGGGGTGGAAAATTGGATAAGTAAGTATGCAGATGATACTAAGATAGGTGGTGTTGTGGATAATGAAGTGGATTTTCAAAGTCTACAGAGAGATTTGGGCCATTTGGAAGAGTGGGCTGAAAGATGGCAGATGGAGTTTAATGCTGATAAGTGTGAGGTGCTACATCTTGGCAGGACAAATCAAAATAGGACGTACATGGTAAATGGTAGGGAATTGAGGAATGCTGTGGAACAGAGGGATCTAGGAATAACTGTGCATAGTTCCCTGAAGGTGGAATCGCATGTAGATAGGGTGGTAAAGAAAGCTTTTGGTGTGCTGGCCTTTATAAGTCAGAGCATTAAATATAGTAGGGAAGTAATGTTAAAATTGTACAAGGCATTGGTGAGACCAATTCTGGAGTATGGTGTACAATTTTGGTTGCCTAATTATAGGAAGGATGTCAACAAAATAGAGAGAGTACAGAGGAGATTTACTAGAATGTTGCCTGGGTTCCAGCAACTAAGTTACAGAGAAATGTTGAACAAGTTAGGTCTTTATTCTTTGGAGCGCAGAAGGTTAAGGGGGGACTTGATTGAGGCCTTTAAAATGATGAAAGGGATAGACAGAGTTGACGTGGATAAGCTTTTCCCATTGAGGGTATGGAAGATTCAAACAAGAGGGCATGACATGAGAATTAAGGGACAGAAGGTTAGGGGTAACAAGAGGGGGAACTTCTTTACTCAGAGAGTGGTGGCTGTGTGGAATGAGCTTCCAGCGGAATGGTGGAGGCAGGATCGATTTTAACATTTAAAAGTAAAGTGGATAGGTATATGGAAGGGAAGGGAATGGAGGGGTATGGTCTGAGTGCAGGTAGATGGGACTAGGGGAAAATAAATGTTCGGCATGGACTGGAAGGGCCGAGAAGGCCTGTTTCCGTGCTGTAATTGTTATATGGTTATATGGCTATATGGTTATATTGCCTGACCCGTCAAGTTACTCCAGAAATTTGTGTCCTCTCTCAGGGTAGGACATAGAAACATAGAAAATAGGTGCAGGAGGAGGCCATTCGGCCCTTCGAGCCAGCACCGCCATTCATTGTGATCACGGCTGATCGTCCTCTATCAATAACCCGTGCCTGCCTTCTCCCCATATTCCTTGACTTCACTAGCCCCTAGAGCTCTATCTAACTCTCTCTTAAATCCATCCAGTGACTTGGCCTCCACTGCCCTCTGTGGCAGGGAATTCCACAAATTCACAACTCTCTGGGTGAAAAACTTTATTTCTCACCTCAGTCTTAAATGACCTCCCCTTTATTCTAAGGCTGTGGCCCCCTGGTTGGGAACATTTTTCCTGCATCTAGCTTGGTACAGGCCCTTCGGCCCACAATGTCCGTGCCGAGCATGATGCCGAGGCCAACTCCTATTTCCCTGCGCATAATCCTCATCCCTCCATTCCCTGCATAGCCATGTGTTTATCCAAAAGCCTCTTAAAGGCCACTATCGTACCTGCCTCCACCATCGCCCCTGGCAACGTGTTCCAGGTACTCATCACTCGCTGTGTAAAAAAATTGCCCTTTGTACTTTCAGCTTTGACCTTTGCCCTTCTCACCTTAAAGCTACAGTGCATTCAGAAAGCATTCAGACCCCTTAACTTTTTCCGCATCTTGTTACGTTACAGCCTTATTCTAAAATGGATTCAATTCTTTTTTTTATCATCAAATAATAAAAAAGTGAAAACAGATGTTTAGATAAGTAATTAAAAAGAAATAACTTGGTTACTTTGCACTTTGCAAACATTTCTAAACACCTGTTTCACTTCTTCATACTGTGTGTAGATAGATGATTTAAAAAAATAATTGAATCCATTTTAAAATAAGGCTGCAACGTAAAATGTGGAAAAAGTGAGTGGTTTGAGTGCTTTCTGAATGCACTGAATGCATTTCACATTGCCATCCTGGTAAAAAGGTTCTGACTGTCTACCCTATCTTTGACTCTCATAATTTAATGTACTTCTATCAGGTCTCCCCTCAGACACCGACGCTCTAGAGAAAACTATCCAAGTCGGTCTGACCTCTCCTTATAGCTGGGATAGACACAAAGTGCTGGTGTAACTCGGCGGGTCAGCCAGCATCTCCGAAGTAAAAGTATGGGTGAATGTTTTGGATCAGGGCCCTTCTTCAGATTTTTTTATAGATAATACACTCTAAATAGCCCTGTCCCAGGGTACCAGTTCATTCCAAGAGCTCTCCCGAATTTAAAAAAAAATCAAACTCGTGGTAAACACGGAGAATGAACGTAGCGGGTACGTCGGAGCTCGGGGACGTCTCTTAGCGGCTCGTAGCGCTAACGGCAGGTACTCGGGAAGACTCGCTAACGGCAGGTAACCACGGGAAGACTGGTGAAGATTTTTCAACACGTTGAAAAATGTCCACGAGAGCCCCGAGTACCGACGAGTGGCCATTACCGCAAATCTCCGAGTTCGAATCAGGGCAAACTCGGGAGAGCTCGTGGAATGAACTCGTTCAGTGGGACAGGGGTTTAAACCAGATAATATTGTGGTAGACCTCTTCTGCACCGTCTCAAAGCCATCCGTAATGGGGCAAACGGAGCTGCACGCAATACTCCAAATGCGGCCTAATCACAGGCCTTTTCACCTCCATTATGACTTCCTGACTCTCGTACCCAATGCTGTAACCGGTCTAGGCAAGCATAACATATACCTCTTAAACGCCACTATCGCATCTGCCTCCAACACCACCCCTGGCAGCGCGTTCCAGGCACCCACAAATCCTCAGTCTCAAGAAGGGTCTCGACCCGGAACGTCACCCCATTCCTTCTCTCCAGAGATGCTGCCTGTCCCGCTCAGTTACTCCAACAGTTTGTGTCTATCTTCATACCTACTTCTGTTGCCACTTCCAGGTCAGTCCCAAGCTAGGGGCAGCATCGCTGGAGAACATGGATAGGCAACGTTACGGGTCTGTTTAGACTGATTGTAGGGGGGTGAAAAGAAGGGATAGGTCACATGGTCATAAGGGATAGGAGTAGAATTAGGCCATTCAGCCCATCAAGTCTACTCCGCCCATTCAGTCATGGCTGATCTATCTCTCCCTCCTAACCCCATTCTCCTGCCTTCTCCCCATAACCTCTGACACCCTCACTGCCATCAAGAATCTATCTATCTGACTTCATGGTGTTTTATCATGAATGTTTTATTATTATTAATGTTTAGTGTTTTCTGAGTCATTCGTAACTGTCACTGTATGTCATGTTGTTACTTGTGGGCGGAGCACCTAGGCAAATTCCTTGTATGTGAACACTTGGCCAATTGACGTACTTACTTACTTAAAAATATCCACTGACTTGGCCTCCACAGCAAAGAATTCCACAGATTCACCACCCTCTGACTAAAGAAGATTGGAAAAAGTTGGGCATCGTGGTCGGTGTGGGCAAGTTGGGCCGAAGGGGCTTTTACCCTGTGTTGGGCACCTATAAATCTCTGAGAAACAGTTACGTGATGGTTCAAAATGCCGGGTTTTTCCAGCATTTTATGTTTTTCCAGCGGGGCCAATGATGCTGGCAGTCTTTTAAAGGAGGTGCCTGTTGAGTTGATTTGAGTCGCGTGTACCGAGGTACGGTGTAAGCCTTTTGTCGTGCACTGTTCAGTCAAAGACTAAAAGAGAAGGAACTCAAATATACATGAACGCACAACATCAAAGATCTTGAGTAACTCAGCAGGCCAGGCAGCATCTCCGGAAGGAATGAACAGAGGACATTTCAGGTCGGTGACTTGGGTCCCTTATTCAGAATTGGCGTATTTATTAGAAATACAATACGTGTTTACATTCGTGTTTACGGCCTGGGGGCGGAGTTGGAGGTGGATTCACAGGAGGTTGGTCTTGGAGGGGAGGATGCTCCTCAAACTGTGGAGCATCCTGGACGATACAGCTCACCCACTTCCATGACACACACTGGTCAACCTGAGGAGCGCCTTCAGCAGCAGACTGGTTCCACCAAGAGGGTTACACAAAAAGCTGGAGAAACTCAGCGGGTGCAGCAGCAGCTAAGGAGCGAAGGAGATAGGCGACGTTTCGGGTCGAGACCCTTCTTCAGACTGGTCAGGGATCAGGGAAACGAGAGATATAGACGGTGATGTGGAGAGATAAAGAACAACGAATGAAAGATATGCAAAAAAGTATCGATGATAAAGGAAACAGGCCATTGTAAGCTGTTTGTAGTGTGAAAATGAGAAGCTAGTGCGACTTGGGTGGGGGAGAGATAGAGAGAGAAGGAATGCCAGGGCCCGAGGGCTGAGGGAGAGGTGGGAGGGGGAGGAGGCAGCCAGGATTAACAGAATTGAGAAAATTCAATGTTTAAGCCCAGAGGATGCAGACTCCCCAAGCGGAATATGAGGTGCTGTTCCTCCAACTTGCGGTGTTGCTCACTCTGGCCGTGGAGGAGGCCCAGGACCGGGAGGTGGGATACGGAATGGGAGGGGGAGTTGAAGTGCTGAGCCTTAGGTGCTGCTGCACCCGCTGAGTTTCTCCAGCTTTTTGTGTAACCCTCGATTCTCCAGCATCTGCAGTTCCTTCTTTAACACTGGTTCCACCAAGATGCAGCACAGAGCGCCACAGGAGATCCTTCTTCCCAGGTGGACAAAAGTGCTGGAGAAACTCAGCGTCCATGGAGCGAAGGAGATAAGAAATAGATCCTTCTTCCCTGTGGCTATCAAACTCTACAACCCATCCCCCTTCTGTCGAGGGGTAGACTGACTCCCCCCCGTCTTCCCCTGCCGAATCTTTGCACATCCCCAATCCTTTCCGCTCTAGTTTGTCACTTTAATTTAATGTTTCATGTATTCTGTGTTTTTTTGGGACTGTTGGCAGATTTCAAATTTCAAATTTCAAATTTCAAATTTTATTCATGGATCACCCCTTGAGATGGACACTCATCTCGTTTTCGAGGGGGTCCAACATAGAACGCACAGCACAAGACATAACATACATAGAGGCTCTCATTGACCCACCTACCCACACACCAATCCCAAAACCCCTCCATCCCCATATTATTTCATAGTATTGTGACATTATACAATATAAGACCTTGTTACACTATGCAATACAATAATACATAAGTGTATTGGCCATGCATACACAATAGCTATGACAAATGATCACACACAAAGCAAGCTAGATAAAGGAGCTCGAAGACTCTAATTCTAGAAACAGGTACATGGTTTTATAAGTAAGGGTAAAAGTGTATTTTTAAATAGACGAAATGAGCTAATAGTTCTTATGGTACTAGGCAGAGTGTTCCAGTCAGAAGGAGCTTTGCATTTAAATGCACGTCTCCCAATTTCTTGGAATGAGAAAGAAGGGTTGCTGAATATGTCTTAGTGAATATGAGGGTGTGTTTGGTAATAGGTCTTGTTTTAAATAAGAAGGGTAATTGGGATGGATGCATTTAAAGATGAACTGGAGCCAGTGGTAGCATCTTCGAGCGTGGGGGGATAACCAGTTTAGAGTTTCGTACATAGAACAGTGGTGAGTTCGATATGGACCCCTTAAAATAAATCTGCAGAGACTATTATAAACTACATTGAGGGGTTGAAGATGTGTATCAAATGTATTCTGATGGACAATATCAGCATAATCCAGTATTGGTAGTTGAAAGACAATTCTTTTTCTCATCTGAAAGGTGAAACAGTTTATATGGCGGTAAAGAACAGCTAGATTACAGCTGAGTTTTTTTAGTAATCGTCTCAATATGCTGCGTAAATGAAAGCGTTGGGTCGAGCCAGACACCAAGATATTTGACGTTCAATACTTGTTCTAATGGTGATCCTTCATTAAATGATATAGCCAGATCTACAGAATTACCAAGGCCTTGTCTGGTACCAAATAACATACTGCATGATTTATTTTTATTTAAAAGTAATTTGTTAGATAATAGCCATTTCTGGACAGAAGTAAGATGTGATTGAAGGGATCTTTCCATTTCAGACGTGTTAGTACTGGATGTATATAGCACTGCATCATCAGCATATAGTTGTGTTTGACAGTCAGAACAAATATTAGGGAGGTCGTTTATGAAAATAGAGAAAAGGAGTGGTCCCAAAGACGAACCACCTGGGATCAGGTAAGTAAGTTAATTGGCCAAGTATTCACATACAAGGAATTTGCCTTGGTGCTCCGCCCACAAGTAACAACATGACATACAGTGACAGTTACGAATGACTCCGAAAACACTAAACATTAATAATAATAAAACATTAGTGATGTTCGATAAAGGTCCCTGGTGTGTGGACTGCGCTCGGACGGTTGAGTTGCTGCAGGTGCCTTTGATGGTTTGTGGTGTGTTTTCCCCCCCCCTCAGACACGCTGTTCCGGAGCCTGGGGTTGGGGGCGGTGGTGGGCCTTGCCGTCGCCGCCCTGCTGCTGATCCTGGTCATCACGGACATCAGCTGCTTCTTCAGCAAACAGTGCGGCGTGCTGATGTGCATCGCCACCAGGCTGTGCGGGAAGAAGAATGGCTCCAGCACCAAAGCCAAGGAGGCGGAAGAAGGCAAAGCAGCCTACTTGTGAGTAGAAGACCCTTCCCGTTTTTAGTTTTGGAGGAACATAGAAACATAGAAAATAGGTGCAGGAGTAAGCCGTTCGGCCCTTCGAGCCTGCACCGCCATTCAATGTGATCATGGCTGATCATCCAACTCAGTATCCTGTACCTGCCTTCCCTCCATACCCCTTGATCCCTTTAGCCACAAGTGGCACATCTAACGCCCTCTTAAATATAGCCAATGAACTGGCCTCAACTACCTTCTATGGCAGAGAATTCCAGAGACTCACCACTCTCTGTGTAAAGAATGCTTTCCTCATCTCGGTCTTAAAGGAATTCCCCCTTATCCTTAGACTGTGACCCCTTGTTCTGGACTCCCCCAACATCGGGAACAATCTTCCAGCATCTAGCTTGTCCAACCCCTTAAGAATTTTCTAAGTCTCTATCAGATCCCCCCTAAATCTTCTAAATTCTAGCGAGTACAAGCCGAATCTATCCAGTCTTTCTTCATATGAAAGTCCTGCCATCCCAGGAATCAGTCTGGTGAACCTTCTCTGTACCCCCTCTATGGCAAAACGGCGGGGAAACAGGCCTCTCGGGAAACAGACCAGCGATCACCTGAGAACCACCTATGCATGTTTTCCTGAGGTGCTTCCTGACCCGCTGAATTACTCCAACACCTGGTGGGTTTTTTTGATTGAGTAGTTTAGTTTGGTTTAGTTTAGTTTAGGGATACAGCGCGGAAACAGGCCCATCGGCCCAGCACTTCCGCGCCGACCAGCGATCCCCGCACATTAACACTACCCTACACACACTAGGGACAATTTACTATTGACGCCTGCACCTACTTTCTATATTTCTAGGAGTCCACACCGCCCAGCGATCACGGCACTTTTACACTACCCTACACACACTTGGGACAATTTGTTTTTAACACTACTTTTGTAGCCAATTAGCCTACAAACCTGTACATCTATGGAGTGTGGGAGGAAACCGAAGATCCCAGAGAAAACCAACGCAAGTCACAGGGAGAACGCACAAAACTCCGCACAGACAAACACCCGTAGTCGGGATCGAACCCGGGTCTCTGGCGCCGCAAGTGCTGAGGAGCAGCATCTCGACCGCTGCGCCAACGCACCACCCCTGCATTTGGTTCAGTTTAGTGTAGTTTTGGAGGTACATCGTCGGAACAGGCCTCGTTCTTGGCAGCCCCCTCCCCCACCCCTCCCCCACCCCTCCCCCATCCATCCCCCACCCCTCCCCCATCCATCCCTCCAGGTCCCTCCTTCATTCTCAGCGACCCTCCTTCGCTAGGCAACACCCCCCCCCCCCCCCCAATGCTCTCAGCAGCTATAGGAGCAGCACAACGGCACGGAGACCCGGGTTCGATCCCGACGACAGGTGCTGTCTGTATGGAATTTGTACCTTCTCCCCCAGACCTGCGTGGGTTTTCTCCGAGATCTTCGGTTTCCTCCCACACTCCAAAGAAGTGCAGATTTGCAGGTTAATTGGCTTGGTGTGAATGTAAACTGTCCCTAGTGTGTGTAGGGCAGCGTTAATGTGCGGGGATCGCCGGTCGGCGCGGACTCGGTGGGCTGAAGGGCCTGTTTCCGCGTTGTATCTCGACACAAAACTAAACTAAGCCCGGGCCGTACGTCCTGTTTCCCTGCTGTACGACTCTACCGGCGCTCCCCGCTCTCTCTCCCCAGGAAGGACGGATCGAAGGAACCGATCGTGGAGATGAGGACAGAAGATGAACCAATCACAAACCACGATGGGAGCTCAGCGAACGAACCAAACGAGACCACGCCTCTCACCGAGCCAGAGTAAGTAGTGCCGCCTCCAATCACCAGTGCCCAATGGCCAATGGTTCAACGGTCAATGGTCAATGGCCAATGGTTCAATGGCTCAATGGTCCAATGGCTCAATGGCTCAATGGTCCAATGGCTCAATGGGTCAATGGATCAATGGCTCAATGGGTTAATGGCCCATTATCAATGGTTCAACGGTCAATGGTCAATGGTTCAATGGCTCAATGGCTCAATGGCTCAATGGCTCAATGGGTCAATGGCTCAATGGGTCAATGGCCCATTATCAATGGTTCAACGGTCAATGGGTCAATGGCTCAATGGTTCAATGGCCAATGGCTCAATGGGTCAATGGCTCAATGGCCAATGGTTCAATGGTCAATGGCTCAATGGCTCAATGGGTCAATGGCTCAATGGTCAATGATCAATGGGTCAATGGCCAATGAGTCATTGAGTCAATAGCTCAATAGTCAGTAGTGAATAGTTAGTAGTTAGTAATCAGTAGTAGTAGTTAGTAATCAGTGGTCAGTAATCAGTGGTCAGTAGTCAATGGTTAATAGTCAATAGTGTTTTATTTGTCACATGCAACTGCACAGTGACATTTATTTTGCATATATTACACATAATTTTTGCGGCGTTATTCAAAGTCCACAAAGTGCGGTCGGCCCGTGTGCCCGATGTACTGGAGCAGTTCCCACCAACCCGATGTCCCTCCCCTCTCCTCGCCCCCTGCGGCGCCCCCTGCAGCCGAGGCATTAGCCCGGGTCACCCTCCCTACCGGCCCTCGCTCCTCCCGCCCGACGTCTCCAGCGGCCCCCCCCCCCCCCGGTTGCGCCGACCGACGAAGCTCTGGTGGGGACGGGCGGGCTGTGGGATGGGCTCACAGGAGGTCCACCTCTCTGTCGTCTCACTAAGGTCTCGCTCTCTGGTTCCTGGAATCCGAAAGACACCTCTTGGACATGCTAGAGGCAGGAAACATGTTCCCGATGTTGGGGGAGTCCAGAACCAGGGCCCACAGTTTCAGAATAAGGGGTAAGCCATTTAGAATGGAGACGAGGAAACACTTTTTCTCTTTCGTCCACTCTTACGTCCACTCTTTCACCATTCTGTACTCCGTGAGAACGGAATGAAAGGGGACCCCTTCCGTGCTCCAAAATTCTCTGTGGGCCATGCAGCGTCAATGGCGAGAAGTTTCCCATGCTGGGGAGACTAGAACTAACCTCAGGATGACGCCTTGGGTGCAGGAAAGACCAGGACCAGAGGGCACAGCCTCAGCATTAAAGGACGTAACTTCAGAATGAAGATGAGGAGGACTTTCTTTATCCAGACGGTGGTGAATCTGTGGAAATCACAGACGGCTGTGGAGGCCAAGTCAGTGCCTAATTTTACGGCAGAGATAGATAGATTCTTGATTAATACGGGTGTCAGGGGTTACGGGGGAGAAGAAAAGAGAATGGGGTTAGGAGGGAGAGATAGATCAGCCATGATTGAATGGCGGAGTAGACTTGACGGGCCGACTGGCCTAATTCAACTCCTATCCCTCACGACCCGATGAAACGTCGCCTGTCCATGTTCGACAGAGACGCTGCCTGATCCGCTGAGTTACTCCAGCACTTTGTGTCTTTCTTTTTGGTCCGATGATGTCTTTGGAGTTGGGTTTCACCAGAGGCAACAACCATGCAGTGTGAAGGCCCGGCCCAACTTGGCGATTTTGTTCGGTGATTGCCGGCATCATGGACCGGCATATCAGGTCACCGAAAAATTCGCGCTGTGATGAAGTGTTTTGTCAAGTGTGGCAACATTCTTCTTCTCCCCGCTGGATTTTTGAAATGGCCAAAATCTTTCCACCGAAAGAAATCGCCAAGTGGGACAGGCCCTTGATACTTCTCACCCTTTTCTATCCCCCCCCCCCCAGGAAGTTACCACTGAAGGAAGGCAACGGCAAGGAGTGCTTGAGTCCAGAAAGCCTGGAGGAAGTTGTGCCGAACGACGTCGTCCAGCCTAAAGAAGACGGCACCAAAGCTTAATCAGAAGAACGCTTTGTCCAAGACGCTAGCAAAACACCGTATACCTTGCCCGGCCAATGTTTCTGGGAAAGGAAGTCCATAATTTGTGAGGTCAAGGTATCAGAATGGCTTTGGAAACTTTCCTAAGTTGCATTTTCAGTAATACACAAAAAAAAATCACGAATTTTGTCCTAGTTTTTTCTGGAAGGATTTTTGGAGAAAAAAAAAGATATTTGTCTTAAATTTTTTTTTCCCCCTTTTGCTGTTAAGAAAATTTTAAAAAAGTGTGACATGTAACTGATATTGTGGAGTTAAAGTTAAAAAAAAAATCGATCTTTATATTGCTCTCTTAATGTAAATATATATACATATATTATATAGCAGGCAGAACACAGTCTGTTGTTTCCCGGTCAGTGAAGTCTTATCTATTCTTGTAACGAAGGAGAATGCGACTCTGTCACTTGTTCTACCCCTTATTCCTTTCAGCGGCCTGAGACGGAGAGAGGGTATCGTCGTCAGATAGTCAGCAGGCTTTGCACAATTCAAGTCAAACAGGGCTGGTGATTCACCTCACCAGCGACGTCACTCTCCACGTTCCGCCTTCCACCTGCTGCTTGATAGAAACATAGAAAATAGGCGCAGGAGTAGTAGGCCATTCGGCCCTCCGAGCCAGCACCGCCATTCAATGTGATCATGGCTGATCGTCCCCAATCAGTACCCTGTTCCCCTGACTCCACTATCTTTAAGAGCCCTATCTAGCTCTCTCTTGAAAGTATCCAGAGAACCGGCCTCCACCGCCCTCTGAGGCAGAGAATTCCACAGACTCACAACTCTCTGAGAGAAAAAGTGTTTCCTCGTCTCCATTCTAAATGGCTTCCCCCTTTTTCTTAAACTGTGGCCCCTGGTTCTGGACTCCCCCAACATCGGGAACATGTTTCCTGCCTCTAGCGTGTCCAAACCCTTAACAATCTTATATGTTTCAATGAGATCCCCGCTCATCCTTCTAAACTCCAGAGTTTAGATTGTGGATGATCATGGCTGATCATCCACAATCAGTACCCCCGTTCCTGCTTTCTCCCCCATATCCCTTGATTCCATTAGCCCCCAAGAGCCACATCCAACTCTCTCTTGAAAGCATCCAGTGAATTGGCCTCCACTGTCTTCTGTGGCAGAGAATTCCACAGATTCACAACTCTCTGGGTGAAATTTTTTTTCTTCATCTCAGTCCTAAATGGCCGACCCCTTATTCTCAAACTGTGACCAGAGGCAACAGCAGTGCAGTGTAATTTTTCTCACCTCATGATCTCATGTTCCTTCCTTTTGGAGTTTTTTGGATCCTATCACCCACCTTCCAATCCGAGCCATCCCAGAGAACACCGAGCCTCCACAAAACTTCCTAGATATTGGAGTCATCTCCATCCCTTGTCGCCGCTGCCTGTCCCAGTGTGGAACGGCCCTGGAAGGACAGAGATCGATGTCCACACCATCATAGTGGTTGCAACCGTGTGGTGGGATGTCTGTCTGAAGGGAAGTCACACACGCACATGCACGCAGTACCCGCACACACATACATGCGCGCACACGCAAATATACACATACACACTTATACAAACATACACGCACTAGCACACACGCACACGTGCTTGCACGCATTTACACGCGCACTCACACCGTACACACCTACACACACACACACACACGTTTATATTTACATGCATGCACACTTGCACGCACGTGCATTTACACTTACATGCACACATTTACACTAGCACACACACACCAACGCACG
This sequence comes from Raja brachyura, assembly GCA_963514005.1. The sequence goes on along the minus strand of OY740792.1, from coordinate 6,230,281 downwards.
CATGCACAGACAACCATACATCCACACACTCCCCCCCACACACCCACACACACACACTCCCCACACACACGCACAAACTCACACACACTCACTCCCCACACGCAAGCACCCTCACACACACACACACACAAACTCACTCACTCATACACACACACACTCACACTCCATTGGCCCAGCCCTACAGAAGGAGGGAGTCATTGGCTGAGCTGACGGATCCAGCCATTGGAGGGAGGGAGTCATTGGCCCAACCACACAGAGCAGAGAAATTGGGGGAAAGTCCACTGTGGAGAACAGTCGCTGTATCTGCGTTACAATTCACTGTCACACAAGTTCACAAGTGACAGGAGTAGAAATAGCCCATTCGGCCCATCGAGTCCAATCCGCCGTTCAATCGTGGCTGATCTCTGCCTCCTAATCACATGTTCCTACCTTCGCCCCATAACCCTTGACACCCGTTCTAATCAAGAACTTGTCCATCTCTGCCTTAAAAATATTCTCTTGACTTGGCCTCCACGGCCCTCTGTGCCAATGAGTTCCACAGATTAACTACCCTCTGACTAAAGAAGTTCCTCCTCACCTCCTTTCTAAAAGAGCGGCCTTTAATTCTGAGGGTATAACTGGTCCTAGACTCTCCCACCAGTGGAAACATCCTCTCCACATCCACTCTATCTGCGCCTTTCATTATTCTGTGAGTTTCAATGAGGTCCCCGCCTCAACCTTCTAAACTCCAGCGAGTACAGGCCCAGTGCCGTCAAACTCTCATCATATGCTAACCCACTCATTCCTGGGATCATTCTTGTAAACCCTCCCTCTGGACCCTCTCCAGAGCTAGCACATCCTTCCTCAGATATGGTGGCCAAAACTGCTGACTGTAGTCCAAATGCAGCCTGACCAGCACCTTATGGAGCCTCAACTTGACATATTCTTGCAATGCTCTAAGTTTCAGGGCTCCATAGGATGGAGAAGACTTAGCTTTGGATGTTAAGTTTCCATCTGAAGATAGGTGCTTAGAGGCGGGGTGTGTGAAGGGGGTTTTAAAGGGAGGCAGGGGGTTTTTCCAGGACCCCAAGAGCTAGTTCATATGCATGTGAGAAGGGCTGGATCAGACCGTTTCATCAAGCCCTGCCCTGCTCTTCCATAAGGTCACATAGAACATGAGGATGTTGCCAGGACTCGAGGGTCTGAGCTACGGGGAGAGGTTGAGCAGGCTGGGTCACTATTGGAGCACAGGTGGATGAGGGGTGATCTATTGGGACGCATAGAATCATGAGATGAATGGATCGGGTAGAAGCACAGAGTCTCTTGCCCAGAGTAGGGAAATTGCCCAGAGTAGGTTCACAACCTTTTTTTTGTCCCGTTTACCCCTGGCAACTTTAATAGCACATAACAATGCAACTTGACTAATTTATGAACAAATAAACACAGTCAGTCAATGAGAAAAAATATGTACAAATCCCAAACCAACAAATTTACCCCAGGATGGGAACCCTTGACATAGGTGGAGGGGTAAAGATTTAATACGTTTTTGAAGGGTAACTTTTTCACACAAAGGGTGGTGGGTGTATGGAACGAGCTGCCAGAGGAGGTAGTTGAGGCTGGGACAATCCCAACGTTTAAGAAACAGTTAGACAGGTACATGGATAGAACAGGTTTGGAGGGATATGGGCCAAGCGCAGGCAGGTGGGACTAGAGTAGCTGGGGCATGTTGGCCGGTGTGGGCAAGTTGGGTCGAAGGGCCTGTTTCCACACTGTATCACTCAATGACTCGCAAGAACTAGAGGACATCATACCATCTTGTGAAGACCATGCTGACATAGAACACAGGACAGCCCAGCACAGGAACAGGCCCACAAGGCCTGTTCCGCACAAGATGCCAAGTTAAACTGAGCTCGCCTCGCCTGCACATGATCCATATCCCTCCAGTCCCCGCACTCCAAACCTGTCCTATCCATGGGAAAATTCCATGGGAGTTGGGAAAACCCCGCACGTGATTGCCGCGCTCGTGAATCACCTAGTCCGTGGAACCAAATGAGGCATCAAAATAATTCCAATGAGAGGCTGCTTCCAGCCAACACTGGGGCTGAGAGAACTTGGTCGCCGGATGTGCAGAGGATGTTTCCACTGGTGGGAGAGTCTAGGACCAGAGGCCACAGCCTCAGAATTAAAGGACGTTCCTTTGGGAAAGAGATGAGGAGGACTTTCTTCAGTCATTAAACTTAAATGCAAACAAATTGATTAGTAGGGGTGTCAGGGGATATGGGGAGAAGGTCGGAGAATGGGGTTAGGAGATGGAGACAGATCGGCCATGATTGAATGGGGTAGCCACTCCTTTCCACGACCTTGTCCTGCTATCCCAATCCACTCCCAGAAGTCGGAGAGGAGAGAGGGGGAGATGATGAGTCAGTCCACAGTTGTCCCAATCATGGTCTCCAAGATGCTCCAAGGACACTCGGGCAGGTACAGTTCATGGCTACATAGAAACATAGAATTGGTGCAGGAGGAGGCCATTCGGCCCTTCGAGCCAGCACCGCCATTCATTGTGATCATGGCTGATCGTCCCCAATCAAAAACCCGTGCCTGCCTTCTCCCCATATCCCTTGACTCCACCAGCCCCTAGAGCTCTATCTAACTCTCTCTTAAATCCATCCAGTGACTTGGCCTCCACTGCCCTCTGTGGCAGGGAATTCCATAAATTCACAACTCTGTGGGTGAAAATGTTTTTTGGGGAGAAGGTCGGAGAATGGGGTTAGGAGGGAGACATAGATCAGCCGTGATTGAATGGGGTAGTGGCGATGACGGGCCGAATGGCCTTATTCTGCTTCTATCGCCTATGATATCTGTTCCTCTTCTTTACACACTCGTTCAGTCTAATGACCAATGACATCACCAGCTCACCAGGAAAGCCCATCTCCGTGAGGCAGTGGGGACTTGAGAGCACAAGATGTTTAGCTTAGTTTAGAGATACAGTGTGAAAGAGTCCCACCGACCCACCGAGACCGTGCCGACCTGCGATCGCCCGCTCACACTAGTTCTACGTTTCACTTCCTGCACTTTAGACATTTGCGATGCAGCCTGGAGACAGGCCCTTCGGCCCACCGAGTCCACGCCGACCAGACATCACCCCCGTACACTAGCACTATCTCACACACAAATTCCACTGCCCTCTGTGGCCGGGAATTCCACAAATTCACAACTCTCTGGGTGAAAATATTTTTTCTCACCTCAGTCTTAAATGGCCTCCCTTTATTCTAAGACTGTGGCCCCTGGTTCTGGCCTCGCCCAACATTGGGAACATTTTTCCTGCATCTAGCTTGTCCATTCCTTTTATAATTTTATATGTTTCTATAAGATCCCCCCTCATCCTTCTAAACTCCAGTGAATACAAGCCTAGTCTTTTCAATCTTTCCTCATATGACAGTCCCGCCATCCCAGTGATCAATCTCGTGAACCTGCGCTGCACTGCCTCAATCACAAGGATGTCCTTCCTCAAATTAGGAGACCAGAACGGTACGCAATACTCCAGATGTGGTCTCACCAGAGCCCTATACAACTGCAGGGGCTCTGGAGTTCAACGGTTTAGAGGGATGTGGGCCAAACGCGGGTAGGTGGGACTAGTGTAGAGGGGGCATCATGGTGGGAACGGACAAGTTGGGCCGAGTGGCCTGTTTCAGTGCTGTCCGACTCTCTAACTGAGATGGGAGCCCTCCACCATTCACCTACATCAGGGGAGACTCAAGGTGACGTTCTGGCCATTGTGTTGGGGACTGGGGAAAGGAATAACCCTGTTCAAGGAGGAGAGCTTAGGTATTATCACTACAAGGATAGCTCCCACACTGTTCATAACTGGGTCCATAGGTTCCAGGAGCAGAATTAGGCCATTCGGCCCATCAAGTCTACTCCGCCATTCAATCATGGCTGATCTATCTCTCCCTCTCGTATCTGCCTCCACCACCAACCCTGGCCATGCGCTCCAAGCCCCCACCAATCTCTGTGGTAAAGAGGAGAAGCTGACCTGCACTTAAGTTGCAAGAGGAGAATTAGACCATTCGGCCCATCGAGTCTACTCCGGCATTTGATTGTGGCTGATCTATCCAACCTCCTGCCGTCTCCCCATAACCCTTGACGCCCGCACAAATCAAGAATCTATCTATCTCGGCCTTAAAAATACCCATTGAGTTGGCCTCGGCAGCCGCCTGTGGCAGAGAATCCCACAGATTCACCACCCTCTGACTAAAGAAATCCCTCCTCATCTCCTTTCTGAAGGAAACGTCCTTATATTCTCAGGCTGTGGCCTGTGATCGATCTCTTTCCCTCTCAACCCCATTCCCCTGCCTTCTCCCCGTAACCCCGGACGCCCGTACTAATGGCGACTGTTCTGCGGGCCTCACCCCCCCTGCCGCGAGTCCCGGTCCTCGACTCTGCCCCCCCCCCCCCTTCCCTCTCGTCGGGTGAATTGGCTGTCGGGTTGTCTCCCTCCCTCGGGCTTTGAGCTTTCGGGGTGCAGGCGGTGAAACGATGTGGGGCACTGCCGACGATGCTTGTACTCCGGGTCGATGCCTGTACTCCACAACCACTGCTGTTTATGTATCGGAGGAAGCTGTGACTAGTTGGTAGCCAGCGTGCAGATGTGACACCATGTACTGATGTGCAAAATATCACTCACCCCACCCCACCCCACCCCACCCCACCCCACTGTGTCTTTTCTAATTAAATGCCTTGTGTGCAGCTCCTCCTGCATGTTGGAAACAAAAATAAAAGGTGAACTTTTCTTTTTTTTTTAAAGTGTATAAACTAACGCGTTGTACCGTGTCCGCACTTCACGCTCTCTCTCCCTCTCCCTCTCCCTCTCCCTCTCGTCTCTCCGAGAGGCACAAGGTTGGTGGCACCATCGTCCCGACAAATCTGCAGATCATCAAACAAGGCCAAAATATCCAAGTTAATCGTTAATCCCGACATCCTTTACTGGAGATCGGCACAAACTGCTGGAGTAACTCAGCGGGACAGGAGGCGTCTCTGGAGAGAAGGAATGGGCGAAGGTATGGGCCAAGTGGGACTAGTGCAGCTGGGACATGTTGGTCGGTGTGGGCAAGTTGGGCCGAAGGGCCTGTTTCCACGCTGTATCGCTCTAAGCCTCGATCTGTGCAATGGACTGAAGATAGGCACATAACGCTGGAGTAACTCCGCGGGACAAGCAGCATCTCCGGAGGGAAGGAACGGGCGACGTTTCGGGTCGAGACCCTTCTTCAGACTGATGTCAAGGGAGGGGGAGGTACATGGATAAGGAAGTGTAAGGCGTGAAAACACAACAAAGGGAATGGAGATCAAGGAAAATGGAGAATAGATCACTCTATTCGCCTCTGACCCCGACCCCCCACCCTTGTCGTGTCTTCACCATCCCCCCTGTCCTCCCCCTTTCCAATACGGAATGGTCTGTTCTCAGCAGAGGCCTCACCTTTGTTCCCCCCTCCCCCCACCTAGTACGGGGTCCGCCATGACGTCGAACTTTGGAAGGAGTCCTCGCCACCAAGTGATGACCCCTTCTCACGTCTCCACCGGTCCCCCTCCTCATGGGGTCCCTCCACCCTCTCTAGACCTTTATATTTCCAACTGCTTGTTAAAAAAAAATGAAATTAAGCCCTGCATCCTTCATTGGAAATTGGCACAAAAGGCTTCAAGTCAAGTCAAGTTTGCATACGAGATGTGCAGTGAAATGAAAAGTGGACAATGCTCGCGGACTTTGTGCAAAAACAAACTACAAAACAGAATAGTAATTACATAGAGGGTACACAAAAGGCTGGAGAAACTCAGCGGGTGCAGCAGCATCTAAGGAGCGAAGGAGATAGGCGACGTTTCGGGTCGAGACCCTTCTTCAGACTGGTCAGGGATCAGGGAAACGAGAGATATAGACGGTGATGTGGAGAGATAAAGAACAATGAATGAAAGATATGCAAAAAAGTATCGATGATAAAGGAAACAGGCCATTGTAAGCTGTTTGTAGTGTGAAAATGAGAAGCTAGTGCGACTTGGGTGGGGGAGAGATAGAGAGTGAAGGAATGCCAGGGCCCGAGGGCTGAGGGAGAGGTGGGAAGGGGAGGAGGCAGCAAGGGTTAACAGAATTGAGAAAATTCAATGTTTAAGCCCAGAGGATGCAGACTCCCCAAGCGGAATATGAGGTGCTGTTCCTCCAACTTGCGGTGTTGCTCACTCTGGCCGTGGAGGAGGCCCAGGACCGAGAGGTCGGATACGGAATGGGAGAGGGAGTTGAAGTGCTGAGCCACCGGGAGGTCGGGTTGGTTATTGCGGACCGAGCGGAGGTGTTCAGCGAAACGATCGCCAAGCCTCCGCTTGGTCTGGGGCGAGTGTAGTTCCCATAGTGCGATCGACCGAACGCACCGCTCTCTGCAGAGCCTTCTTGTCCCGGGCAGAGCGGTTCCCAAACCAGATTGTGATGTTTCCTGACAAGATGCTTTCTGGAGCCGCGGAGTAGAGGCACTGGAGGATCCTCAGAGAGGCTCGAATCACTCAGCGGGACAGGCAGCATCTCTGGAGCGAAGGAGACCCATGACGCACCAGCTTCTTGTTCTCACCTAGCCCACAGCTAACAATGGCCCATTTCCTTTATCATCGTCACTTAATTTGCGAATATCTTTCATTCATTTGTTCTATATCTCCCTCCATCACCATCTATGTCTCTCCTCTTCCCTTCCACTCGGCGGGACAGGCAGCATCTCTGGAGGGAAGGAATGTGTGACGTTCCGGGACCAGACCCTTCTTCAGTCACCGCTCAACTCACGATGTATCAAGGGTCGCCAACTTTCTCACTCCCAAATAAGGGACAAATCCCTGACGGCAATCCGTTGCCTGACTCGGCCATGGCTGGGTGAATGATGAGTTGGCCTGGGTGCTGGACTGCACACAAAGCCCAGCCGGCGGGCCAGCTGAGGAGTTTTGGCCCCGGGGGCCGCGCGCAAAGTCGCGCTCCGACCCGACAGTCCACTCGACCCGAGTAGCAGCAGTCAAATACGGGACAAGGGTGGTCCCGTACGGGGCAAACCAATTTAGCCCATTATACGGGATGTCCCGGCTAATACGGGACGTCCCGGCTAATACGGGACAGTTGGCAACCCTACAAGGGTCTCACGTACAGCACACAATCTCAACATGCCACACACCAAGTGTGCAAATGGTGCACGTTTACCCGCAGTGAATTTAACAAGTGTGAGTGCATTGCACACTTCCTCCGTCAAAATCATTTCTGGTGGAGTTTATTGAAGGAAAGAACTGCTGAAATTCAATGCAGTTGCACAATTGAGTCTGAGTTCAATTTATTATTGTCAGCTTGGGTGTGAGCTGCCCAAACAAAATATGAGGTGCTGTTCCTCCAATCTGCGTTGGGCCTCACTCTGACAGTGGAGGAGGCCCAGGACAGAAAGGTCAGTGTGGGAATCAATGGGACGGGGAGTTCAAGTGTTTAGCACTTCAACCCACTGGAGTCGACGCCGACTATCGATCACCCGTTCACGCTAGTTCTATGTTATCCCACTTTCTCATCCACTCCCCACACACCTGGGACAATCTACAGAGGCCTAGTTAACCTACAAAACCCGCACGTCTTTGGAGTGCGGGAGGAAACCGGAGCACCCGCGCAGGCGGTCACGAGCAGAATGTGGAAACTCCGTACCAACAGCACCCGAGGACAGGATCGAACCCGGGTCTCGGGCGCCGAGAGGCAGATCGGATCAGTGGACAAGTTCGATTCAATTTGGCCTTTCTGGGGTGAAGCGAGTTACTAAGAAGGGGCGATCAGTGTTGGAGGTGTGTAAGAAAGAACTGCAGATGCCGGTTTAAATCGAAGGTGGACACAAAATGCTGGAGTAACTCAGCGGGTGATGCAGCATCTCTGGAGAGAAGGAATGGGCGACGTTTTGGGTCCTTCTCTCCAGAGATGCTTAGGTCTCGACCCGAAGCGTCGCCCAGTCCTTCTCTCCAGAACTGCTGCCTCACCCGCTGAGTTACTCCAGCATTTTGTGTCTACCTGCAACCAGCGTTGGTTTCATTTCGGGGACTGGATCTGCAGCGGGGCAGCTTGTAAGTGGGGCAGTAGCGGGGAGTGCGGACATTGTCCTGGGAATGGCGGAGGAAGTGTAAGGGGTTTTGGGGAGAAGGCCGAGGGAGAGATGGATCGGCCATGATTGAATGACAGAGCAGACTTGATGGGCCGAATGGCCTAATTCTGCTTCCCACCAGATCCTACCAAAGATGTGAGCCTGGGACCAAGTAAAAGAGACAAGAGGTCAACTGGTGGCTGGCAATCTAAGTGGTGCACTTGAACAGGTGGGAGAGGCGGGTTTAGTTTAAGTTAGAGATACAGCGCGGAAACAGGCCCTTCGGCCCACCAAGTCCGTGCCGACCAGCGATCACCCCGTACACTAACACTCTCCTACACACACGGGACAATATACAATCTTTACCGAAGCCGATTAATCTACAGATTTTTGTGGAGAGTGGGAAGAAACGGGAGCACCCGGAGAAAACCCACGCAGGTCACGAGGAGAACGTAGAAACTCTGTCTAGACAGCGCCCGCGGTCAGGATCGAACCCAGGTCTCTGGCGCTGAGAAACCCTATTCTTGCCATAGAGGGGGTTCAGAGAAGGTTCACCAGACTAATTCCTGGGATGTCGGGACTTTCATATGAAGAAAGACTGGATAGACTCGGCTTGTACTCGCTGGAATTTAGAAGATTGAGGGGGGATCTTATAGAAACGTACAAAATTCTTAAGGGGTTGGACAAGCTAGATGCTGGAAGATTGTTCCCGATGTTGGGGGAGTCCAGAACAAGGGGTCACAGTCTAAGGATAAGGGGGAATTCCATTAGGACCGAGATGAGGAAAACATTCTTTACACACAGAGTGGTGAGTCTGTGGAATTCTCTGCCACAGAAGGTAGTTGAGGCCAGTTCATTGGCTATATTTAAGAGGGAGTTGGATGTGGCTCTTGTGGCTAAAGGGATCAGAGGGTATGGAGAGAAGGCAGGTACGGGATACTGAGTTGGATGATCAGCCATGATCATATTGAATGGCGGTGCAAGCTCGAAGGGCTGAATGGCCGACTCCTGCACCTATTTTTCTACGTTTCTATGAGAGGCAGCAACTCTACCGCTGTGCCACCGTGCAGCTCTGGTAATGGAATGGTTCAGTTGCCTGATAACAGAGGGGAAGGAACTGGTGGGGGGGGGGGACAATTATCCTACAAACTCGCACATCTGTGGGGATGCGGAAGCCAGAACACGCCCGGTGACAGGTAGAACGTGCAAACTCCACGCAGACAGCAGCAGCAAGTCAGAAATGAACCCGGGTCTGTGCCGCTGTAAGGAAGCAGCTTTACCAACTGCACCACAGTGCTCCCCTTAATTACTACAGCACATGAGGCTCTTTAACCCATCAAGATGACTATAATGATAGAATCAATACAGCAGGAGGCCATTTGGCCCATTGAGGTAATGCCAGCTTCTGGTAGAGCCTATTTCTGTGCTAATTAAGTCCAAGGAAACAAGCAGGTTGGGTAACTATAGTAGGGTGGAGATTATTCCATGCTTTAATTGTGCGGGGGAAGAACAAATTGCTGTACACATCTGTCTTGGTCGCTGGAAGGGCCAAATGGCCTACTCCTGCTCCTATTGTCTATTCATTCAATCCTTATGGTAAAGCTGCTGCTACTGCATTGATGCACCAGAGGGCGCTTCACCACTGGCCACCCCTTTCCGCAGAGACCGTTCCCTCCGCAACTCCCTGGTCAACTTGGCCCTTCCCACCCCCTCCCCAGGTACTTTCCCCTCCAAACGCAGAGGATGCAACACCTGTCCCTTTACCTCCCTCCTCAACTCCATCCAAGGACCACGACAGTCTTTCCAGGCGAGGCAGAGGTTCACTTGCGCCTCCGCCAACCTCACCTACTGTATCCGCGGTTCCAGGTGTCAACTTCTCTACATCGGCGAGACCAAGCGGAGGCTCGGCAATCATCTCGCTGAACACCTCCGCTCAGTCCGCCTTAACCTACCTGATCTCCCGGTGGCTCAGCACTTCAACTCCCCCCTCCCATTCCCAACCTGTCCTTTCTGTCCTGGGCCTCCTCCATTGTCAGAGTGAGGCCCAGCGCAAATTGGAGGAACAGCACCTCATATTTCGCTTGGGTAGTTTACACCCCAGCGGTATGAACATTGACTTCTCTAACTTCAAGTAGCCCTTGCTTTCCTTCTCTCTCCGTCCCTCTCCCACCCTAGTTCTACGACTAGTTTCACTTTCCTCCTGATTAATTTTACTGTTTGTACACCTCATTGTCATCTTCCCCTCAGCCAACAGTGAACCATTCTACATTTTCCTTGATCATCGTCTGCTTTCATCTGTTGTTTTCACATGTTTAGTTTAGTTTAGAGTTACAGCACAGTAGCAGGCCCTTCGGCCCATCGAGTCCGTGCGGGCATCCGCACACTAGCACTATCCTGCACACACTAGGGACGATTTACATTTATACCAAGCCAATTAACCTACAAACCAGTACGTCTTTGGAGTGCGGGAGCAAACCAGAGATCCCAGAGAAATCCGTCACAGAGATAACAATAGACAATAGGTGCAGGAGTAGGCCATTCGGCCCATCGAGCCAGCAGCACCATTCAATGTGATCATGGCTGATCATCCCCAATCAGTACCCCGTTCCTGCCTTCTACCCATATCCCCTGACTCCGCTATTTTAAAGAGCCCTATCTAGCTCTCTCTTGAAAGTATCCAGAGAACCGGCCTCCACCGCCCTCTGAGGCAGAGAATTCCACACACTCACCACTCTCTGTGAGAAAAGGTGTTTCCTCGTCTCCGTTCTGAATGGCTTACTCCTTATTCTTAAACTGTGGACCCTGGTTCTGGACTCCCCCAACATCAGGAACATGTTTCCTGCCTCTAGCGTGTCCAAACCCTTAATAATCTTATATGTTTCAATGAGATCCCTTCCCATCCTTCTAATCTCCAGAGTGTACAAGCCCAGCTGCTCCATTCTCTCAGCATATGACAGTCCTGCCATCCCGGGAATTAACCTTGTAAACCTACGCTGCACTCCCTCAATAGCAAGAATGTACAAACTCTGTAGACAAGCACCCGTAGTCAGGATCGAACCCGGGTCTCTGGCACTGCAAGCGCTGTGAGGCAGCAACTCTACCGCTGCACCACCGTGCCGCCCTTCCATGCCTCTGGTTTCCCTCTCCCTTGACTCCCAGTCTGAAGAAGAGCCTCAACCCGAAACATCACCCAGAGATGCTCTCCTGTCCCGCTGAGTTGCTCCAGCTTTTTGTGTCCGCCTTCAAAGATAGAGCCTATTCTGCGTGGCATTGCATTGTGGGTCATGATGGCCGCCATTGCTGACCCGCCGCTGTTGCAGGGGAATCCATCGCAAGGCGCGCGCGGGAAGGGTGAAGGTGCCTCCTCGTGTCTCCGGGTCCGAGGGGGATCAAACTCGGCAAGTGGGGGACAGGATGGAGACAGCGGAAACAGGCCCTTCGACCCGAAGATAGACACAGAGGCAGGCATTGTAAAGAGCAATTTAATGGAAAAGCTGGAAAGAGTTAACTTCTGACCAACGGCCAAAGGTACGACGGGCTGCTGCTGGTGGAAGCCGGGACCTTGGGCATGGAAGGTGGGCACTAACCAGGCCAGGAGGTGATGCCCTTCGAGGTTCAGCGGCCGGTTGCCCCTTCCTTCACACCCTCGTCGTTCCTTCATCTGGGGCCCACTGCAGCCAGGAGTTCCTTCATCTCACCCACTGCCAGCTCAGCTCAGCTCAGCTGGTGTGAGCAGCCGATTCAACACTTTGTTGTTTCACTGCGCCCAGCATCGTCCGTGCATTCACAGAGTCTTCGGTTAAACCACGGCGGGTGCCCTCTCCTGCCACGCCGGCCCCTTCTCCGCTCGCCTCACACACAGTCGCCAGACTTTCGGTTACCCCGCCACTTGCCTCCACTGTAATCTGCAGGAACATAAGTGGAGATTTTTTTTTTAACCTCGCGCAAGATATGCAACGTAGAACGGTGTAGTGTAGGAAGGAACTGCAGATGCCGGTTCGCATCGTAGATAAGACACAAAATGCTGGAGTAACTCAGCGGGACAGGCGGCGTCTCAGGATCGAGACTGGGTCGAGACCCTTCTTCAGACTGAGGGACCTATTTAACATTTTCTTTCTATCTTCGTCCGCTTTGATCTGTTGTTTCCACACCTTACCCTCCCATATCTCTCATTTCCCTCTCCCCTGACTCCCACCTTAAAGCTAAGACATTTCCACCCTAGGAAGAAAAGGTTCCGACCTGCCCTGCCCGTCTAAGCCTCCCATAATTGTGTACACTGCAGCGCAGTGGTGCAGCGGTAGAACTGCTGCCTCTGGAAGGCGACTCCAGATTGTCAAAGCTGCCACAGCCAGACATAAAAACTGTTTTTTTCCACGAGTAGTTGCTCTACTCAACAGTAGCCTCCGTTTGATCTGGTATTTTGTCGGTTCACATGCTTGATCAATGATGTTTTATCATTAATGTTCTACTATTATTAATGTTTAGTGTTTTCTGAGTCATTCGTAACTGACCAGGAATATAAAAAAGGACAGTAAAAGCGTCTTTAGATATGTTAAGGGAAAAAGCGTAGCAAAGTCAAATGTGGGTCCCTTGAAGGCAGACACGGGTGAAATTATTATGGGCAACAAGGAAATGGCAGAAGAGTTGAATAGGTACTTTGGATCTGTCTTCACTAAGGAAGACATAATCTCCCAGATGTACTGGAGGACAGAGGATCTCAGGGGGTAGAGGAACTGTAAGAAATTTTCATTCGGAGAAAAATAGTATTGGGTAGGCAAATGGGACTGAAGGATGATAAATCCCCTGGGCCTGATGGTCTGCATCCCAGGGTCTTCAGGGAGGTGGCTCTAGAAATAGTGGGCGCATTGGTGATCATTTTCCAATGTTCAATAGATTCAGGATCAGTTCCTGTGGATTGGAGGATAGCTAATGTTATCCCACTTTTCAAGAAAGGAGCGAGAGAGAAAACGGGGAATTACAGACCAGCTAGCCTGACTTCGGTGGTGGGAAAGATGCTGGAGTCAAAGATTAAAGAGGTAATAATGGGGCATTTGGATAGCAGTAAAAGGATTAGTCCAAGCCAACATGGATTTATGAAAGGGAAATCATGCTTGACTAATCTTCTGGAATTTTTTGAGGATGTGACAAGTAAAATGGATGAAGGGGTGCCAGTGGATGTAGTGTATCTAGACTTTCAGAAAGCCTTTGATAGGGTCCCGCACGGGAGACTGGTGACTAAAATTAGAGCACATGGTATTGGGGGTAGGGTGTTGACATGGATAGAAAATTGGTTGGCAGACCGGAAGCAAAGAGTAGGAGTGAACGGGTCCTTTTCAGAATGGCAGGCAGTGGCGAGTGGAGTGCCGCAAGGCTCGGTGTTGGGGCCGCAACTGTTTACCAAAATATTAATGATTTGGAAGAGGGAATTAGGAGCAACACTAGCAAGTGTGCGGATGACACAATGTTGGGTGGCAGTGTGAATTGTGAAGAGGATGTTAGGAGGTTGCAGGGTGACCTGGACAGGTTGAGTGAGTGGGCAGATGCGTGGCAGATGCAATATAATATAGATAAATGTGATCTTATCCACTTTAATGGCAAAAACAAGGGGGCAGATTATTATCTCAATGCGGTTAGGTTAGGTAAGGGGGAGGTACAGCGAAACCTGGGTGTCCTTGTACACCAGTCACTGAAAGTTGGCGTGCAGGTACAGCAGGCAGTGAAGAAAGCTAATGGAATGTTGGCCTTCATAACAAGAGGATTTCAGTACAGGAGTAAAGAGGTTCTTCTGCAGATGTATAGGGCTCTGGTGAGACCACATCTGGAGTAATGTGTACACTTCTGGTCTCCTAATTTGAGGAAGAACATCCTTGTGATTGAGGCAGTGCAGCGTAGGTTCACGAGATTGATCCCTGGGATGGCGGTACTGTCATATGAGGAAAGATTGAAAAGATTCAGCTTGTATTCACTGGAGTTTAGAAGGATGAGGGGTTATCTTATAGAAACATATAAAATTATAAAAGGGATGGACGAGCTAGATGCAGGAAAAATGTTCCCAATGTTGGGCGAGTCCAGAACCAGGGGCCACAGTCTTAGAATAAAGGGGAGGCCATTTAAGACTGAGGTGAGAAAAACCTTTTTCACCCAGAGAGTTGTGAACTTGTGGAATTCCCTGCCACAGAGGGCAGTGGAGGCCAAATCACTGGATGGATTTAAGAGAGAGTTAGATAGAGCTCTAGAGGTTAGTGGAGTCAGGGGATATGGGCAGGCACGGGTTATTGATTGGGGATGATCAGCCATGGTCGCAATGAACGGCGGTGCTGGCTCGAAGGGCCGAAGGGCCTCCGCCTGCACCTATTTTCTAGGTTGCTATGTTTCTACAAAAATTTGACATAAACATCCACCACAGCGGCTATCCACGTTCCCCACTGTGATGGAAGGCAATAAAGTCTTATCTTCCTTCCTCCTTTCCTCCCGCGGTCGGGGGAGTCCAACCATCCGTCGCCGGCGATCGAACTCCCACGTCGGGGCGGTCTAAGCTCCTGCATCGGGACAGTCGAAATCCTGCGGTTTGGAGTTCCCGACATCGGTCCCTCACCAGAGACCGCGGGCTCCACGATGTTAAAGTCTGCTGCTCCCGCCGGTTGGAGCACCAAAGGCCGGCCCCTGGCAAAGGGATCGCACGCTCCGAGATGGTAAAGTCTCTTTTGGAGCTCTAGAAGTCCCAAACAAGAGGCAGACAACTCCACGATGTTAGGCCGCAGTGCCGACGGAGATACAGCATGGAAAAAATCACATCTCCATCGAGGAAAGAAAAGTTTCCCCCCACCACCACACAATACAAAACTAAAAATAAACTAAAACATATATTTTACAACAAACTAAAAACACAAAAGAAGGAAGAGACGAAGACAGACTGTTGGCGAGACGGTCATCGTGCAGCGCCACCTGGAGGTTATGGTTCCTGACTACAGGTTATATGGAGTATGCACGTTATGACTATGACCGCGTGGATTTTCACGCTGTATCTCTAAACTAAACTATTAATCTAAACTAAATTAAACTGAACTGAACTAAGCCAAGATCTCCCCTCAGCTTGCGACGCTACAAAGAAATAAATCCAAGTTTGAAGAACAAAGCAAACCTGCCTCCCAAACACTCCCACAACATCATGCGAACAGCAAAAGAGAATTTTTCCAACTCACCAGTTTTTGGGATCTCTTCCTTAATCGTCCCCACACGGAGTACAGAGTCTGTGGGATGGGATGGGAAAAGGGAAGGCCGTCACAGGGAGAAATAAAACAGACCAGGTCTTGTAGCGCCAGTGGCTACTGCAATCCAAACACACAAACTCTGAGAACAGAAGCGTGAAAGATAAGAAACATGGACCCAGAGAGCAATGTACAATGGATCAAAGTCATCAATAGTGCACATTATAAATAGCCGCAACCAAAGATCCTATAGTGGAGCAAGATAGACCACTCCTGCTAAATGCAATGGGCTGACGTGTAGTGCGCAACGGAGCGGAACGTGGGCCTTTTTTCATCCATTTCAGTAACCCCACCCCACCCGACCCGCAGTGTAATCAACGTTGCGGGGGGACAGTTTGTGTTAACAAATTATAATTCTGAAAATGAGGAGAAGATTTTTACCAAAGAACTTTTATTTTTACGAGGATGTTTCCATAACCAGCTTCCGTCTCCGCACTGGTATCTTTGCTCCGCTGTGATGGGATCTTTGGTGCGGAGACGGAAGCCGGTTACAGAAATGGGGCCGAAAATTACCCATGAATCTGCCCATGACCGTACGACGTCTTTTTCGACGAGTGATCCATCTTGCTCCGCTATTGGATCTTTGGCCACAACCAGTTTACACACAGCACAAGGTGGTGCGGCTGATACAGTGGACGAGGCCCGGATTCAATCCCGATCTCAGGTACTGCCTCGGCCAGGCCAGCAGCACAATCTGGAACCAGTCTCACACTGGCCGCTCCCTCTTCTTCCCTCTCCCACCAGGCAAAAGGTACAGAAGTGTGAAGGCAAGCACCACCAGATTCGGGGACAGTTTCTTCCCGGCTGTTATCAGGCAACTGAACCATCCTACCACAAACAGAGAGCAGTGCTGAACTACTATCTACCTCATTGGAGACCCTCGGACTATCCTTGATCAGACTTTACTGGCTTTGCCTTGCACTAAACGTCATTCCCTTATCGTGTATCTGTACACACCACGAATGGCTCGATTGCAATCGTGTGTTGTCTTTCCACGGACTGGTTAGCACACAGCAAACGCCAATCACTGTACCTCGGTGCACATGACAATAAACTAAACAGAAACCAAAAGGGGAACTAATACCAGGATCAATGTTCTACACTAAAAGAAAAACTAAATCAACAAAATAGAGAGAGTACAGAGGAAATTTGCTAGAATGTTGCCTGGGTTCCAGCAACTAACTTAGAGAAAGGTTGAACAAGTTAGGTCTTTATTCTTTGGAGCGCAGAAGGTTAAGGGGGGACTTGATTGAGGTCTTTAAAATGATGAAAGGGATAGACAGAGTTGACATGGATAAGCTTTTCCCATTGAGGGTAGGGAAGATTCGAACAAGAGGGCATGACATGAGAATTAAGGGACAGAAGTTTAGGGGTAACATGAGGGGGGACTTCTTTACTCAGAGAGTGGTGGCTGTGTGGAATGAGCTTCCAGCAGAAGTGGTGGAGGCAGGATCGATTTTAACATTTAAAAGTAAAGTGGATAGGTATATGGACGGGAAGGGAATGGAGGGGTATGGTCTGAGTGCAGGTAGATGGGACTAGGGGAAAAGAAATGGTCGGCACAGACTGGAAGGGCCAAGAAGGCCTGTTTCCGTGCTGTAATGGTTATATGGTTATATGGTTAAATGTTGGTATTAAAACGGTTGAATGGTGCTTTAGTGTCATAGGTGGAAATGCAGTGAAATTATTTCTTACAAACAGTCTAGTAGAGTATTGCAGGACCTAGGCACAATCCCCCGATTAGCAAAGTCTATAGGAATAGCACTGATCCCGAGTGCATGAGGCACCATTTTCAAATTCCAGTCTTCAGAAGATGGTATGAAGTTCTCTAGTTCTTAAGAGTCGTAAAGGCATTGAGTGAGACAGTGTGGCAACAGGCCAAACTTGCCCACACCGGCCAACATGCTCCATCTACACTGGTCACACCTGCCTGCACTTGGTCCATATCCCTCCAAACCTGCCCTACCCATGTACCTGTCTAACTGTTTCTTAAACGTTGGGATAGTCAAGTCAAGAGAGTTTATTGTCATGTATCCCAGATAGGACAATGAAATTCTTGCTTGCTGCAGCATTACTGAATATTGTAAGCAAAAATACAGAACAGCTCAGTTCAATATACACATAAATAAACAGATAACGTGCAATAGGCTGTTACAGTTCAGTTTGTTGGCTGTGGGGAAGAAGCTGTTCCTGAACCTGGATGTAACAGATTTCAGAATCATGTACCTTCTGCACAATGGCAGCGGAGAGATGAGTGTATGGCCAGGATGGTGTGGGTCCTTGATGATGTTGGTTGCCTTTTTGAGGCAGCGACTGCGATAGATCCCTTCGATGGTGGGGAGGTCAGAGCCGATGATGGACTGGGCAGTGGTCACAACCTTCTGCATCCTTTTCCGCTCCTGGACGCTCGGGTTCCCAAATCAAGCCACGATGCAACTATCTCAACCAGCCTCAACTACCTCCTCCGGCAGCTGTAAGGCAGCAACTCTACCGCTGTGCCAACGTGCCGCCCCTGTTACGCTAGGTCGGCTCTGGATAGCGGTCCGCGTTTGTGCCACCTTACCTTCAGCTGAATGGGGAGCGAGATCCCCTGGAATCTCCGCTCCAGGCCGGAAGGCCCCACGGTCAGAGGGTGGGCCGCGGTGATCTCGTACTGCGAGCACACCCCCGTCCGGGAGATGTGGGGGCCCGGGCTGACATCGACAAACTCCCCGCACCTGTGGACACAGCCGCTGAGTGAGAAGCTACACGGGTCAAGTCCATCTTCCAACCAACCTCATTGTTGCCCTTGCATTTTTTCTTGCACACCGTTGGTCCTGGTGAGACCACACCTGGAATATTGTGTGCAGTTTTGGTCTCCTAATTTGAGGAAGGACATTCTTGGTCTCCTAATTTGAGGAAGGACCTCCTCCTGCAGCTCGTTCCATACACCCAACACCCTGTATATAAAAAAGTTGCCGGCATTCAATGTGATCATGGCTGATCATCCCCAATCAGTACCCCGTCCCTGCCTTCTCCCCATATCCCCCGACTCCGCTATCTTTAAGAGCCCTATCTAGCTCTCTCTTGAAAGTATCCAGAGAACCGGCCTCCACCGAGGCAGAGAATTGCACAGACTCACAACTCTCTGTGAGAAAAAGTGTTTCCTCGTCTCCATTCTTTGCCACAGAAGGCAGTGGAGGCCAAGTCAGTGGATATTTTTTAAGGTTTCCACTGTACCTCGAAACATGTGACAACAATGTGACAGTAAGGATTTGAGTATAGGAGCAGGGAGGTTCTACTGCAGGGTTTTGGTGAGGCCACACCTGGAGTATTGCGTACAGTTTTGGTCTCCAAATCTGAGGAAAGACATTCTTGCCATAGAGGGAGTACAGAGAAGATTCACCAGACTGATTCATGGGATGTCAGGACTTTCATATGAGGAAAGACTGGATAGACTCGGCTTGTACTCGCTGGAATTTAGAAGATTGAGGGGGGATCTTATAGAAACTTACAAAATTCTTAAGGGGTTGGACAAGCTAGATGCTGGAAGATTGTTCCCGGTGTTGGGGGAGTCCAGAACAAGGGGTCGCAGTCTAAGGATAAGGGGGAATTCCTTTAGGACCGAGATGAGGAAAACATTCTTTACACAGAGAGTGGTGAGTCTCTGGAATTCTCTGCCACAGAGGGTAGTTGAGGCCAGTTCATTGGCTATATTTACGAGGGCGTTAGATGTGGCACTTGTGGCTAAAGGGATCAGGGGGTATGGAGAGAAGGCAGGTACGGGATACTGAGTTGGATGATCAGCCATGATCACATCGAATGGCGGTGCAGGCTCGAAGTGCCGAATGGCCTACTCCTGCACCTATTTTTCTATGTTTCTATGATAACCCTAAACCTACACCTGATAAACCTATACCAGCGATCCCAGCACAAATCTACACACACTAGGGACAATTTCCAATTATACCAAGCCAATTAACCTACAAACCTGTACGTCTTTGGAGTGTGGGAGGAAACTGAAGATCTCGGAGAAAACCCACGCAGGTTACGGGGAGAACGTACAAACTCCGTACAAACGGCACCCGTAGTCAGGATGGAACTCGGGTCCCTGGCGCTGTGAGGCAGCGACTCTACCGCTGCGCCACCGCAAGGCTCATCAAAGTTCTGATGGGCTGGTGCCAAAAGCACTTCAGGCTGTGGGGTGATAAAGCTGAGGCTGGACAGATCTCCGTGCCGACCCTCCCTAACACAGTGAGCGGACGGCCAAAGCCCTGCCTGGCGGACGGACGGAGCTCTCACCTGTAAAGCTGCACCAGGTTCCTGGGCCGCAGGGCAGCCTGCTCCTCGATGCTGGCCAGCTTATGCCTGTGGGGAGAAGGGCGAGGTACAAGTGAAGAGGTGGGTACGGGCAACGGAGTGGGTACAGGTGAGGGGACGGGACATGCTAGGGGGAGCAGGCGAGGGGGGGCAGGCAAGGGGGGAGATCGGATCTGAATCTGTGGCGTTGTGAGGCAGCAACTCCACCGTTGCACCATACTTCTTGATCAGTAAGAATGGTCTCGACCCAAAACGTCGCCCATTCCTTCTCTCCGGAGATGCTGCCTCACCCGCTGAGATATTCCAGCATTTTGTGTCTATCGCTGCACCATACCTCTTGATCAGTACGGGTGTCGGGGGAGAAGGCAGGAGAATGGGGTTAGGACGGAGAGATAGAACGGCCATGATCGGCCAACGGCGGAGCAGACTTAATGGGCCAAATGGCCTAATTCTGCTCCTATCCCTTATGACCTAAAGGCCACCGTGCCTCTCCCATATTGGCAGAGTTGAATTATTATTAGGTGACCACTGTCGGTCCGGCAATACGGATATTCCCACACGGCTGCGGAAGGAAGGGTGCCGGAAAATCGGCGGCGGACCGGAGGGGTGGGAGCGGGTGAAGGGAGGGGGGTGGGACGGGCAAGGGGAAAGGGGAGGGGTGCCGGATAATCGGTGAGATGGGGGGGGGGGGGGGCGGGGGTTTCATTTTGCTTACTTTCTGTCCTTAAAGATCTCGGCAGCCACACCAGGCACCACCTCCAGCGACTCGAAGGGCAGGTCCCTGTGGATCAGTCTGTGGGCTTCTCGAGTCAGCGACTGCAGGTTCTCCTACACACACATAACAACACAGGCACTGAGAACAGGGTCCACCTTCCGAATGCTGCCACAAAATGCTGGAGCAACTCATCGGGTCAGGCAGCCATCTCTGGAGAGAAGGAATGGTTGACGTTTCGGGTCTCGCACCTCATTCTCCTGCCTTCTCCCTATAAATCCTGACAACCGTACTTATCAAGAGCCTTAAAAATATCTATTGACGGCCCCCACAGCCGTCTGTGGCAATTAATTCCACAGAATTACCTCCCTCCCTAAAGAAATTCCTCCTCATCTCCTTTCTAAAGTTACGTCCTTTTATTCTGAGGCTGTGCCTTCTGGTCCTAGACTCTCCCACTGGTGGAAACTAGCGGCAGTCTGACTTAATGAGGAGTTTGTACGTTCTCCCTGTGACCGCGTGGATTTTCTCCGGGCTCCTCCCACTTCCCAAAGACGTGCGGGTCTGTAGATTAATTGGCCCTCTGTAAAATTGTCCCTAGTGTGTAGGAAGTGGATGTGAAAGTTGGATAAGATAGAACTAGTGTGAATGGGTGGCCGCTGGCAACTGCAGGGGAAAGGGGAGATCAAAGGGAGATGTCTACTTTACAGACACAGTGCGGAAACAGGCCCTTCAGCCCATCAAACCCGCACTGACCAGTGATCCCCGCACATTAACACTACCCGACACACACAGGGAACAATTTACATTTGATACCAAGCCAATTAATCCACTTTGGAGTGCGGGAGGAAACCGAAGTTCTCGGAGAAAACCCACGCAGGTCACGGGGAGAATGTACAAACTCCGTACAGACAGCACCCGTAGTCGGGATGAAACCCAATACAATACCATTTATTGTCATTTGAACCTGAGGTTCATTGAGGTTCAAACGAAATTTAGTTTCTGCGGTCATACAAACAAGAAAAGAACCAAGACACAACACAGTTGACACAAACATCCATCACAGAGAATCTCCTCCAAACTGCGATGGAAGGCAAAGTCTTATCTCTCCCCTGCTCTCCCCGTTCTTCTCCCGATGTCAGAGTCGAAGCCCCCGGCGGGCGGCGCTAAATAACCCGGGTCTCTGGCGCTGTGAGGCAGCAACTCTACCGCTGCGCCACCGCGCCGCCAAGGGAAATGAGAGGCCTGGGGACGGGGAGGACGAGCGCACGGACGAGGGGGACCACGCGCAACGTCAATTCCTTTCCCTCTGCAGATGCTGCCTGACCCACTGGGTTCCTCCAGCACTTTGACGTTTTTTTGTTTTTGTTCAGTGTTACGAATGCCGGTGTGACTCGAACCTCCAGCCTCTCCTGGCTGTGCGTTCCAGCTCTTAGTCATAAGTGGTAGGAGCGGAATTAGGCCATTCGGCCCATCAAGTCTACTCCACCATTCAATCATGGCTGATCTATCTCTCCATCCCAACCCCATTCTCCTGCCTTCTCCCCATAACCCCTGACACCCGTAGTAATCAAAGGTAGACAAAAATGCTGGAGAACCTCAGCGGGTGAGGCAGCATCTATGGAGTAAAGGAATAGGTGACGTTCCGGGTCGAGGCCCTTCTTCAGACCTGCACAAATCAAGATTATTCTGGCCATGAAGCTTATCTCTCTCTCTGTGATCACTGGTCTCCCAACGACAGTCTCACTTCACATGGGAGAAGGGTGACACAGTGTGGTGAACACAGCAAACAGCAACTGGGGAAATCTGAGGAAGGACATTCTTGCTATTGAGGGAGTCCAGCATCAGTTTACAAGGTTAATTCCTGGGATGGCAGGACTGTCATACGCTGAGAGAATGGAGCAACTGGGCTTGTACACTCTGGAGTTTAGGATGAGAGCGGATCTTATTGAAACATATATAAGTTTGTTAAGGGCTTGGACACGCTAGAGGCAGGAAACATGTTCCCGATGTTGGGGGAGCCCAGAGCCAGGGGCTACAGTTTAAGAATAAGAAGTAAGCCATTTAGAACAGAGACGAGGAAACACTTTTTCTCACAGAGAGTGGTGAGTCTGTGGAATTCTCTGCCTCAGAGGGCGGTGGAGGCCGGTTCTCTGGATGCTTTCAAGACAGAGCTAGATAGGGCTCTTAAAAATAGCGGAGTCAGGGGATATGTGGAGAAGCCAGGAACGGGGTACTGATTGGGGATGATCAGCCATGATCACATTGAATGGTGGTGCTGGCTCGAAGGGCCGAATGGCCTACTCCTGCACCTCTTGGCTATTCTATTGAAATTCACCAGCCCTCCAACTGGGGGGAGCTAAGCCTCTGTGGCAGCAAGGAAACTGTTGACGTGTTTGGGTCAATAAACCGCATCAGGACTGACTTAAGTTAACGGGAGACCGAGTTACCCACCGATCAGGAAGCCGAGGCTTGTCAAGGCATAAATGGACACAAGGTACTGGAGAAACGCAGCAGCACCTGCTTCCGGAGTAACTCAGCAGCACTTTGCAAAGAGCCTCGCGGTTCAGAACCTCGATGGTGGGAGGAGAAGCCTCGCGATTCGACAAAGCCCGTGGCCATCTTCGCCTGGGTCTGTGGTGCCCGGGTCGGTGGCCGGCGGCGATAGTGGAGAGGTCGGCGCGGCGGTCGACGAGGGCGGAGCACGTGGAAGCGAGGACGCCGCTAGCCGAGGGAGGGAACAATGGAGGTCCCGGCGCGGGGGGGAGACGGACTGCCGTGAGGGAGAGAGGACAAAGGGGCAACTGGCGCGGGGGTGGGGTGGGATTTGCAACTTTGAAAGCGCCCTTTGTTGGCGACTATTTGCATACCGTGGCAAGGTTGGCAAGCAAGTATTCAATCAAGTATTCAATTCCAAACACACTACGGGAACTACACTCGCCCCCCTGCAGGACCTATACACCAGGAGGTGCAACTCCAGAGCCAGCAACATAATGGGGGACCCCTTCCACCCCAGCAACGGACTGTTCCAGTTGCTACGGCCAGGCAAGCACCTCCGCTGTCATGCTGCAAAAACAGAGAGGATGAGACGGGTTTCTTCCCACAGGCCATCAGGACTGTAAACTCTTATCTCACCAGGGACTCATTTACTGTTGTGTCTTTAAAAAAAAAAATGTAAATACTGGTTCTGTTCTGTTGGTCTGTTGTTTTGCATAATCCCGCAGGCCTTGCCACTTTCATTTCACTGTACATCTTGTATGCACATGTGACAAATAAAATTGACATGAATTCAATTCAGGTCAGGCAGCATCTCTGGAGAACACGGATATGGGTGACGTTTCGGGTCGGGACCTTTCCTCAGAGTCTGAAAAAGGGTCTCAACTCGAGACGTTCCTAGAGTTGCTCCTTGAGCGGTCGACCGCTCATCGTGCGTTAACCCGATCATTCCCGGGATCGTTCTCTTAAACCTCCTCTGGACCGCTCTCCGAACGCCAGCACGTCCTTCCTCAGATATGGGGCCCCAAGACTGCTCACAGTGCTCCAAATGCGGTCGGGGGGGGGGGGGGGGGGGGGGGGGTGGAGGGGGGGGAGGACGAAAGGGAGCAGGGGAATTTCTGCGGGTGACCCTCGGGAGCTCTGAGCAAGAGGGGTTGACAGAAGGCAGGCAGCAGACTCACAGCCGAGGGAGTCCATTCATCCAACCGGCTGTCCAGTATCACATCGTAACAGAATGCTCCAGCCATCACTGCAAGAGAGGGAGAGAGTCACATACCGTGGAAACTGGCCCTTCGGCCCAACTTGCCCATGCCGACCAACATGCCCCATCTACATTAATAGATGTAACCAGGTGACTCTTTGCGTGCTAGTCCCAGAATGGGTGACGTTTCAGGTAGAAACCATATAACAATTACAGCACGGAAACAGGCCTTCTCGGCCCTCCCAGTCCGTGCCGACCATTTATTTTCCCCTAGTCCCATCTACCTGCACTCAGACCATACCCGTCCATTCCCTTCCCGTCCATATACCTATCCACTTTACTTTTAAATGTTAAAATCGATCCTGCCTCCACCACTTCTGCTGGAAGATCATTCCACACAGCCACCACTCTCTGAGTAAAGAAGTTCCCCCTCATGTTACCCCTAAACTTCTGTCCCTTAATTCTCATGTCATGCCCTCTTGTTTGAATCTTCCCTACCCTCAATGGGAAAAGCTTATCCACATCAACTCTGTCTATCCCTTTCATCATTTTAAAGACCTCAATCAAGTCCCCCCTTAACCTTCTGCACTCCAAAGAATAAAGACCTAACTTGTTCAACCTTTCTCTATAACTTAGTTGCTGGAACCCAGGAAACGAAACGTCGCCCATTCCTTCTCCGCATAGATGCTGCCTCACCCGCTGAGTTACTCCGGCTTTTTGTGTCCACCTTCGATTTTACCAGCATCTGCTGTTCTTTCTTACACGTTTAAACCTATGTCCTCTGGTTCTTGATTCCCCTACTCTGTGTAGAAGACTGTGTGCATTTACCTGAACTATTCTCCTCATGATTTTATACACCTTCACAAGTGCACCCCTTATCCTCTTGTGCACCAAGGAATGGAGCCTCGGTCAGCGAAACTGCTCCCTATAGTTCAAGCCCTCGAGTCTTGGCAACATCCTCGTTCATCTTCTCTGCACTCCTTCCATCTTGGAGTCACGACATTGAACAGCACAGAAATAGGCCGTTCAGCCCACTGAACCCATGCTGGCCTTTCTCTTCCCCCCCCCCCCCCCCCCCACCTCCACACCGGGTCAGTCGGCCCACATTAGGATCACATCCTACCATGCCTCATCTGATTAGTGTCTATCTAAATACAGAAACAAGGGGCTGCCGATGCTGGTTTACACAAAGGGGCAGAAAGACCTTGGAGTGAGGAATGGTGATTCCACTGTGGTGGATGTTTATGTTAAACTTTATTTTACATGCTGTGTGTCTTGTTGCTTTTCACTTAGTATGGCCGTATGGCAACTCAAATATCACTGTACCTTAACCGGTGCATGGGACAATAAATGTGAACTTGAACTTGAGTAACTCAGCGGGTCAGGCAGCATCTCTGTTTGACGTGGATAGGCGACGTTTCGGGGCGCTGCACCCATCTTCAGACTGATGTTTAATTTAGTTTAGTCTGGAGAAACAGCACGGAAACAGGCCCTTCGGCCCACTGACCAGCGATCACCCCGTACACTCGCACTGTCCAACACACTAGGGACAATTTGCAGTCTTTACCAGAGCCGATTAAGCTACAAACCTGTACGTCTTTGGAGTGTGGGAGAGCACCTAGAGAAAGTTCACGCTGTCACAGTGAGAACGTACAAAGTGCGTACTAACAGCGCCCGTAGTCAGGATCTAATCTGGGTCTCTGGCGCTGTGAGGCAGCAACTCTCCGCTGCACCAGCCTTTGGAACACCTACATCCTTACACCCAGCCTGCACACTGGCAGAGCTGCTGCCTCACAGTATCAAAGACCCGGGTTCAATTCTGACCGGTCTGCGCGGAGTTTGCACGTTCTCCCCGTGACCCGCGCGGGCTTCCGCCATCCGGGTGCTCTGGATCCCCCCCCCCCCCCCAACGTTTGGCCCAAGCGCTCGTCGTCAGGATCGAACCCGGGGCTCTGACGCCGAGAGGCAGCGGTTCTACCCGCTGTGCCGCACCGCCCCGAAGCAGAGAAACAATCCCCTCCGAAACCGCGGCCAAGCCCCAACTCCCCCCCCCCCCCACCCCCCCCAAAGAGAAAAGGCAAACAGACCTGGTACTTCTGGCACACGGACGAGTTCAACGGCGTACTCATCTTTAAAGGCCGTTTCCAGGACGTAGCCCATCATCATCGCGCAGGATCGCCAATAAGCCTGATTAAAATCAGTGCACAATGAGCAACAGGTACCACCCCTGCCTCACACGTGGAGGAAGGCCCTGCACAGGTGCTGGTTTACACCGAAGATTTAAAGAACACAAAATGCTGGAGTGACTCAGCGGGACAGGCAGCACCTCTGGAGAGAAGGAATGGGTGACGTTTCAGGTCGAGGCCCTCCTTCAGACTGGTTAGGGATACGGGAAACGAGAGATATGGACGGTGATGTGGAGAGATATAGAACAATGAATGAAAGATGCAAAAAAGTGATGGTGATAAAGGGAACAGGCCATTGTTAGCTGTTTGTTGGGTGAAAAGGAGAAGCTGGTGCCACGTGGGTGGGGGAGGGATAGAGAGAGGGAATGCCAGGGTTACTTGCGGTGGAGAAATCAATATTCATACCACTGGGAGGTAGCATCTCGGGGGAAAAGGAATAGATGGCGTTTCAAGTCGAGATCCTTCATCAAGGGTCGCGACCGGAAATGTCATTTGGGTAGTTTACACCCCAGTGGCATGAACATTCAGATAGTCCTTGCTTTCTCTCTCCCTTCCCCTTCCCAGTTCTCCCACCAGTCTTACCGTCTACATTCTATCTTTGTCCCGGCCCCTCCCTTGACATCAGTCTCAAGCAAAGATAGGAGCAAAAAGAGGAGCAGTATCTTTGGTCTGAAGAAGGGTCTCGACCCGAAATGGTGGAGGCCGGTTCTCTGGATGCTTTCAAGAGAGAGCTAGATAGGGCTGTTAAAAATAGCGGAGTCAGGGGATATGGGGAGAAGGCAGGAAAGGGGTACGGATTGTGGATGATCAGCCATGATCACATTGAATGCCGGTGCTGGCTCGAAGGGCCGAATGGCCTACTCCTGCACCTGTTGTCTATTGTCCATTGAAATGGCACCCATTTCTTCTATCCAGAGATGCTGCCTGAGCCACTGAGTTACTCCAGCAGTTTGTGTTCACCGTGGGCATGATGGAGTGGGGGAGGAGACAGGGTCTCATTTCATGCCATTCACTTCCACCCCACTAAGAGATGAGGCCAGGAGAGAGGGACGATCCGGACGGTAGGCCTCAGGCCTTTATGGCCAGCTGCAGCTGGAACTGCGAAAATGCCGCCAAAACCTGGCGACTCTTGCATATGGCTTCAGTGGTGCTGTCTTAATCAGGGATTATACTTGAGCATGGCAATAGTCTTACTGATCAGTAAGCTAAAACATAATGTCCCTGTTCCTTGGTACACACGATAATAAAGAACCATTGAACCGTGATTAGTGCGGGTGTCGGAGCTTGTGGAGTGAAGGCAGGAGAATGGGGTTGAAATAGAAAGCTGGATCAACCATGATTGAATGCAGGACCAGACTTGATGGGCCGAACGGCCTTATTCTGCTCCTGGCCAGTGAAATTCCTCGTATGTTGCAAAACACTTGGCGAATAAAGTGTTTAGAGATACATCGCTGAAGCAGGCCCTTCGGCCCACCAAGTCCGCGCCGGCCTACACGAGCACTATCCAAAGCCAATTAGCCGACAAACTTGGAGTGTGAGAGGAAAGCGGAGAGAACGCATGCAGGTGACGAGGAGAACGTACAAACTCCAATCAGACAAAGCGCCCATAGATAGATACAAAATGCTGGAGTAACTCAGCGGGACAGGCAGCATCTCTGGAGAGAAGGAATGGGTGACGTTTCGGGTCGAGACCCTTCTTCAGACTGAGAGTCAGGGGAGAGGGAGACACAGCGGTAAGGAAGTGTAAGGTGTGAAAACAAGACATCAAAGGGGATGTAGTTCAAGGAAAATGTTGTTAGCTGGGAAAAGGTGTCAATGAAATGTGATCAGTGAGACAGTCAGACTGGTCAGAACTAGGATGGGGGAGGGATGGAGAGAGGAAAAGAAAGGGTTACGAAGTTAGAGACGTCAATATTCATACCGCTGGGGTGTAAGCTGCCCAAGCAAAATATAAGGTGTTGTTCGGAGCACCCGTAGTCAGGATTGAACCCGGGTCTCTGGCACGATAAGACAGCAACTCTACCGCTGCGCCACCGTGCTTTTCTTTTTCCCCCTTCCAATCCCCACCCTCCCCATCTTGTGATAGAGAACGCCGCTCGCCCTCAGCTCCCCCGTTGGAACGGCAAGCGGGTCCTTACCTGGTTAACGGCTTCCGGGTTCTCGTCTGTGAAGGTGAGGAACTGGATTTCGCAGGACTTGTCCAGGGGTTTATACATGTCCCAGACTTCGCCATCCACAAGGGCCAGAATGGACCGTCGCACGCACCAGTCGCTGATATCTGCAGAAGGGGACGGACGACACTGTAGTGGCCATTTGGCTTGTTTTGCATGTCATTGATGATGGCGTGTGCCTTTAAATTGTAGACTGCCCATAATACTGTGGGTGGGATTTATGACGTGTTTTGGGGCATGTTTGGAGCGAAGATGCTTGCGCAGAAGTTTAGTTTTTAGATTGGTTTGGAGAGACGATGGGGAAGTTTAACCCTTCGACCATGCGGACTACATGCGGGGACCATGCGAGATCTAAAGGAGATCATTCCAATGTTACGGAGACACGAGGAGTTTTTTTAAATGTCTAAAGTAATAAGCTGGAGTTTTATGAAGATTGCAGTAACAAGTGGGAAGAAATTTGGATGTATCTTACTGTTTTCTATCAGCAATAAAGCATTTATTCATCAAAAGACTATGTTTTGAAGCCATATCTGTAAAGAAGTTCTGAAGGTCTCTGTGAATGAGCTCGCATGTGTTTCGAAGATGCCCCCTTCAACCATTCTCATCCATTTAGTGGCCAATTAGGAAAAGGGGAGATGCAGCGAGACCTGGTTGTCATAGTACACCAGTCATTGAAAGTAGGCATGCAGGTACAGCAGGCGAATGGTATGTTAGCTTTCATAGCAAAAGGATTTGAGTATAGGAGCAGGGAGGTTCTACTTCAGTTGTACAGGGTCTTAGTGAGACCACACCTGGAGTATTGCGTACAGTTTTGGTCTCCAAATCTGAGGAAGGACATTATTGCCATAGAGGGAGTGCAGAGAAGGTTCACCAGACTGATTCCTGGGATGTCAGGACTGTCTTATGAAGAAAGACTGGATAGACTCGGTTTATACTCTCTACAATTTAGGAGATTGAGAGGGGATCTTATAGAAACTTACAAAATTCTTAAGGGGTTGGACAGGCTAGATGAAGGAAGATTGTTCCCGATGTTGGGGAAGTCCAGAACGAGGGGTCACAGCTTAAGGATAAAGGGGAAATCCTTTAAGACCGAGATGAGAAAGACTTTTTTTCACACAGGGAGTGGTGGGTCTCTGGAACTCTCTGCCACAGAGGGTAGTTGAGGCCAGTTCATTGGCTATATTTAATAGGGAGTTAGATGTGGCCCTTGTGGCTAAGGGGATCAGAGGGTATGGAGAGAAGGCAGGTACGGGATACTGAGTTGGATGATCAGCCATGATTATATTGAATTGCAGTGCAGGCTCGAAGGGCCGAATGGCCTACTCCTGCACCTATTTTCTATGTTTCTATGTTTTCTATTTAGTGGCTAGGGTGCTAATTACCTGAAAGATATGAAAATCTTCCGCTACAGACACGAGGCAGCGTTGGAGTACGGAGATAGACACAAAACGCTGGAGTAACTCAGCGGGTCAGGCAGTATCTCTGGAGAGAAGGAATGGGTGACGTTTCGGATCGAGTCAGGGTCAGTCTGAAGAAGGGTCCCGACCCGAAACGTCACCCATTCCTTCTAGGCAGTGGGCTGAGGTGCTTTATCGTTTAAGTTTGTGATCAAAATCACGTAACTACCTGAATTTCTAAACATATTGTGTAAAAATATTGTAGAAATCAGACCTGACACTCGTCAAGACCAAAACCTGCACATACTTTTTCAATCTCATTTTCCAATTAGCTTAATTAATTAATGTGCAACTTTTGGCACTGACGAGTTATGACTTCCTTCTCAATTATATTTTATCTAAATGGATGCAAAATTTCAGTAGTTCCCAGACATGCGTCACGAAAGTTAAATTCTAGACACATTTCCGATGCTCGGCCCACAGCCTATTCTCTCCAGAGATGCTGCCTGTCCCGCTGAGTTACTCCAGCATTTTGTGTCGATCTTCGGTGTAAATCAGCATCTGCAGTTCCTTCCTACACATTGGAGCACTGAGAGGTGCACTAGACCCTGTATTCATAAGTGATAGGAGCAGAATTAGGCCATTCGGCCCATCAAGTCGACTCCGCCATTCAATCATTGCTCATCTATCTTTCCCTCCTAACCCCATTCTCCTGCCTTCTCCCCCTAACGTCGGTAAAATCAAGAATCTATCAATCTCCACCTTGGCCTCCACAGCCGTCCGTGGCAATGAATTCCACAATGTGAAAAATATACATCTTCTAGATGCGCTGGGACGCAACCTCAGTGATGTGACCTGGAGTCATCGGGTGTTTCGGGTCTCACAACATCAGACACCCTCGCCCAGGCGACCCAGCCGGGGTTGATCAGGCCCCCGACTTGCGTCCCAGCAGCAACCGCCCACGGATCAGCCATCTTAGTAACCACTCTGCAGGGGTTGGGAGACTCTAGTGCGTGGAGGGACTGGGCTCCGTGGGGTGACTCCCGGCCGGGCTCCTCCTGCGTCTCACCAGGTTCAAGGCCAATGCGTGCGCTGCACCTCTTTCTCCTTCTCCGAGCATTTCATTCTCGCCTGATGGGTGTTTAGGCCACGATGGTTCATTAGGCCTTTCCGTAGCTTTGTTGGGCGTCTTTCTCACGAAAGACACAGACTGGGGCGCTAACCCAGCCTTTCCCGGGTGCCATCTTTCCCTGCCGTCAACTGTCTCTCCAGTAGTCACCAAACTATTCTTGGTTATCACCCAGTCTATTTCTAGGTGCCACTGGCTGAGCCAGACTTCAATGTGAAAAATATACACCAGGTTCACCACCCTCCAGCTAAAGTAATTCCTCCTCATGTGCTTTCTCAAGGTACGTCCTTTTATTCTGAGGCTGTGCCCTCTGGTCCTAGACTCTCCCACTAGTGGAAACATCCTCCAGGCATCCACTCTATCCAGGCCTTTCTCAATTCAAAGCTCTTCATATCAATCCTGAAGACCATCTTAGAGTCTGATAACGGCAGGGAAGAAGCTGACGGGTAGGATTTAGTTTAGTTTATTGTCACGTGTACCGAGGTACAGTGAAAAGCTTTTTGTTGCGTGCTAACCAGTCAGTGGAAAGACAACACATGATTACAATTGAGCTGTCCGCAGTGTAGATAGATAACGGGAAAACCTTTAGATTTTAGAGATACAGCGTGGAAACAGGCCCCTCAGCCCTTGAGTCCATGTCGACCAGCGATCCCCCTGTACATTACTTCTATCCTACATACTAGGGGCATTTTTATCAAAGCCAATTAACCCACAAGCCCGCACGTCTTTGGAGCGTGGGAGGAATCCAAAGCACCCGCAGAAAATCCACGCGGCCACGGGGAGAACGTGCAAACTCCGTACAGACAGGACCCATAGTCAGGATCGAACCCGGGACTCCACCGCTGCACCACCCTCCCGAGAGGGTGCCCGTCTGCTCCTGGGCCTGGTCAAGATGGCCACTCGCGGGTCCAGGCAGCGGGCAGTCGACGGCCGCACCGGGGTTGACTGCCTGCCCCTTTTCCGTGTCCGTGCCCGCGTGCTCCTGGAGAGGGAACACACACGCGGTGTCCGCACGGAGGCCTTTCCTGAACGCTGGTCACCGCGGGAGGTCGAATGTTTTATTGATAAAGTTGGCGTTAAATTAATTTGATGATCATTTGTAAAACTCTTAACCTAGGCAGTCTTTGATTGTGGGGTACACAAAAAGCTGGAGAAACTCAGCGGGTGCAGCAGCATCTAAGGAGCGAAGGAGATAGGCGACGTTTCGGGTCGAGACCCTTCTTCAGACTTTGATTGTCTTTGATTGTGCTAATTTGTATGTTTATTTTTATTTTTTTGAATAAAAGTATTTGTATAATTACTAAAAAGAGGGGAGAAGAAGGAATGACCGAGAGAGCGGTCCTGAGCTACCATCCACCTCAATGGAGACCCTCGGACCATCTTGAATCAGACTTTACTGGACTGTATCTTACGCTACACATGATTCCCTTTATCCTGTATCGGTAACGCTGTGGACAGCTTGATTGTAATAATGTATAGGCTCTCCACTGACTGGATAGATAGTACCAAAAATATCCTTCACTGTACCTCGGTACACGTGACAATAATAACAAACTGAACTCCAGATCCACCACGGATCTTCCGGCAACTAAACTGCCCTTTGTCAGAAGCATGGATGTGCTGCCTCAAGAAGGCGGCATCTATCATGAGGGATCCCCCAAAGTCAAGGGTTAATTGTTTATTTGTTGTCACTTGTACCCGATACAGTGAAATACATTTGTTTGCATCCCAATCTGCAAGGCTGTGCTTCTACCTCTGTCCTCTGGTTCTTGATTCCCCTACTTTGGGTAACAGTGCATTTACCCTACTTATTCTACCACTACTCAAACCTCACGTCAAAATTCTTGGCGTGATATTTGACTCAGCACTGAAGCCGTGGTAAAAGCGTCGTGGTAAAAGCTAGCTTCTTCCAGCTTCGAACGATAGCTAAAATAAAACAATTCCTCCAGTTTGATGACCTCGAAAAGATCATCCACACATTTATCTCCTCCCGCCTAGATTACTGCAACTCCCTTTACACTGGCATCAGCCAATCTTCCCTGTCCCGCCTGCAACTGGTCCAAAACGCCGCAGCGAGACTCCTGACGGGCACTCGAAAAAGGGACCACATCACCCCGATCCTGGCCTCTCCCCACTGGCTCCCTGTGCGGTTCCGTATACATTTCAAGATCCTCCTCTTTGTCTACAAAGCCCTCAATGGGCTCGCACCCACCTACATTAAAAGTCTTGCTCACCCACCGCACCACCTCCAGGTCCCTCAGATCGGCCGACTTGGGGTTGCTGAACATCCCGCGGTCTAGGCATAAGCTCGGGGGCGATCAACCGCGCCTTTGCGGTTGCAGCTCCTAGACTGTGGAACAGCATCCCCCTCCCCATTAGAATTGCCCCCTCCATCGACTCCTTTAAGTCTAGTCTAAAAATGTATCTGTTCTCCCAAGCCTTTCCTGACGTCCTCTGAGCGAGGGCTATTTTGTATATATGTATGTAGCCTGCTTGTGTATACTACTCTTATAACAAATGTAAAGCACTTTGGCCAACGAGAGTTGTTTTTTAAATGTGCTATATAAATAAATGTGACTTGACTTGACTATTCCCCTCCTGATCGTACATATATATGCGGTCACGGTGGCACAGCGGTAGATCTGCTGCCTTACAGCGAATGCAGCACCAGGAGGCCCAGGGTTCGATCCCGACTACGGGTGCTGTCTTTACAGAGTTTGCACGTTCTCCCCGCGACCTGCGTGGCTTTTCTCCGAGATGTTCGGTTTCCTCCCGCACTCCAAAGACGTACGGATTTTGTAGGTCAATTGGCTTGGTGGGCCGAAGGGCCTATTTCCGTGCTGCATCTCTAAAACTAAAGCAGCAACTCTACCGCTGTGCTACCATACTGCCAATATGTGTAAAATCAGGAGAGGAATACGTAGGGTAAATGCACTTTTACCCAGAGAAGGGGAATCGAGAACCAGAGCACACAGATAGAAACATAGGTGCAGGAGTAGGTAATTCAGCCCTTCCAGCCAGCACCGTCATTCAATATGATCATGGCTGATCATCTAAAATCATTACCCCGTTCTTGCTTTTTCTCCCATATCCCTTGATTCTTTTAACCTTAAGAGCTACATTTAACCCTCTTGAATGCATCCAGTTAGTTGGCCTCCACTGCCCTCTGTGGCAGAGAATTCCACAGATTCACAACTCTCTGTGTGAAAACATTTTTCCTCATCTCAATTCTAAATGGCCTACCCCTTATCCTTAAACAGTGACCCCCTGGTTCTGGACTCCCCCCAACATCGGGAACATTTTTCCTGCATCTAGCCTGTCCAATCTTTTAAGAATTTGATGTGTTTCTATAAGCCTCCCCCCCCCCCCCCCCATCCTTCTAAATTCCAGTAAATACAAGCCCAGTCGACCCATTCTTTCATCATATGTCAGCACCGCCACCCCGAGAATAAACCTGGCAAAGATACGCTGCACTCCCTCAATGACAATTAGATTTAAGGTGGTGGGGGGGGGGGAAAGATTTAATAGGAACCTGAGGGGCAACTTTTTTTATACAAAGAGTGGTGGGTGCATGGAACGAGCTGCAGGAGGAGGTAGGTAAGGCTGGTAGTATCACAACATTTAAGAAACAAGGGAGCAACTCTACCACTGAGCCACTGACTGTAGTCATTGAAGGTAGACACAAAATGCTGGAGTAACTCAGCGAGTAAGGCAGCGTCTCTGGAGAGAAGGAATGGGCGACGTTTCGGGTCGAGACCCTTCTTTAGGCTGATGTCATGGAAGGGGCCGAGACAGTGGGAGAACTGGGAAGGAGATGGAGAGGGAAAACAAGGGCTATCTGAAGTTAGAGAAGTCAATGTTCATACCGCTGGGGTGTATATGAACTACCCAAACGAAATATGAGGTGCTGTTCCTCCAATTTGCGCTGGGCCTCACTCTGACAATGGAGGATCTGATCACCTCTTATTGTTCCTGCTCCCTACGTTCTCACCACTCATCAGACGGGTAAAACCCACAGTGAGAACAGTTAAAGTTTGGTCAGAGGAGGCTGACTCCGCACTTCAGCAGCGTTTTGGAAACACTGACTGGAATGTGTTTGCAGCCCAGGCCACCTTCGACTCCCGCACGGACATGGACACTTATACATCCTCTGTTCTGGAGTTTATCAACTCCACCATCAACAGTGTCACCACCCTCAAACGGATTACCACACTCCCGAATCGGAAGCCATGGATGAACAGCGAGGTCAGGCTACTGCTGAAAGCACGGGACACCGCTTTCAGGTTAGGCGATCCTCGAGCCTACAGTTCATCCAGGGCATCAAGAAGGCCAAGCATAGCTACAAGCTTAGGATTGAGGAGCACTTCAACATCAACTCCGACCCCCAACGCATGTGGCAAGGCATCCAGGCCATCACGGACTTCAGACCCACCAACACCACCCCCACATCAAGCGACTCATCCTTCCTTGAGGAGCTTAACCACTTTTATGGCTGCTCTGACAGGGACAACCAAGAGATGGCCATCAAGGCTATGCTCCCTGCTGATCACCAGCCCCTCACACTCGCCCCCTACGACGTATACGTGGCACTGAGTAGGACTAATGCACGTAAAGCTGCTGGCCCTGACGGCATCCCCGGGCACGCCCTCAGGACCTGTGCTGCACAGCTGACAGACGTCTGGACTGACATCTTCAACCTGTCACTTGCCCAAGCAGTTGTCCCCACGTGCCTTAAAACCACCTCCATCGTGCCGGTGCCAAAACACTCCACTGCGGCGAGCCTCAACGACTTCCGCCCAGTTGCACTTACTCCCATCATCACCAAGTGCTTTGAGAGGCTGGTCCTGGCACACCTCAAAGGCTGCCTACCTCCCACACTGGACCCCTATCAGTTTGCCTACCGCAAGAACAGGAGTACGGAGGATGCCATCTCAACGGCACTCCACTCCGCCCTCTCCCACCTCGATAACAGAGACACCTACGTGAGAATGCTGGTCCTTGACTTTAGCTCAGCATTTAACACCATTATCCCCTCAAAATTGATCACCAAACTCGGCAACCTGGGCATCAATCCCTCCCTCTGCAACTGGATACTGGACTTCCTGACTAACAGACCACAGTCTGTTAGGTTGGACAACCACACCTCTTCGACCCTCACCCTGAACACCGGCGTTCCACAGGGCTGTGTACTGAGCCCCCTCCTCTACTCCCTCTTCACCTACGACTGCACACCTGAACATGGTTCTAACACCATCATCAAGTATGCAGATGATACAACGGTGATTGGCCTCATCAGCGACAACGATGAGTCGGCCTACAGGGAGGAGGTGCAGCATGGTGCGCTGACAACAACCTGGCACTTAACTCCAAGAAGACCAAGGAGCTCATTGTGGACTGTAGAAGGTCGAGGGGCTGCACGCACAACCCCATCCATATTAATTGGATAGAGGTGGAAAGTGTTTCCAGCTTCAGGTTCCTGGGGGTCAACATCTCTGATGACCTCTTTTGGACCTACAATACCTCTACACTGGTCAAGAAGGCTCACCAGCGTCTCTTCTTCCTGAGGAGACTAAAGAAGGTCCATCTGTCTCCTCAGATTCTGGTGAACTTCTACCGCTGCACCATCGAGAGCATCCTTACCAACTGCATCACAGTATGGTATTGCAACTGCTCTGTCTCCGACCGGAAAGCACTGCAGAGGGTGGTGAAAACTGCCCAACACATCACCGGTTCCTCACTCCCCTCCATTGAGTCTGTCCATAGCAAGCGATGTCTGCGAAGGGCGCACAGCATTGTCAAGGACTGGTCTCACCCCAGCCACAGACTGTTTACCCTCCTCTCATCCGGGAGGCACTAAAGGTCCCTCCGTTGCCGGACCAGCAGGTTCAGGAACAGCTTCTTCCCTGCGGCTGTTACAATACTTAACTCTGCACCTCGGTGATTGCCAGTCACCCCCCCCCCCCCCGGACACTCCTCCCCCCAGTATAATTCCACTACTGATACTGTTTGTACATATATATATTTTACCGTTCATTATTCTAAGTTCACTCTTCTAGGGGAGATGCTAACTGCATTTCGTTGTCTCTGTACTGTACACTGCACAATGACAATTAAAGATTGAATTGAATTGAAGGAGGCCCAGGACAGAAAGGTCAGAATGGGAATGGGAGGGGGAGTTGAAGTGCTGAGCCACTGGGAGATCAGGTAGGTTAAGACGGACTGAGCGGAGGTGTTCAGTGAAACGATCGCCGAGCCTGCGCTTGGTCTCGCCGATGTAGAGAAGTTGACACATTGTAGTCACTGACGTCTACTCACGCATGGCACAGTTGTAGGGGGTGGACAGGCCCTTGTTCATGATGAACACTGCTCCCGGCTCGGGCTTCCCCACATGTTTCACCTCGATCTTCTCGATGCGCGGCGCCAGGCCCTGCTGCCGGGCCTTCTCTTCATCGAACAGCTGGCTGCGCCTCTGATGCAGCGGCGTGCTGGCCGGGCGTGGGGCTGCCGATGTGGACACAAAGCCTGCAGGTAACCCATCAAAAAGCCCGTTACAGTCAGAGTCACACGGTGTGGAAACAGGCCCTTTGGCCCAACTTGCCCACACTGACCAACATGCCCCATCTACATTAGTCCCACCTGCCTGTGTTTAGCCCTCTAAACCTGCCCTATCCATGTACCTCTCCAAATGTTTCTTAAACGTTGCCACAGTACCCGACCTAGTTACCTCCATTGGCAGCTCATTCCATCCGCCACCCTAGGAGTGAAAAAGTTATCCCACAGGATCCTATTAATTCTTTCCCTTCTCACCTTAAACCAATGTCCTCTGGTTCTTGATTCACCTACTCTGAGCAAGAGACTGTGTGCATCTACCTGATCCCCTCATAGAAACATAGAAATTAGCTGCAGGAGTAGGCCATTCGGCCCTTCGAGCCTGCTCCGCCATTCAATAAGGTCATGGCTGATCATCCAACTCGGTATCCCGTACCTCCCTTCTCTCCATACCCTCTGATCCCCTTAGCCACAAGGGCCACATCTAACTCCCTCTTAAATATAGCCAATGAACTGGCCTCAACTACCCTCTGTGGCAGAGAGTTCCAGAGACCCACCACTCATGATTTTATACACCTCTATGAGATCACCCCTCATCCTCCTGCACTCCAAGGAATAAAGTCCAAGCCTGCTCAACCTCTCCCTGTACCTCAGCCCTCAAGTCCTGGCAACCTCCTCATAAATCTTCTCCTCACCCTTTCCAGATCAACAGCATCTTTCCTACAGTAGACAAAAATGCTGGAGAAACTCAGCGGGTGAGGCAGCATCTATGGAGCCAAGGAAATAGGCAACATTTCGGGTCAAAACCCTTCTTCCGACCCAAAACGTTGCCCATTTCCTTCGCTCCATAGATGCTGCCTCACCCGCTGAGTTTCTCCAGCATTTTTGTCTACCTTCGATTTTCCAGCATCTGCAGTTCCTTCTTAAGCATCTTCCCTACAACAGGGTGACCAAAACTGCGAATCAGCAGATATTTCGCTTGGGCAACTTGCAACCCAGTGGCACTGAATACTGAAGAGAGGCGCAAAAAGCTGGAGTAACTCAGCGGAACAGGCCGGAAACAAGGAATAGGTGACATTTCGGGTCAATACGCTTCGTCAAGGGAACTGAATATTAATTTCGCTAACTTCAATTAAACCTTGCATCCCCATTCTCTCCTTCCCTCCCCCACCCGAGTCACTGTACTAGTTTCACTGTCTTCCTGGTGAGTTTCGTTGTCTGTAACTCGTTTTCACCCAGTCATCCATCCAGCCAACTGTGACAAACGCACACTGGATGGCCACCAAGTGGTCACAGGAGTGGAAGGCAACCTCATCTCCATTACACAGCTACATCTCTTCACCAGATAAAAGCTGTCCAGGGTCTGGCCTCCCCAGAGGAGCATGGGTGAAGCTCAACAGACTTGGTACTGGAGTTGGGCGTTTCAACGCCAGCGTGTGGAGATGGGGGCTCCCTCCCTCCGCCAGAGCCCAGCCTGTGAATGCGGAGCAGAACATCAGACAGCCAACCATGTAATCTCTGGGTGCCCGCTCTACCACCCACCAAATGGAGCTCTGTCAGGGCCTGGCAGACATTGCCACCAACAGAGACAACAACCTGGCTGCTCAACGCCCGGCTTGAGGTCTAACTATTCCTTTGGTTTATGTTTCATTCGTAAGAAGAAGACCCAGTCAT